>JABFEA020000067.1:6419971-6436893 GCA_019775915.2 Cyphomyrus plagiostoma | reverse complement strand
TGCCAAGGACCACCCAACCATTCTGGAGGACCATCTTCACCCAGTGGTTCAAACCTTGTAAACTGAAGATGGTGTCGTGTATCAGGGTGATATTGCACCAATACACACAGAAAGACTGGTGACAGAGTGGTTTGATGAACATGAAGGTGAAGTGGAACATCTCCCATGACCTGCACAGACAGCAGATATGAACATCATTGAGCCACTTTGGGGTGTTTTGGAGGAGCGAGTCAGGAAACACTTTCCTCACCCTGCATCACATTGTGACCTGGCCAGTGTTCTGCATGAGTAATGGCTCAGAATCCCTCTGGCCGCTGTGCAGGAGATGTATCCGTTATTCCCAAGACAAACTGATGCTGTATTGGCCACTAATGGAGGCCTTACACCACACTAATAAATTACTACAGTCTAAAACTCGATGTTTCAGCTTCGTTGTACAATCACCGTACAATTATGAGCAGTACATAATACTTAAGAAAATAATCACCTGTGTTACTGGTTTATGTATTTACTATACTGTACTTTTTATCATAATTTAACTTTCTACTTTGCAACAGGACACTGTAATACTCAGACTTCAGCCTAGTCACAACTTTAGCATGGTCACAACTCTGTTTTTAGCATTTTATCATATACACTGTAATTACTGTCAATCTCAGCCAACACTTTTATGATGCTAGCCTCGTCATGCAATTTTTATCAGGAACGCCAAGCAGCAAGCTGAGCAGCTCGTAAATGTGTTGTTTGCAATGAATGTACTTCTGCCTGTGTTTATTTTTAAAGAATCCTTGTCAATGTCAGTATCACAGATTTGTTTATTACTCCCTTGCTAACCAAGGATAAGCTTCCTAAAACCATAATTGCTCACAACATTGGCAACTTACATAGTCAGAACCATACAACTGAACTGTGAAATGAGAGCTTTTGGGAAACATATTCCTGAGTAGGTCATACCTTTTTAGCCTACTAGTAATAAATAACCTTACATCAATGGCTGTCAGTATATATTTTTTTCCATGACAGGTGCATTTCTGCACTCATACCCCCCGAGAGAGAAAATATCTGTTGCAGGTAGTGCAGGTCCATCGGGCTTGAAAGTGGGCTGTGTGTGTTAAGTTTCTGGGTTCAGCTAAGACAGTTACGAAACAGTCTAGAATTTTTGTATCGGCCAGTTTTACCAACTTGTTTTACATATGCAAGATTCATATTTGAAAGTGAGAACAAAGAAAGTGTTTGAGATTCAGAGTATGTCGGTTCCATGTACAGATCCTCCTTGTTCAGCTATGCGGAGGTAAAGTCAGATTTTCATTCTATGGCCCCTTTAAAGATATAGTATGTACTTATGCAAACAAATAATCTGAAAAATGTATCACTAATATTTAAATATTGCATAATTTTGTACGATCCAAATAATTTTCTGTATTTATTTTTGGCTTATGTGTTGTCTACAAGTATCCGAGATCTTTCAGCAAACTCCAAAAATATTCCTGTTTCAATGTCCACGACAAATTGCAAATGTTGAATTTGTGAAGGATTTAGTATAGCGCTGATGCAGTGGGCTTTTTTTATCCTATGCCTCTGTTAGGAAAACAACGGCAAAATCGAACACGACAATGACATCATTACTACAACACTGGAAAACATGGAAAAATATTTGCCTGAAAATCACCCAAGGAAAGCTTGCACCTTTAGTTGCAGTAAGTTTGGGTCTGTTGAGGTTGCAGATATGGTTATCTGACACTCACTGTATGATATGCTTATCTGAATATGGTTCAGATATGGTTATTTGCATCTCATCATAATTAACAGTATCTTTGCAAGCCTTCCAATTAATAGCAAATTACATAGATTGCAATGATTTTAACCTTCCCTCAATGACATGGCTCTTATTAGAAAGTAAAGAATATTAGTATTTACAATATGATCATGTTATTTTAAGCACCTTTCTCAAAACAAATTGGTGTTATATTCAAATATTTATGACCTTTGAAAACACATGATTAAGTGTAAAGCAAAAAAGAAAATTAATTTTAAGTGCAGAGAAGCAAAGCTGGATCAAAGAATTTGTAATCCTATCATTTTGCACCATTCATCATCCGGCCAAGTGCTTTCAAGATTTCTCCTGTAGGCAATTTGCGGTTTCCACAATTGATCCCCAAGTTCACTAGTGTGTTATGGCTACAACATGCTGTTGCTGATGCCTGAATATGAAGAAGATGACCGCTAAGTACAGCTTACAACCACAACACTAAATTGACAGCTACCCACTGAAATGTTAGCCCACGTCTACAAACAATTACTCAAAATGAGAGTCATTTTAAATGCTCCATCTTAAAGAAAGTCACTCAACTGCCTATTGAAGCAAGGGGTCAAAGCTCAAAACTGATGAGGCAATAAGACCATATCTCACCCACAGCACATTCCGATGAGACGTATGTCATCTTTAAACAATCACTGCATTTATTACGTTAATAATACTCAATCACATTCAATATTTAACAACACGACGAGAAAACAGTCCAAAGCTGGAATGACAATTATATTTTGGAAAAAATATTTATTTTTTCACCGTCTGAGGATATATTATGAGCTTGAAGATGAAATATGATGCAAGACACAATGAGCTCCAGATGGCCATATCCTCATTGATGTGGACGGATGTTACGCTACACATGTCACTGTCCTAAAGGGAACCAGATCAGCCTTGCATGACTAACATGGTCAGGGATACCGGCACCCTAAGGTCACAAAGTAACCCCTTTGTCCTTTAAACTTTAACTGGCGTCTGGCTGGAGAGAAAGTCAATGAGGTGGATATGATGATCTTACACAGCCTGTGGACACCTCAAGGAAAAATACCCTGTATAACCCCTAAACTCTCCATCCCAGCTCATGCCAAAAAGCGTCCCACTCCCCAGCTTGAAAAAAAACCACCCCATCCAGAGGAGATGGGAAACCAAATCAACATTCATTGTTATGATCACATATTGCTGTGACCGCAGCTCATAAATAAGGGGGTAATTGAGAATTTCAGACCCCTGCTTCTCCAGTGCAGGGGTTTAAGTCATCAGGCTCATTGCCACAGACTTTGTTTGATGTCTCTGACAGTGATGCATTGCATTCTATACTCTCTCGTCAGTGGAGGGAGGCTGCAGAACATTAAGTTTGCCGACCAGTCCAAGTGATTCCAAATGGTCCATCAACAGAGGCCCTCTCTGTGTGTCATGGTTTCTGAAATGAGAGCAATCAATATATCCAGGCTCAAATGAATGCAGACAGTCAGCTGAAACTGCCAAGCACCACGGTGATCGTACCTGGCATTGCTGCTCAGTGACAAATGCGAGTCAAGACTCGAGTCACCTTTCTCTAGAGCTTCCCAATGGGGCATAACAAATTAAAAACAAACAAATGAGGATTTCCAAGGCTGTTGCTGGAAATTGCATCCTCTGTTATACTCTCGTGAAGGCACTGCCGGCTCCTGGGATTGTTCTGCCTTACGGCAGACCCACAAACCATTCACTTCAACAGTCATCCCACTTCATGATCGGATCCATGAACTACAGCACGGACTGGACTGGGCCTAGCGAAAAGTCATTATGGCCGACCTTCCTTTCTCCCTATCCTAGAGGATCCACGGTCACACTATATTGGCAACAAACATCCTGGGTTTCAACATAGCCTTGAGAGAAAAATAGTGGAGTGTCCCACACTTAGCAATGAGTTAACCATCTCTGCTTTTCAAAGTGCTCCGTGCCGAGTTCTGAAGTTCAATGAATCGTTTCTTGGCTTGGGGCTTCTCGTCATTTTTCATCTGAAGCCCATCCATCAGCTTAGTCCTCTCTGGGCTTTGGTTTCACCTTGTCTCTGCTTTGTTTGGTTTTCCCACTTTCGCAAACTGAGCTCTCTTTTCACAGGCTTTGAAATGTCACGACCTCACTTTAGAAGGGATATTTAAAGTGATGTAACAAGACGTCCGTGTTATGAAACCCGGGCTGCCTGAAAATCCAACAGTGGCTTACCAGACCACTAGATGTCAACCGAGACACTGCAGTCAGGTAAATCTCAAGAAGAACAGCCATGAAAAAGCAGCAGAAGCCTACTGAGCAACGTGGCCCCCTCCATGAAGTCAGAAGGAAGCACAAAACCGAGAAATCCTCAGATGGCTATTAAATAAACAACAGTATAAAGAGATGGTGACTATGTAGCGCTGAAAGATAAAACCTTGGACAATTTGCAAGTAAAATTGTAGTTTAATTGAAGTTTAAGAAGCAGCCAAAACTGAAACAGTGTAAACACCTTGGCAGCTATTTAATTTATTAGTCTATTCGAATATAGAAATTCTGTCACTGTAGGGCCCTGAAATGGAACAATCAGAGGCGCCAATATGTTTAATCAGATGACAAAACGACAGAGCAAAATTTTTCAGATTTACATTTTAAGGTCCAACAGAGTTCTGCATGCATCTATAAGCATTATTCATGTTGATTTTATCAGCCTTGAGCTCAAATGAACAGTGCAAGACCTATACACATTTCTTTTTTTATTTTACAGAGCCGGCCCAGTCTTCAAAGAATAGACATTAGTTGGCTGCACTGGTTGTATTTTAATATCCTATACTCATATTTGTTTTGTGTTTACAATTTTTGACGTACATCCCATTTCAGTGCCTGTGAAAGCTATTATAAATCTGCCCGTTCATGTTTGAAAATACAGCCCCTCTACACACCACCCAAAAAGCTACCCCTCACCCCTCCCCTTTCTCCCCCCTCCCCCTTCATCTTTACACATGTGAATGCCTAGCTATGCAGAACACAAAGCTGCTGCTATCCAGCCAGCTCAGCGCTAATCTGTCTAGGAGAGCCTGGACGACGGCGTTCGATACGTTGCACACGATGGCAAGAGGGATGCCTGCCACGTCTGTCGAGGAACAGACACCCTGGAGACGTTTTTGTCTCATTCCAGGTTCCAGGACCGTCCTTTCAAAGGGGGAGGGAGGAACGACATGGGCATACTAAATAGCAAAATCGTACTGTCAGATGTCATCTGCTGAGACAGTTCAAGTTGCTGAGGTCTAGTCAATCACAGATCAGCACTGTTTTCTCAGAAGAATCGCTGAATCTGTAGCAGCTGTAAAAATAAACGCTACGGCATTTGGCTATGGAGTAAAAACAAAATCTGATTCTATAAATATGGCAATTATTAAATAAATAAATGAAAAGCCTAACTGGATAAATCACTAAAATGTGTCTGAAATATATTAATAAAACACTAGTTGAAGAATTAGAAAGAAAAACATAAATGTTTACATAACTTTCTTATTTGCACACCTTTGTTCACGACATACTGTATGAACTTTACATTTTACCACAAACCCTTACAGTGAATATATAACCTGTTGTGGCATTTTATACATATATTATTGCAATTTATAATTTTTGATTTAGGAGACATTTTGTATCAAACATGACTTATAAAATGCCACATCCCATACTATCTCAAAATGACATCCTACTTAACCACCACCCACCTACATTTCCATTCAATGATTTGTCCCACTTCCTGATTAATAGCCAGGTGGAAAGCAAAGGTTCTTCACTTAAACTCCTTTGTTGCATTGACATCTCCTAGGAAACATATTTTCTTTTTATTAAATTTAAGTGTCTTTGATAAATTTCTGCACACAGCAGTATGACGTATGTTTACTCTCAGTTTGCAACTGAATTGGGTAGATTTAAACAGATTTTTAATTAAAGCTTTACCAAAACCACTTGACCCTTTAGCATACATTGTAGCTATGTACTCTGACTGCATCTCTGCTAAATGAAACTGAAATGCAGAAAAGGAAAGATGCGCCGGGAGAGCAAACCAAGTAAATAAATACTGTTTTAAAAGCAGAATTCGCTAATAGAGCCTTGATATAGATTTCACAAACTGCATACAATGTACAGTGGTACCTCGGTTCTCAAACTTAATACGTTCCGGACTGCGGATTGAATCCTAAAAAGTTCGAGTTCTGATCGAATTTTTCCCATAAGAAATAATGGAAAACCAATTAATTGGTTCCCAGCCCCCCAAAATTACACCTAAATATGTTTTAAGCATTTAAACACAAAATAAACTGGACAAAACAAGAAGAGCATTTTTTTAAAGATCTTATCCCAACATTACCCCTACCCCGCCCCAATCGTCCGTTTGTTCCGTGTCCCACCCCACCTTGTTAACCTTGTGTCGGATCCCTATGTGATCAGCTGTTTCTTGTTGTTGTCATTAGTCCTCTGTATTAAGTCCACGTTTCAGTTTGTTTCCCCAGTCCGGCACCACCTCCGTAGTGACACACCTTTGCCCTTATTGGCTGAAGAGTTTAGTTACACAGTTACACAAATGACGTTTGTATCCCAGGCAGTTCCGATGCATAATCTGCTATTTCTTCCAAATATCACGTAAAGCAGTGAGAACTGGTTGTCAGTTAATTTACCTGGTAAAATAAAGTTTAAGTAAATAACATAGATACTCTAATAATACACGTAAGCTAGTGGTTTATTTATTGTTAGTTACTGTAATGTTGCGCTGCTTTATTTGTTTAGTCGTCCAGTCTGTGCAGAAGACATTCAAGTAAGAATTGCATTGTAGTATGACTCATTTCCTGACGCGTACAATTTATATTAGGTCAGCGTTCTTGGTTTGATTTCTGATATTCAGATTGAGTTCTAGGTCAAACTGGTTTGTTCGACTTACAAGAAATTCGAGTTCTAGTGAGTTTGAGAGCGATGGTACCACTGTATTTCCAAAAATTGCCAATGAGAAAATTGCCAAATGGGAATACATTTAAAAAGTAGCCCTGGCTTTTAATAAAATGACAATATTGACATTTAAGCTAATTTATTTAAATCTAATAATCTATCTTAATATTAATAATCATATTAGCTGGCTATCTATATTTTTGCTTTTCAAAAAGACTTCAATGCATTTATAGCTGTATCTCTGTCTGATAGGTCATTTGGCTGTGATATAGCCTTCAGAAATTTACTAAAACATTGGTGATTTTAATCAATAAACAAATTATGAATATTCTAGTATTTGCTCATACATTATCAAAAAGGATTCTGAAAATTCTAGAACTGTTGTATACAAATTAAATTCACTTGAAGCTAACGATACATAAACACTATGCCTCACTGCCTGGATTGTGAAGGGTGGGAAAAGACACAATAACGTGATACAAAAAAGAAACTTGTTCAAACGGCAGGTCTGAGGAAGAATGAAGTTGGGTATTCTGTAAACTTTGAACTAGAATGTGTTCCCCGCTGAGTTTCAAATACTTGAGAATATATTTAATCTTCGCTGCAAGGTAACCACTATTTTCTGACAGAAAAGTTTTACCAGTGGGATGTTATCTCAGGCCTCATCCAGTTAAATTGCGTACTGCTTTAATTTGCTTCCTGAATGACTGTGTCCGAGTACGGGATTGGAGGGGTCAACACCATAAATCTGTGACATGTCTAGCCTGTGAGCACCTATGGTCTATGATCAAATCCACTAAGTGCATGCATCTCAGGTCTGGGAGTCTACTGCAGTATCTGGAGAAATCCCCCAAGACCGAGCTGAGGAGCATCATGTTATCAGCAGTGCAGTAGACCGACCGGTACCTAAACTTTGATATAAAAATGGCGTACAGTGAAGAAACTGTGTAACCAAGATGGCTGCAGAAACAAAGATCTGCTGGTTTATCTCAGCACGGGCTGCACAAAAGCCAGAAGCAGCCTTCTGATGCCCAATGTTATCGTAGATTGCAGATGTGCTGCAGAGTTCAAAGATACAACAAACTTACTGCAGCCTCTTTCCTTCAAGGAAGTACATCAAAAGATAACAACAGGCTGGCGACTAATTAGGGATGCCAAACAGTCCAACAGACTTAGAAGGGAAAGTCACTAGTATCAGCACTGTCAGATCACCCTGGATCTCAGTATTACCCAGTAACATCCTCGATGAGATCTGTGCTTCTTTTGTTACAGGAGAATAGCAAGATATGTTTGATTTGGTTCACAAGGAGGTTTTGCTTTGATCTTCAACAGGTTGTCAAATGGTTACTGTTTCTCCAACAGTAGGCACATTGAAAACTAAAGCCAAAAAATAAGATTTGACAGAGAAACTGAGATTGCTCCAAGGTCTTAAAATGCTGTGTGATTTTTTTTCTTAATTTTTAGATTTTTTTGTCTTTGCAGACAAGGCGCAGAATGACAGATATGAGATGTAATGCCAACAACAGAATGTAACTAAGAGGGAAAAAGTGTTGGGGAAGGAAAAAGTAAGAACAAAAAAAAGAAATGAAAAGGCTACATGACCTGTCAGAGAGAAGTTGATCAATGACCTGCTGATAAGGGTATAAATGATCTATCATTGGACCATAGCAGGCCTAGCAGCATCTCCCATATAGCCATTTTGTAACCTTTTCCAAAACAGTATCATGACTCAAAACACAGCATAACCACATATAGGCTCTTAACTGTCAACCAAGCCTTATAGTGGCAGTCAGGTTTCGTCAAAGCAACCCAGCATCCCATTAATTTGGGTATAAACAAACATCTGCCCTCCTAATGACTTCACAGTGATGGCAGTGAGGTGCAGAGAGAGAACCCCAACCACAGCCAATGAGAGGCGCCTTCCCAGGCAGGGTTAATATCTCAGTCGCAATGTGTCACTGAGGCGGTCGCCACCACAGATGGGCCGGCCGTACTTACCACAGATCTCAAGCCGTATTCCTTGACCAGTGCCAGTGAGTTCTGGTAGCACTGCGACAGCAGCTCTTTCTGGGCCTTCCCGACGTAGCCTCTGGCCACTGGGCCCACGGTATGGATGACATCTGTTGGGAAAGGCAGACAAAAGAAATGTCATACAGGCACTTCTCATACAAATTTATCCGAACCACTATAAATGGGCTTTGACTGTTTTCAGTGCACGTCTCTATGAAGGTCATGGGAACACTGCATGATCATAATGGATGGTCCTTTAACAAGTACTTTGGCAAACCTCAGTTTAATATCTCAGGCACAAAACCTAGAGGCACACAGGTACACCATTCGTGCACAGCATTCACGCAGCCACTCAGTTCACACACACACGCACATTATCTTTGTGGAGATCCTCCATTTATTTCTATAGGCATAACCCTAATCCCAACAACGACAACCCAGTCCTAACCTTAACCATAAGTAACCAAACAAAATAAAGAGATTTTTGGCACTTTTAGTTTTCTGACTGCAGTCACATATTTTTATAAAACTGACCGATAAAATGTTCCAACAAGCTCAAAATAAGGGTTTTATCACATTGTGGGGACATTTGCTACAAATACATAATTAATAATATTAAATATACCAGCCACCACACACACACACACAAAATCCTGCATGTGCAGCCTCAAATCCCCATCAAGCTCACTTATACAGTTTAATGTCAGAAGTTAGAAACCTGTAAAGGGAACAGCATTTGGTTCCACGTGGTTAATTCTGTTCTATAAAAGATCCAGATCATGACCACTGCCTGTATGCTGTCAGTGAAGGGAAAAAAAAAACACATTAATTTTCAGTCCTGTAATACTATTCATAAAGGCCCTCTTTCCAAAATGGTTGCACCTGAAAAATAACAGATAATTCAGGAATTTTTCATTATAATTTTATTTTATTTTATATTATTTTAACAAATAGTTTACAATAGCAGAGACTTCCAGCTCAGAGAAAGAAATATCATCAAGGAAAACAAACAAGATTTATGTTTGTTATGACAATGGGGACGCTTTTAATAACCCTATTGCCCAAAATGAACACATTAGTCCTGTTAATGAAATGGTAACCCTGATAGAAAATCAATTACAACATTCTTTTATCATATCTGCTCAAGAATTCATATCTTCCATTCAGCTCTCGCTCGCCTTGCATAGTAATGCGACCGCCTGCCAATCACAGCTCTCCTTGTCTGAGTTGGCCAGACTGAAGAATGCGATGCTCTTTAATTGAATCATAAGTGCGATGACAAGAAAATAAGATAATGCGAGGATGGATTTGACAGAAAAATAATGCAACTATCTGACACAGCTTCTCCAGGCTGTGTATGGGCGTAGCTCTGATATGATAATGACAAAGATTATTTATTGCACACGCAGCTCTGTCCACTGATGCATACTGTCAGTCCTGTTAACGTGCTGCACCGCTGTTGACACCTCTGTCCATTTGCCAGCATCTGTTTGACATGTCTGACGATGTTCTCATGCATCGCGCAACACAACACTATTGCTGCATCAAAACTGACCAATGCTTTTTCGCTGTGGCCCTGAGCATTCTCACGAAAAGTAAGAAACAGACACTCACACTTTACCAGGTGGATTAAGCAAAGAAGCACCTGTGTTAATTAGAGAGGAATAAAATAAAGTAGTATGTTTGCAGTATTTGTAATTGCAGCAGTTTTATTAATAGCAAAACAACAATTGCACCAGTAAATGTAAAAGCAGCTAAAACAACAGAAATAAAAGAATATCACGCACCATCAGATAGACACACAGGGTGTGGATTATAGCTCCGTTTTCTCCAGAAAGAGAGTGTGCGAGAGCCTGGGCCCAAGGCTCTGGGTCGGGCCCCATGCAGCCACGCACACATTATGAAAATGACCAGCTGTGGACTCGCTTTAGAGGAGGGTGCATTTTTCAGCTGCTCAGCTGGTGGCAAAAGCTTCACTACAGCAACCAGTTAATGACCCTTCGGGTCCATCTGGCTCCTGCAGAGCGCAGTCTATACAGAGGCCGTCAGATCATATGACTCTCCCTGCGTCTGATTTGCAAACTCAGCCCCTGGGACACAACCTGCCATCCGTTCTCCGGTGGGATTAAATTAGGATGTTTATTTATGATTAAGTTAGACAGGAAAAAAATGGATTAATGATAAATGGATCAGAGAAACAAAATCAATATGCCTTGTAATTATTTAGTTTCAGTATAAAGTTACTGACCAGTCAATATACACTGTTGTGATACAACAAAATTACTCTAGTTCAGCTATAGTCCTGTACATTAAAAGTACATCAGTAAATGCTAACATATGCAAGTAATACAAAGGGCATGTTGCTCTCATACAGAGGTTTATATCTGTCAAAAAGCTGTTGTTTTTCCTTTGGAAGTCAAAAGCTGACATCCATTTGACACATTATTCCAGGAATTTTGCAAGCAGTATCTGAATTCTACCTTAAGTAGCATCTTTGCTACAGGACATGCATTTGAATTGTGATATTACACACATTCAGAATGACTGTCTTTTTAAAGTTTTCAAATTCAATTTTATTTTACACTA
The DNA here is from genome assembly GCA_019775915.2 of Cyphomyrus plagiostoma. Lineage (NCBI taxonomy): Eukaryota > Metazoa > Chordata > Actinopteri > Osteoglossiformes > Mormyridae > Cyphomyrus > Cyphomyrus plagiostoma. The sequence continues at coordinate 6,425,558 of JABFEA020000067.1, read as the reverse complement.
GTTCAACCCTGAAAGTCTACATATAAAGAAAAAAAAACAATATTATGACAAGCTCAATGATTATAACATTAAAGGTCTTTTTCTGTGTTATCGACAGTCCAAATGGATATTAAACATCTTATTTGTTTTGAAAAAGGTTTATACGAACGTTACACATTAGTTATTACAATTTACTTTGCTTTACAATGTATGAAAGATAAACCCATGATTCAAAATGAAATAACTTTCTACATTATAAAACATGAACCATTTCTTAATTTGTCAAGCAATGGGGAACAGGACATAGATACCTCCAACTCTTTTTTCATGTTCCTCAAACTATATCAAAACAATTTTTGCAGTATAGCAGGGAGCATTATCCTGCTAACAGAGGCCATGAAGGGATGTACTGTATATAGTCTGCAACAAAGTTTAGGTAGGTGGTATGAACACTGCGCCCGTCGGCTCGTCCCACAGCGCATCCTGCTGCCATCTCTTCCCAGGTAAATGACACACAGGCGTTCATCCAAATGATGCAACAGCTCTGACTCAGTCACCTAACCATCATAATTTAGCCTTTGTCAAAGTCGCTCAGATCTGTCTACTTGCCAACTTTTCTTGAATCCAACACATCAACAAGTTGTTCACTTGCCTCATATACAATGGCACCATTGGCACGTGCCATTGTAACTAGATAATCAATGCCATTTACTTCACCTGTCAGTGGTTTTAATGTTAAGACTGATCAGTGTATAAAGTAGCTGTAAAGCTACCTGTAAACAACTTAACAGAAGGCAACTAAAAATATAAAAAGTTTTTGTCCTTGTAGCACGTTGGCTGTTAAGTAAACGGTGTTTCCAAACGAATATAAGGTTGCTCTAGTGCCCCACCTGATGCTGGGAGTTATCGGGTCGCTGATTTATTGTACTGCAATCTTTACCCAGAAAAACTGTATTATAAGCATCCTACAATGTGGCAATAATGGGCCATCTGTTAAAATGTTTGTCATGTATTATTCATGGTGAACAGTACAAGTAGAGGAGTGCCATGCCAATTTATGTCTGGACCTGCACCAAGCAGAGCCACTGGTAAATACAAGCTACTCACACCCAGTTGCCCCCAAAGTTCCTTGTTGTGATTTCAATACCTCCATGGCCATAAATATTTAATCACATTGTTTATTTGAAATATGTGAAAGTAAGAGCAGCACTGCTCATTCGATAGATTACAACAACAAAAAAAAAAAATGCTGACTCCCATAACACATACATGCTGAAGTCAAGGACAGTTTGTACTGGCATGTCACACAATAGGGGACTTAATAAATAATCTAATAATTTAAACAAAACACTTTTTTGATATTGGGTTTGTGTACAATCGATGTCTTGTGACTGCAGAACATGAACGGCAGACTTCCAAACTTATTAGTTTATTTTCTTGCTATATTCAATTTAAAATGGTGCTTCCTAATTACCAGTCTTAAACACAGTAATTCAGACATTTAGATTAAAATATTGATTTACAACGAACAAGATCTCCTTTACTAACTTCCGTGCCCTTGTTCAGTGCTCTTCAAGCTCATGGTAGGGGTTAGCAAGCGGAGCGTTTGAAGGACATTACGAACCTTGAGAGAGTGATCCCCTTCCATTTGTAATGGTTTCAGTGGAGGCACTGAGGCAGTCCGCTAAACTCCACACCTCATTTTCTACCTTCACACATGGGGGTGATCATAACATGCAAGCAAGTACTAGCTACTATGGGATGCCTTAAGCCATCAGGTCATTCTGCATTAGCAAGAGAAATATCAGATATAAAAAGGTCTTCACTTATGCTCTTAATCACCGTGTTGCACTGTTTACGTTTACAGCATTTGGCAGACGCCCTTAGCCAGAGCGACTTACATAAGTGCTTTAAGATACTACAATGGGTTTTCCCGATACTAGCTTGATAAACCAAGTCCATGAATACCAATCAAACTCTTTGGAAAGTGCAGGTTTTTTTGTTTGTTGTACTGTGTGTAATGTTCAACTGACACTCATCAAGAAGTTTTTATCCAGTGACTCTGTTTGCCCATAATGTGAGATAAGTACAAAACAACGGACTGGATTCTGCTACAAGAGAATGAACATGCTGGCAGTGGCTGTTTCTAGTCCTTTTTCCCAGATGCACAGATGTTGCCCTAAATTTCAACATGTCTGGGAGGGGCCTCCTAGTCTGAAGTCATACCACAATAACCTGAAGCTCGACCTCTCCCTGTCGGAACTCCCCTACATTCCCACCAGACAATCAGTCCCACCTTGACTTTCCAACCCAAGTAAATGATACCACTTGTCTCTGCCACAGGGACTGCCAACAAACCTAGATGTCGCTCTTGTATCACCTTGTCCTGCCACAAAGCCCAGTTATCATGAGAGAAGGTTCTTCCTTCACCCCCATCCCAGAGCTAATGGCTTGAGGTTTCTCTTACGTGAACTAATGTTGTATTCCTTTTATATGAATGCTACGAAATCCCTTCAACTGATTTAAAAAAAGAGCAACTGCTTAAGTATCTGCAAAATGTTATCAGTTAGTCAGCATTGGTGCCAGCCTGCTCTACTCACCAACAAGAAAGCATCCATTAGCCCCCAGCACACTGAATCACCTCTCCAGAACATGCTCATTCAGTAGCGTCACCCTGCTCGCTGACACAAGCTCCCAGCATCTGGCATAATCGCTGAATCACTTCCCCTATTTTGGTGCTGATAAGTGCCGCTTTTCCAAAGCTTAGTTATCCGAATCAAGCCTACATTTCAGAAAAAAGCGTTAATTATCTGGCTGTGCTAAGTAACTTGAATACTACCAATAATCTTATTAATTTACATAGGATATTACATATTTACCATTTTGGAAATATAATGCTCTTTCAGGGTACATTAGGCAAAACTGAGTTCCCAATACATAAGGGAAATTATAATCGAGAAAATGTTTACTTCAAGATGATTAGCAAATGCTAACTCATAACAGTACAGCTTGTGACTCTGCATGCTTTAATAAACAATATGTTTGTGCGCATTGAGTTTCCAAGAGTTTGTCATGTTTCGTAATTATTGACTAATATTCTCTCACATTCCATCCATTTCTGAAGCAGGAAATCAAACCGATTTCCTCTTTCCTAGCATCTGATTGTAAGCATACAATGGCAAGTTCATCTCTTACCACAAGTCCACCCAGGAGATACGGCACAACTCAAAGTGGGATGAGTGAACTCATATGCAGGCATTTTCTACAGTATAATTAAGTCACTATTTGCAATTGTTCTTGGAGTAATGTTTGAATACAACACAGACTTAATTATACAAAATTATGACAAAATAACTAGAAAAGGTAAAAAATATAAATAAATCCAACATAATGGGATTACCAAGTGAGTAAAATTTAAAATGGAGTTCTCATTAGTCAGAATTCCTAATACTTGCTCATGAACTATAGTGTTTAAGGACATATGTCATCAAAATGTTATGCCGTATCATGACATAATTTCATACCATTAAGCACCGTGATTCATTTCAGCTGGCCTTAAAGGTTTCAAACACAATTTCAATGGGTACATTCATCATGCTGCAGTGTCAACAGACACACAAGAGCTCCTTACATCAAATGGCAATAAAATAGATCATCGTTTAAAGCTGTGCTTGGAGTCAATAAGAGAAACTATGACCCAAAACAAGATTAGTGAAGAGAATCAGTCTGTGAGATCGACATTCCACTTTCCTGGCCACGGCTGAAAGGCGAACAGCAGCCAGATTGTTTAGCGAGAATTGAAAAATGAGAACAAGTATAGTCGAGATTCTCAGCAACCGTAAGCACTTCTGATTTGGCCTTGTTAAAGCTGTAGTTTTTACTAAGGCACTACATTTGAAAACTATTCTGAGCCTTGTTAACACTGGCCAAGGATTCCTGAAAGCAATACATTCATATGGCCGGATTGCGGTACAGCTTTAAATAGAGGATTGATTACCATTTTTGGGTTAACTGCTCATTGATTTACACCCTGAGAAGTAACCAAATGATTTGATAATAGACCAAACGAGGGGAGGGCCATTAAAATATATGCAGGTAAACAGTTCAATGAAATCAATAAAAAAAAATCTTCATATTGTTTCAGGGATATAAACTGCCGAAGTCAAGAGCCCAATGTGAGAACAGTTCTAGGAAGGGGAGTATAAATTCCCATCCATGCCATCAATAAAAGACCAACAATGTTCAAACCTAGTAACCATCTTAAAATGCTTATGTATCACTTAAAAAAAGGTTACATGAGAATAATTTAACCACAGATATTTTTGCCTTGGCAAAGTGCTAGCTCTAGGTTGCTATATTTATCATAAGTAAATATCCATATTTGGCTATTTTTCTTTGTAGCAATTCATATTCAAAGCATTTTGTTGTATCTCCAGTCTTCGGCATCAATAGCAAGTGCATACATGAAAGCAGAAAATAAAATTTCCTAAAGATCATTGATCATTGGTACAGTTCGCTCTTCCTTTGAAGCCACCTTTATATTTTTCCCCCTCCTGTCATTAAAGTTATGCTTGCATAAAATTCTGTCAATACTCAATAAAAAAAATATACACACCTTTTTCTGATTTAATACCTTATGGTAATACAGAACACACTTTTGAGGGGCTCCATGATTATTTTTCCTAAAATTAGGTCATATAAAAAAAGCCAACTGGATATTAATTACAAAAATGAATAATGTATAAGTTGAAGTGATTTTTTTTGCTTCCTATCACCACTTGTTTTATATGCTGTTAAAATGGCATACGCTAAAATACAGTAGATATATAAAGTACTAGTTAAGTAAGGAAAAACAAGTTTACTGCCTTGAATGTGTCATTTTTTATCAACCTGGATCATCTGAATAATTAGGATTTGTAATATAATCATTTATAACATTATCAATGCTGGTTTTTTAAGTGGCCACAGGGATCAGAAGTCCTGACACCCTATTGATTACTTATGATTTCCCACAAGAAAACAAGGATGCCCTTGGACTCTGAGCATTATCTGTGGTGCAAAATGTATGTTTATCCATATAATTAATACATACTTATATATACATAAACATTTAAATGTCCTTAGAACCACATTTTGCATGTACAGTTTCCTTTAAGAGCACTTTATATTTCTCAGCTTTTATGGGCCTGAATTATCCTGATAAGTCTTAATAAAATATTCCTACATTTGTGCTCATCATGTCTGTATTTTGATGCCAGTTCTTGTTGACTTCTCAGTGGTATTTTGTGCCATCTATGCTGTACTAGTACTGATCCTAATTTGTCCTCAGAAGACAACTGTTAATTGTGTCACAAAGCACTGATTATGACGGGGATTGACTTGATGCTGTGTTTGGTTTAATTCATCTCAAGCCATGACACTTTTTTTTATGGGAAACTTGATCCATACGTAACCATTTCATATGTATTGTCAGAAAACAGGCATCAAGTGCTGCTTGTAAGCTCTACCAATCAATCCATCCATCCATCCAGTTTCTAAACCGCTTATCCTACTGGGTCGCGGGGGGTCCGGAGCCTATCCCGGAGGCAACGGGCACGAGGCAGGGAAC
>JABFEA020000067.1:6399155-6419871 GCA_019775915.2 Cyphomyrus plagiostoma | reverse complement strand
GGAGGAAACCCCACGACGACACGGGGAGAACATGCAAACTCCACACACATGAGACCAGAACCCGAGTCCCAGAGGTGTGAGGCAACAGTGCCAACCACTGCACCACCATGCCGCCCCTTACCAATCAATTGTTTATGTAAATTGTAATTCAGCAAATTAGTAGACATGGAGAAGCAATGTACTGGGCATACACAAGTACAGAAATCACAGCGACTTCATGGCCTCCTTCCATTAGAGGTCATACTTTTTCTTGACCTCTGGCAGTTTGAGCACACAGTCGGGGAAAGTATCAGGTACTGAGTACTGACACACCTGCACAGCCTATGATGTAGTTTGTTTTTATCTGTCACCATATGGGAATGCATGTAAAGGAGGGGGGCTAAAAAAAAAAAGCCATATTCCAACACGTTGTTTATCTCGATTCCAGGCAGGGTGTACAGTCAGTGGTCAGTTCTCGCTCACTTACAGGGAGCATATTAATTCAGCCTTGTCCAGCATACCTCTCATTAAAGTGTCACTGGGTGCAGAAGTAAATGACTGGGGGAAGATGGATAGACATACCGTAGATGTGCAGCTTGGCAGGTTGAGAGGTAGGTTCATATACTCAAGTGCTTCTGGGACTGTCTTTGACTCTGATATCATTACTTCGCTCTGAAAGTCTCAGTGAGAAGCACCTTCTCTTTTTCACTTTGACAGCTATTCTGTACATCTGGTTGATGGAAGAACTAGTCTAGTCACTGTAATAGCATGAACTTGTCATGCACATTCTGCAAAGAGCAGCAGAACTCCTCACCTAATCGCAGCGCCTGTGAAAGGCCATCATACATTCATGTTTACACCTGGAGTTCCAGATGCAGTTCTTCTTACAAAAATACACAGATATCCATCTATCCTTCTATCCATCTTCCAACTGATTATCCAATATGGAGCTGTGGAGAGCCTGGACCCTATTCCAGGATGCACAGGGCACAAAGAGCACCTTGGATGGGATGCACTATTAGATATATTAGATCATAAAGAAAGGTCTTGGGAATGTGATGTACAGCCCATGTCATGTGATGAAATGGAACAGGGAGATTTGGTGGATAGAGGAAATAGCTTTGGCCAAATTGATTTCTCAGCCTTCTCATCTTCATGTGGATGCTGACACAGCTTAGTGCACATAAGACAGGTGATCCTGCTGTAATGAGCTTATCTAAAAGCAAGGCAAAATCAGAGAGAGTAAACTGTTGACATTATTAAGATGATTACAAGCTCCATGTTAACAAAGGACTGAAAACACTGCAATGCTGTCAATTTGCCTGTAGTCAACATTACATTTTAAAGAATGGGTGTGTAAACATTTTAAGTAAGAGAAAAGAGAAAAGTCTTCAGTCATAGGGAATCATCAATGACACCGTTCTTTGTCACAAAGTCGTCAAGCAAAATTAGTCATGATGTTACTGCCCATCTGTGGGATTCCCCCCCACCCCACTGAAAAGCATGCTGATAGCAATCTGCACCTAATAATTTTGCTGGTAGCAGCCTGAACCAGTGAGGCAGCTCATTCCATAATCACGCTTTCAGCCTGATTAATACCATCTGATAAGGTATCTCATAATTCCATTCCTCTCATAAAATCTTTCATGAACCAAGATCTTCACACAGTGATAAGTGATAATACTGGCAACACCAACCACCAAAAACATACACACACAACTTTCCCAACTTTTCCCTTTCTTGGCTTGTGTTTGTTGAGACTTGGGGCTACTATACAACCTTCTTTTGACATAATCAATCCAGTGTTCAGCCTATAACTTTAACATTTCCATCAGTACAGTACTCATACGAATATACAATGGCACACAGAATGCTTTACCATTGAGTAGGGATATACAGCAGTAACGCCACTGCCCTCCAAAGCCACCCCCAGCCTCAAAAACTTACACCTACCCTGCCTTATATGAATTGATATTAGAGGGGGGAAAAGCACAACAGGCATTCAAAGCTATGGTTGCAGACAAACAGTTTCCCCAAGACTGTCAGGAATCCTGGCTTGCAAAGAGTGTCAGCAGCAAACTACCAGCTCAATCATCTTGAATAATGTATGGTTTCACATCCAAATGAAGCAGCCAAGGGCACTTACAAGGCGGAACAAGTGCAGGGAAGATGTATGCAGGTGGTGAATATGCATGTGATACCGCAACTGCTTTGCTGAATTGTCATATACGGTCACACAGTGTGAGAATTGTTTTGAATACCCACAATGGTTAAGAAGAATAACTGGCAATTTAAAATTGCTTGGTCGAGTGGGTCTTCAAAATGGCACTAGCGCTGAATTATATTCCTTGGTAGGCATAAACATTCTCCGAGATGGGAAATATAGAGGGATAAAACATTCGAGGGAAGAACAAAACTAGCATACACATTCAGACAAGGTTGACGATGGTGTGCAGGGTTACTGTAACACATGTATTTTATTTTATTTTATTTTCTTCCCCTGGAGTATCTTCTTCCAAACTTAGAAATGAGAATGGGCGACTAACTTCTATGACTGCACATCTGTAAGCAAACCACACCAGGTGAAAAGGACCTGGCAACTGGATGATGTGATCATGTGCAGGGCTCCAACTTCTCCCATGTCACCGCCCAGGTCCTCCCCAGCCCATGTCTGCATTTCTCGGGGCTGCATTTGCACCCGATAGCCGATATACATGAATAATTTTTGCCAAGCCCTGCCGGTTTGACTGGCATGAGACAGGAGACGCATGACAGGCCATGTGATAATGGAGACGAACCAGTGCAATCACTAAAGGGAGAGATAGAGCGCGAGCTTGAAAATAGTGACCATTCACATCTGTTCTGAGGGCAGAGACCCTTCGAGCAGAGGCAGGCCGGTAACAGACAGCGGTTGTGTAGCTACAGGAAAGTCTGCTGACATTTTGCTTGGGCTAAATTTTTGGGCAGGGGAAAAAAACAACCCAAATCATCCCCATTACCATATCTGCTTTGAGCACTGCTGGCTCCGTAGTACAGAGATAAAGACTAGTTCCTTTTCAAATCTGCACTGATTGGAAAGACCATGAAACATCACCTTCAGAAACTGCCCTGGGTTCTGCTCAGCCATATGACAGACATAAGCCAGGGCCTAGAGTGAGGAATGACAAAGAGTAACAGGGAGATAAGTTCTTTAAACAATCCCTCCAATCTACAATAGCATCCTCCTGACTGTCCAGAATTTTGTTAATATCTTATTCTTGCCATACATGCACATAAAACACAGAATAACGCACACATCATTCGTTACTATAGAGGAATGGCAACAAACTGTAAAGCAAGTTTATTTTTCCAGTTAAAACTATGATTATGTGATGGCCAAAGAAGGGGTTTGTGTAAGGACCTCCCTGCTCACTCAGATTAGTGCTTCAATGCTGTTTACAGTACGACAGACCCTAATACTGACTAAATTCATCACGGAGAGATTAAATGTATACAGACACCAACCACGCACTGCCATCCCTATAGACAGATGGGGAAATGCGAATATTTGATACAGCACATTTAGGAGCAATAGTGCTTCAATAGAACAAGATCACAAAATCTACAAAAGGCATTGAGGGCAACAGAGAAAAAAGGAAGAAATACAAAAAATGACTTCAAAGGATATTGCAACATATATCCTGACAGCCATGAAATGTGTTGAGTAAATGGCGGCGTTAACACGTTGGGAGACAAGTAACAGATATGGGTACATGTGAGAAGGCCCACAAAAAACCACAATGAGAAATATACTGAGATCAGTATCACATTTTAGCCACTGCTCATTCACCTACCGCTTCTAAATATACCAAGCCAAAAACCAAAATACATTCTGATTGCTATGAAATTAAAACTAAATGAGTCATACCATCATAACAAGCACCATTCAAATACTACTAGTGCTACAAGTTACACTGCTCTATCCCTGATAAAACCACTACATCTTCAACAAAAGAATTACCACATGAGAAGAGCTACAATTATTACAGCAATGAGAGCTAATACCTTAGCTATGTTGAACTGGCAACATCAATTAAAAGACTGCTGAATACAGTACTAAATATTTTCATTAGATATAATTGTCAAATCCCAAGACAAGCAGTTGGGAGATGGATAGACATATGGATGATTGTGAAATTCCATACTGTATAAGGATATTGGAAACCAATCTTAATCTTAAACATATTTAAATATGAATGAAAATGTGACTTTTAACTTCAGTTCTTTCCAGTGGGTCTACAAAAGGCAGTTAGCCGGAATTAAAAGGAGGCTTTACAATTGTTTTACTATCCACTATGTAGATGTTATGTACATAAACAGAATGATTAAACAAAAAGATAATCAATCACTCCGCTCATCATAAAGTTAGATTTTGACAGCCGATGATCAATTATCTCCTGGCTGCGAGCCGCGTTTTGCATCGTATTAAAAATGAATGCTACAGTATAGCTGATGCTTACCTTGTCTGTTAGCCTGTTGAGGCTTCATGAGGAACCCCACTCACCATAGCCAGACAATCCATCACCACTGAGAGATTAACCCCCTTTGCATCCCTTCCCTTTTACAGGGTATATTACAGACAGGCTAAAGAGAAAAATAAGTGATGTTTGGGTGATGAATTGGAGAAATGCAATTAGGTCCATTAGAATTCACAGGAGTCGGCAGACAATAATCAAACAGCTTTCAAGCTGCCCATCCCAATTATCTTCACACTTAAGAATCAACAAAGCACATAATGACTTGCAGTCCATTAAGGAATTCTGGAGAAATCAAATTTTAATGCAAGTTGCGTGGATTAGCTGGACACTGGGTAACAGTAAACTGCACATTTGTATATAAATCTACTTAACAGACTTGACCTGTGGTAGCTGAGAATAAAGCACTAGGGCTTTTCAGCCCTTTGTAATCCCTGTTATTTAACTAAGTATATTTCCCAAAAGCACTATAAAGAAAGAGTTTGTTAAGGTCATCCTACTGAAGTTGATTTCTTGGGTCTTACCAGAAATTGTTAATCACTGTGGTTGAAGATGTTACCCTAACAGATCAGATGTTATCCTAAATCCAAGATTGGACTGAGGCCCTGTGATTAGACTGCGAGCGCTTTCAGTCATGAATTAAAGGGGCTGAGGCAATGTTGAAAGATACCATTTCATGGTGCTTGGCAGACAGATTTTGTGGGATATAATCACAGGCTTCGTTTAGTCACAATTAATAACCCACATGTTGTTAGTGAGTCTCAAATTTCAATTTTCCTCCTCTGTGTTTCATGGAGAAGAGCTACTCAGTGCTACTACCAATATTTTTTTTTTGTCTTAATGTCCGGCATTAAGAAGCAGCAATGTTATTCCTGTGCAGTTTGTGTCCTCTGAGTACTCTGACAAGTCTACAAGGCACCAGTGAGATCTAATCAGCATATCTACTGGTATCTTGCTTAAACCATCAGCACCAGGGATGACGGAAATGCGCGAGAAATCACAGGTACGTTTGCACTTCTCAATCATTCCTTACAAGCAGATAGGAGGAGGGGGGCCTTGCTATTACACAGCTGACTTTAAAGGTTCAGCAATCTGCCACATATAACAAATTTATAATTTGCACCCGCACTGGTGCTATGAAAGCAAGTGGTAATATTTTTTTCCAATTCTCAGTGTTTCCATATATAAAATTTGAGGTAGAAACAGTTAACACCAATCCACCTTTATGCATTAAATTAAATTGCAGTTTTTTCCCCAGTCGTCACCTTTAAAACCCTTTACAATTCCTAATGACAGAAGGTTCACCAAGTTGAATATATGAACATGAAGAGAGTCTGGGGAGCACCATAGGAGGTCTGACAAGGTCTGCAGATATGTCCGTTTCTTCTCAGTGGTTTACAATCCACAGGGTCTCTGCTATAATACTAACAGCAGGACTGCTAACCTAAAATTGATCGGAACTGGTTCTTCACGCCCCTATGTAGACATAAAAATATGTACATTTAGTGACAAGGTCATTATTAATTATGTCAAAATTTATGTCTCCTCTTTCCTTCAATATGTTCATATTACATTCAGTTCACAGTCCGGAGCACCATGTCTACTCCCAAGTTTATCTAAGAGGCAGGTGTTCCACAAAGGAATAAGCAAGTACAGATCATAGCCAAAGCAGGGTCCGCCTTCGGAAATCAAAGCCACACCAACACAAGTGAGATTCAGTTTGGCCCCACCCTAATTGATCAAAAGAAATAAATAATGAAGCATCAGGAAACAATCCATAAGCTAAATGAAATAAGACCAAAATATACTGCAGGGATGTTGAGAAGAAAAGCTATTTCAGTGAGTGATACTTTTACTGAAATGCTTTCCATGCCCTAATACAAAGAAATCAATCCATACAGTCACAGAACCATGAGGCTTAGGTGGATCATTTGTTACAAAGCTGGTTGTTGATTAACTGGTTTAATGCAGTAAACTCTAGGATGACTACCTCTGCTACCAGTTTTTTATGTCAGTGTGCACAGGACCAAGGACAAAAGCATGATCTAATGAGAACTATCTAAATATAATGAAGACCATCATACGAACACTTTCATCATGCTGTACAGAATCCCTAATTTAAAGTATTCAGAATCTCCATTTAGCATCCCATTTATTACAGATTGCGAGTGCACACATTTTATAATCAATACAATCAGTCTCATTTGGCCACCACACAAGTTTCCGCGTTTGTAGCAGCGGCTCCCGGATATTGTCGAGTTACACACATTTCCTTGCATCCCCTCCCCTGAGCTCTCTCATAGTCCATAGTTAGTTTCCTCTTTGCCTGACTGGCTTGTTTGCAAAGACACTCTCGATTGTATAGTTGGCACAATGTACCCAGTACTTCATGATGATGGAGTATACTGCTCTGAAAAGAGATACTTAGAAAACTCCATATTTTTGTATCATTCTGATCTGCTATTTTCTTTATTATATATCTGTCTTAAAAATCTCTGTGGTTTTTATTTCATGGATAGTCTTTGCAAGAAACTAAAAGGCTCAACAAGAAATCTCCAAGACCAATTTTTTATTTTAATTTTCATTCTATAGTCCCAATTTGACTTTTTCTGCATATTATCTTGTTATTTCATCTTACTGAAGTTAAACATATGCACCATATTCATGTTGTGAATGATAAAATATCAAGACTGCAAGCTTAAAAGTAGCTGTAAGCAAAATCTGCATAATCAGTTTGTGTATGTACAGACCCAGATATGTTATGACATGTGTTATATGAACTGTCTCTCTACTAGCGTTATTGGACCAAAAAAAATAAAATTCAGGCCGGATAGTAATTTAATATCACAGCTATTAAAACACATACTTGGTTCATCAAATCATGCATGTGCTTATGCATGCTAGTGCATATCTGGATGGAATAGAAGCACAAGAGGTCATTAATTTGCAAACAAAGACAGCGACACCAATGGGAAATGTAAACGGATCATTTGTCACAAATTCCTTCACAAATTCTCAAAGTTCCATGACTAATTGAGGAAAATAGAATGATAGGCAATTACATCCTTCAATATAACTGGCATTATATGCAGAAAATCAACCAGAACTGAAGAATATAAAAAGGTCACTAAGTGCACAACTATTTATTTTTATTAAAAGCATTAATGTAAAAGTTTTTTTTGTTACCAGTCAATCACTGCCTCAAAGGAAAGCCCTTCAAAACATTTCTCCTTGACTTTGAAAAAGTTTGTATCACAGATGTTTACATTGCTACCATAGATATTTATAGCCCAAACTGAATTATGACCACTGAACGAAGGGGAACCAGAGGTGGCTGTGCACCCAAAAATTATATTTGTGTTCCTCTGAAACAATAAAAAATTGGACGCTTTGAGGTTTCTAAAATAATTAATAACAATAATCCTTGAATTTTAAAAACAACTCCATGAATGTGCTTCCTACATTTTAGAGACACATATTGCTAACCATAAAATTAAATTGTTAAAGTGTTGCCATGTCCCACCCCGTGTCCGTGGTGACTGGGAAAGCAGCCAGACCATGAGCTGCATTGTGCCAAAACAATTACAGTTATACAGTTTAGACTATCCCTGCGGATGGCAGTTACAGGTCTAACACTGCTCTGACAATCATCATACACATCAGATGAACACAAGTTTTCCCAGGCTAGTCAGAAAGTATTTCACCATGGACAAGTCTTAGTCTCTACATTGCTTTCTCACTGTTTTTATCACCAGACAATGTCCCTGTACATGCTTAAATTAGAACTGTAACCCAAATGTCTGACGCCATGCCATTTTTTTTGGCTTAATACCAAGGCAGGTTAATAAATAACAAATGTCATGAACACTTGACAGCCCAGATTGTTAGAACGTTCGTTAAATGCATAAGACACCGGAACTTTACATCTCTTTACCAGACACTTGTGTCTGAAGTGTGGCAGATAATTCATCAATGTGGGTACATAGACATACATGGAAATATCAACACATCCATCTTCCAGCCGATTGTGCTTGTGTCATAGAATCTCATGTCGAAATGTGCAAGGTTTAATAGCCACGCTACATTGAAGGTGATGTCGGTAGCTATTATATTGATCCTACTACTCCCTTGTGCATTACTGGGTCAATTCACGCTGCCATCTAGTGGGTAATATGAGTATTCTACTTCAATTGGCGCACAGGAGAAATACTTCACTTTCTCTCTCCAAAATCATACAATGCTACGTGACTGGATAATTCTGATCCAGGATAATAAGATTTTCTACTAAAAAATTTCAGGTTTCATCCAATGTCATGACATGAAATAAAAACAAGCATAAATAATAAATAACAACACTACAACTACTAATAATAATAATAATTGAACAATTACTGCTCACTGTAAAAGTATCACTAACGACAAAGTAAAATCAAAGTGAAACATAAAAATTAAAGCACAATCCAGGGTTATTTGTTCTAATTATATAGAAACTATATATATAGGAATTATATAGAACTATAGTGGCTATATATTAAACTTTTAAATAAAAATGGGTACATAGCAAGTGAGAAGGTAGGTTTGGGATAGGTTTAAGGCATGGATATAGTATATTAAGAATCACACACTCCTCTGGATGTTCCCTGTTTAAAAGCATTTTTAATCATTCGTTGCCACTGTTAAACTTGATCTACCAAGCGGTGATATAATTAAGTATCAGCACTTGTAAAAACAAACGACATGCAACTCCCCTGCACAGGAGACCAGCCAGTTGTGTTTCTCTGATAATTCGGTTTATGGCCGAGCGATAATGGAATTCAAGATTATCGGCTGCAAGGCTCGGTATTTTACCAACTGCTGTCAGGCCTCCAAAACTGTAATTGTGAAATGGTATTCTAAAAACCACAGCACAGTGAGAAGACAGCCCACCTACCAATGATATGCCAGCGTGCAGCGGGTGGACTCTCTACTTTCAGTTTCGAAGAGCAAGCCCTCTCCTGGGGCACCTTGCTGCTCTCACTTTAGTTATGAAAGATAAAATGAAACACTGCACCTCTGCTTGGATGACTGAGCCAATAAAATACTGGTTGCCATGGTGACAGAGACTGCCGAGTGATTCCCGTGTTTATAGGGCCTGAAGTCTAGGAGAGGCTTTTAGCCAGTGCCGAATTCATTTTTTGAATGCCAATAGCTTTAATTTGGACACAGTTGTTAGTACATTAATTTCAAATTTTTTCGAAGGGATTATACTCTACTCAATAATTATTTATGCACTTAACTCACAGAAGCGTTACCAAGAGCGAATGCAAATTGGAGAAAAGTTTCCACATAAACAGCTGTTTTGCAGAAAGGGATAAATGGATGCAGTATTTATTTATTTCCTTTGCTCCCTTGGTGGAGTTTAAAAAAGGACTCCATACATCATATAGAAATATCCCTCAGAGTGGCTAAAAACGAAGTGTGTTTTGTATAGCACGCGGCATTTGAAGATGCACATGCAGTACGGTTTTTGATCAGTATCATGGTCACATCCTTATACGTCAGCAGCGCTCCTTCTAAACAAAGACTGTTCCAGCATCAGGAGAAACATCACACTGGTGTTTTCATTCAGCTCTTTGCTTCGACCCTGAGCTGATTTGCAAATTGTTTAAGTGGAAACAGAGCTTGGAGTGATGAGCATTTCACACGCTTTTCTGTCTCTTGCCCATTTCTAAGGCCACAATACGGTAGGCAAACAACCAGTGCTGAGCACCTCATTTTCCACACCCAGCATGATCTTATGCCGCATGGGTGCCCCATAATAAAACCTGCATTGACATTATGAACAAAAAAGAGCAATATCAACCTATTATAATCTGAACTGAGGGGGCTGTTGAGGTATTCCACAGTCATTCTTGCTCAAAACTGTTCTTTGCCTTTGTAGATATTCAAAATAAATAGTTGTAGATCACTTATTTACATTTTACGAAAAACCTTCAATGGAAAAACAGACTTTAAATGCATTATCTAATGAAAAATTGTACTGCATATAACATTGCACATAATCCAGACACAAAAACCTGAAAGGAAAAATCTGCAATTTGACTACAAACAGAAAACAGGCTCAGAATTGCATGCCAAAAATATCAACTGCTACATTACAACTGCCATGGGCTCTAAGCTTCAATTTACCCATCATCCTCTAGTGACCTAGGTATGTGTGATTACTTCTATGAAATGGAGAGTTTGCATATTCAGTTCCTCGCTTGTCATATACTGTCGCATTTAGACATTTTTCGGTTCAAAGGCGAGGTGTTACATCTGAAACATTTTTGACACGACTGCTCTAGCCACTAATGCCTGGCACAAACATCAGTAAGTGGGTCAGAAGCAGGAAGATTCCAGGTAGACTTGTTAAGCCACTGAATTATGTACATTTTAATGGTGACGTTTCAAAGCGCACAGCTTCGTTTACGCACTGTCAGGTGTCCCAGCCTCATTCAGCTTTGATTTCATTTCCATTTCCCCCCTCAAATGTCAAGTAGCTCCTCTCCAAGGGATAAAAAGCACCACTTACCGCTCTGCCGTTTTAAACATTCCTTTTTTTCCCCCCTGATTTCATGCGCTCATTGTGTTAAGTGTCAGGAACAGGGAGGGTGGGGCACAGACGTCCACTAGCTGAGATTGCTCTCTCAGGTGAGCAAACTAAATACGGCACAGATGCTGGCTCCAGACTCCCTTCCCAAGTGCTGGAATATGAAATCAGACAGAGATGGAAGAGCTGCATCTGAAGGCATCAATGCTCTCTACTGTAGGACCACTACTGGCATCTGTGTGCAAGTATGTGTCTCCACATGTGTGCTCACATACACGGGAAGCATACCTCCATCTGACTCTGAGTTCACCTTGATCTGAGTATGGGGGAGAGCAAAGAGTCAAGAGGGACAAGATATCTGACAGTCTCCAAATATTCTAATGCATACGAACGCTCTCATGGCAGTAATGACTGCAAAAAAAATGGAAATAAAGTTGCCCTTGAATTGCACGGCCTTTTAGAAATACAAATAAATCAAATAAATAAGATACCCAGAAATCGATTAACAGAAGGAGAGATCTCCAGACAAGCGCTAGAAGGATGATCTCATAATACCACAGATTACAGTGATCCCTGGTAGATATCAATTCAGAAACTTCTAATTTCAGCGGGCGAGTGTTCCCCGCTCAACTCAAACTGACATTCCCATTATCCTATGTAAACAGACAGAAACAAGGGCTGTCTTTGTGGGAGATTAGATGGGGGTGTACGAGAGGCCTGGCTTTGCTGGGCTCGAGCTTGTTTAGCAACAGGGCATCCCGAGGGGTGGGAACTAATGAGAGAAAACAAAGCAGCTGCCTGCTCTTATAATCCGCCAGTACCTCTGAAAGGCGCTGCCGTCGTTACCCTCGAGTCATTAAGCCACGCCACCACCCCTACCGCCGATCGCATCCGTCGTGTACAAATACAGCGCTCCAAGCCCGGTTAGAACCCCACAGGCGACCGCAGGTGATCCAGGCCCGCTCCTGTCCTCAAAGCCCAGAGCCTGGGCAGAGAGTGCCCAAGCCGCATCTCGGGTTTTCCACTAAGCTTGAAAAGGCTGTGACATTTCCAGGAGAATGAGCACACAGGTGAGGAGGAGAGGGGCAGCATTAGTGATGCTGTTACTCAGACTACACAGTCAAGCTATGTCCATGCCAAGGCTTTAATGTCACTCGGCCAGGTTTAAAGTGCTGTACCCAGGGCGCTTGAATCTCCTCCGCTTTAATGAGCTGCCCCTTTTAACAGGCAGCTGCTGCACTCGCTCCGCGCCAGCTGAAGTCGGCCCAGGGTGCGCCCGCTCTCCCACCACGCCGCGCCAGCTGCCTGACACCGTGTCGCGTGCCGATAGGCCTCACATCCGCTTTGCCGTGGCAGGAGGCACGACCAGGAGAAAAGAAAACTAGCAGGACTGGAGGACTGTGAAGCAGCCCATGCATTTCAATATACTGAGGACAGGAAAGGACACTTGCCGAGTTCATGTTTCATTCATCTACCTTTATGGATTCGCAAACGCATTCAGACACTTGACAGACTATGTGGTTCTGCTTTATCTCCCCTTTGAGGAAATATTAACATAGAGACACAAAAACAGACAAAGCTTACTCAATGCTCTTTAGGAGCAGTTATTTTCACACATAGACAGAAGCTGAGCTCTGGTGACATGGTGACACAAATCATAGTAAGTTAACAGGATACACTGAATACAGAGAAAAGACAGACACACAGCATTAAATGAAATGTTAAGTACACTTATATAAATACACATACACACGTTTACATATGCGAGTCACGCTGGTCCCATGACAAAGGAGCCTATAATTATTTGAAAAACGCAAGGTAAAAATTGGAAGAAAACCAGCTGCAGGGTTGATACAGTCAACATCACAGCAATGAGCCTTTGGGAAACGTGAAAACCCAGACAGGATATGGGACCTTCTGGAAAAAAAACGTCGCTGCCAGGAGTCGACGTCGACCTGACAGCATCTGACAATAACAGATGCTGAAGAATGACCTGAGGTTCGCAAATAAAAAACGGCAAAAACAAAATTGCGGCATTGCAAGCCATAGATGAAGAATGCTTCAGTCACCACTGCTCATAAACGACCAAGCCATTTATCACAGCTGAAGAAATCATTACTCCCGATGGGCTACCGGGGAAGCCGCCATTCCATACTTTCCAGGCCTGACATCTGCTTGACATTCGAGTAATAATGTACATTAGAACGCCTCTTTAATGGCACTAACATAAATGTGAAGCAGGAAGCAAAAGATCAAACCAACAGTCTTACCAAAAACATCCACAAGCAGTCTGAGAATATTATGTGACACAATCAAATACCCCTGGACACATAAATGGTGCTATTTTCCGAATCACTGCATCTTGGGAATTAAGAGCAATTTAGCAAACCGAAACTCCCATTATTTTTCATTTCTTCATTTATTTGTAATTGCCGCTCTAAGTTTGCTGCCCTCGTGATAGCCGCATTAGAGAAGACCAACCAAGCAGTGCAATTACTGTCCATGATGAAGGTAAATTGAATACTGCCGAGTGGATTGATTTTCTCCCCAATTTCCCATGAGAGGGTAGGCGTTGTGTGTTTAGTCGAGAAACATGCCCATTATGAAGTATAGGTTTCTGACCTACAACATGAGACATGGTATACAGCCACTTTGCTGGGGATCTCGGAATTGGTTTTCGATGAGAACACAGGCAATGGACAGTCTCTCGATATAAGCTGACAGGCACAGCTGGTCTGCAGTGGGGTGGTGTGCCTCATCCTGGGCACTAATGAGAAATACAGTAAGTTTCATTTGATTTTCCCCATCAGAGGCTTAGAAACCATCAAGATTAATCAGATCCCTCCCCAATACCGCTGCTTTTGTTCTCCTTCATAATCACTGTGATTAGTCGCATCTTTGCCTGCCTATGATCTACAAGGCCATGTTTAAATATGCACATCAACAAACACAAACATCCACATGGTCTAAAAAGGGGGCAGAGTCGGGGCTGCAGCTCAGACTTTAGCAACCAACAGGCGTTCTACTCAACATGGTTCAGTATTCATAAAATACTGCCAATAATTCACTCAAATACAAAGCTATTAATTTAACTGATTATCAAATTCAGAAATGCATTGCTCCACTTGTGCTGGTGTACCCTATAGGTAAATATAATTATATAATAAGAGAAAGGACATTATAAAGACAGCAGTGAAAATGATATATTATTCCAAAAAAGAGATTTACGGATTGTTCCTACTCTACTTCCATCACCATCGCCATGGCATCTGAGACCCCATGGTGAGGCAACGTTATGGCGCTACACCAGCATGGAGACAGTTTCCAGTGCGAGAGGCCATGCTGGGTTCCATCAGCCACCTGGTGTTCTTCGCAACAAAGAGGTCAAGAAGCACAAATCAGGTCTGTTTCTTTTTTTCAAAGATACTGGGGGCTGTTGAGGCCAATAAAATGCACTTCTGACTGCCATATGCCATTAACATGATTTTCTGAGAATTGTTACAGGATGGACATCAGTAGAAACTGCATTTACAATTTACTGTAGATTTAGAGACATAAGGAAGATGAGACCAGAAGTTAATCAAGTTAATGAGCAAATGCAGATACACATAAACACACACGCACACACACACACAGCACTCTTTACATCTATACCATTATAATGCAACCTGAGGGGAACCTGCTGCTGCCTGGACCGCAAGGACAGTTGCCGTGAACATGTAACGGCCCCATTAAAAAGCCTTCCAAAGGCAGAGGGTGCACTGGCATGAGACATCGGCATAGCGTTGGATACAGGGACAATTATGAACCATTTCAATTAAGACGCCCACACGGTTTGTCAGAACGAGATGTGCTGTAACAGGTGAAAAGATCAAGTGCAGCTCATTTCAGGAACTCAAGCCATGCTGTTGCAGCATTAAATTAATGGCTCCAGTGGAAATCATCACACTTTATTACAAAATATTCTGAATCCCTTAAAGGTGTACTGTATGCCTGGGCATCTTCAGTGACAAAAAGGATGAATCGTGATGGGTGAGTGTAGCCATGATTCTGCTAAGCTCTTTCATTCATGGGATTAGTTTGTGATATTTTATTTAGGATTTTGTATCTATTGTGACACACACAGCCCAATTCAGAGCTGAAACAGTCATCCGGCTGGTTTACAAGAACCTAAGTTACGGAGAATAAGTTATACTTGCTATGGTTTAAACAAATTACTTGAAGACAAGAAGACTCAGAAGTTTATGAAACTGGAGGAACATGCCCATAATTAATATGAAGATATTCTAGTACATTCTTTATCTAAGCAGACAATAAATTTCCAGGCTGCATAATTGCCAGTCACGAAGGTTTAATGCAATCACCAATGCCGATGCCATTGTTTATTAAATATAAATAAAAATAATTTTTAAATTAGTAGATGTTGATGCAAGTACTTAAGACTTTTGTTTGCATTGATTATATGGTAAGAAAATTTCAGATGAGGGGAAGATATTTTTTGTTTGTCTACAAAACGTTTGGTATGCATTTTGTAAACTGTGGTTTACAGTGAGTGGCGTGTGTACCCTTGCCCCACAGTAAACTGAAGGAATTGAACATGCATCAGGGAGAAAATCTGAAGTGATAAAGAAAAAAATATTAATACAACACGAGGCTCAGAATGTGCCAAGAATCCATGAGAAATCATCTCCAAATCCATAGAGACTTACAGGGAAAACGTAGCGTTTTCCTTCAGACAAGTTCACACTCACTCATTGCGAAACCCTGAATCTGATGATCTCATGCATTGTGACAAGCATTTTTTTCAATTTTATTGCGCGGTGGTCGTGGTTTGACAAAACAGGCTGCTCATCGCATGCGATTTGGGCAGGGTTGGGGAGTGGGGGCAGACTCCTAACACTTGATACATTCAGTGGCAGTAAAGGAAGCTTGTCATGCTAATTATAACAAATGCATTCACAGCTTTAAGGCACAAATTACATAAACCATAAAAAATGAAAACAGCCAGCCATTTGCATGAATCTGCTCCTGCACAGATTATGGCAGCATGCACCACTACTGCCTTCAACAGACTGCACTGCCTCCCTTTCACTCTTGGACTAAGCTTCATTATCAACTAACTGAACATTTCAAAGCAGGCAAACAAACATGTTTTTGCCAACAGGTCATCAATACTGTCAAAATTAAATACTGTACTTCTGCAGGAGCGTGGGAAGTGAATTTGCTTTGTCTTAATGAAACTGCAAACAATAAAACCTTAATTTTCGGAATACTGTTGTAGCAGTTGTGCAAATACAATATCTCTCTGTGTATCTGACTACTGAAGATCAACCTGAGATGTTAGGACAAGATATTATGCTTCTTTCTGATCAGTTTCTGGAAATTATTAGTTTAGAACTTTTTGGGCTTTCAGTTTTTATATAGCAGCACTCCTATGGGGCAATTGAGAGAAAGGCATTTGCACTTAATGAAAATATTTCCATGGCTTTCCAAACTGATAAAAAAAATAATTCCGCCGCTTTTTCCCAAGCAAAGAAATTTGACATCTCAAATTCATGTATAGCATGTACGAACTCATAATTTTTCAGGACTGTTTTATAAACAAAGAGAGTTCATTGCCTACGTGAGGTTTTAATTAATTAAAGGCTATTAAATTCAATCACAGATCATAACTACATTTAAGAACAGAATCAGTCAGTACACAGGAATATTTCCCTGGTTTTAGCAAACTCAGTTTGAATACTAAAATATTTCTCTGGCTATTATGCTATTTATGAAAAATCTAATGCATATTTCTCATCATCTGTGGGAAAACAACCATACTCATGCCATGCTATGTGCAGCATTTTTGGAGTTTTATGGTGTTGAAAAGAGATTTGTTGTATTATTATTATTATTATTAGTAGTAGTAACTGCAATCAAAATAAGTGACACAATCATCATGTGGGACATGCCAGTACTGACCGACTGAACCAGATTTAGTGGTGCAATTCAAAAAGGAGAAGCAAGGCCTACTGATCGATGTAGCGATCCCAGATGACAACATCATGCTCAAAGATACTGAAGAACTAATACAGGCAAATACAAAGACCTGGAGATCAAGATCTACAGGGTGTGGGCTGCCATGGACAGAGTTGAAACGATAGTAATAGGAGCCCTTTGCACTACCCAGAAAGGAATCGTCAAAAACCTTTGATAACTACCTGGTCACCACACGCCCCAAAAAGTGCAGAAGATTGGTAAATGCTTATTATTACTACTATTATTATTGCTTAATAAATGGCATTTCCTTCCTCTCTTCTCAAAGGTCACTATCAATAATACACAACCAAACAAACAATATGCTATTTGTGATCGCAGAAAGTTGTCAGTACCTAATTATAAATAAAAGTAATCTTGTCCCAGGCAATGCTGTATAGGGAAACCCAACCTGCTTTTACATAATGTCTGTGATGTCCCAAGCATAAGAATAGTAACAAAAACAACAAAAAGAGTTGACATTGTTTTCTTTTTTTTGAGCTATGAGCTCCTCACATTAATTGCACTCTCCTGTGTACAGCAGGTCAACTTACCAACCCCAATCAGTAGGAAACTGTCACTCAAATTACTACTTAATTGACTGTCATCCAAGTTTAATTATATATCTAATCAAACACAAAGTATGGAGATGCAGCTTTGTGCCACTAAACTAGAGTGGGGGCCTGTTGTTCCATTAACATTCTGATTATTAAATTAAACACTATACAAAAGTGATGGAACAGGGTAAGACAAAACAAATCTTGACAGCACAGAGTCCACATTTTCTCACAGCCTTCACAGTCATATATTTCAGCTCACATAACCCGTAAAGGTCATCTTATTTAGAAAGCCGTACTGTGAGTGACCAATTAATAGGCATTCTCTCGTCAGAAGCGACTTTTGCACCTTGTCAGCGCAGAGAGAACTTAATCGAATCTGAATGCTGGAGGAATGATTTAAAAGTCCATTAGGGGAACTGGTGTATCACATGAGGCTTGCGGATTCTCATGCCTCACAGGCAAACAGTTTGGTAAATGTTGCTGACCTTGATAAACTGCACTTCAAACACTAAGACTTAAAAGCACGCCACAGCAGTCTGGCTTGAGCAAATGTGCTAACTGCCAAAATAGGCGCTAAATAGGTAGGAGACCCAAAACCCATGAATGCTGATCCAGTTTGCAAATACACACACTCACAGATACTGAAATGATACCCTACTGGACAAACACACCCACATTTGGGCACTTAACTGTTTGAATGGGATGTGTGGAATCTCCAGAGCCTTCAGCACAGGAATTCAGCCCTGAGGGTTTAGCCCCAGAACATTCAAAAGCCCAAACGACGTCAACCTGTGGCAGACTGAGGAGACCAGCAGCCTGCCCAGGCGTTCTCAGCCAGGACAGTATCACTGCTTGCCGATGGTTAGCAAATAGCACTTCTGGAAAAGCCTGAGGGCGCAGCACCTGCCTGAGAAGCGTCATGTGACCCATGGTGCTTTGCAATTTTTCCCCAGCGTTATGCACCCCCACCCCCCCCGAGCTGCAAGTCACACCATACTAACTTGGTGTGAGCGGCTGTGAGGAAAATAAGTGCCCCCCCCGATTTCATTCTGCTGGGAATGGGCTGGGACGTGGGACCCCACTGGAGTAATGGATGGAGGAATGCAAGGTCACATGGGGCACTTCGAGCTCGACGGCAACATTAGAGCCCACGTATTTATCACATGTGCTCCATTAGGACTGCACAGGAAATCGACAGTGGGCATATGGCCACTTTATTAACCCTGACAGTGATATCGCAAGGGAATGCTTTTAATGGATTATACAGCACAATTTCTGGATTGAAGGGTGAAAAAAGATATGCAGAGATATGTGAATAGATTATATACACACATACACAGTACACACACAAAAGATATTATATTATACGTTTATATACTCATATACATAAATAGTGGAATAGGCACACATGTATGTGTGTATATGAATATGTATCTTCAGTCTAGCTACATCATGATGCACCATCCAGCTTACAAAGCAATAAAATTATATTACTTGTTACAGTAAGAATAATTTAGGAAGCACTGTTTTTTCAGTAACTAATCATAATTAGTTATTTGTTCATCATTTTGAAATCATTTACAAAGTAGAGTGATCTGTAAAGAGCATAACGTCAGCAAGATGTCAGACATGAAATTACACAAAAAATAAATGGGGCACCATGAGGTCCCAAGGAGGTTAAAGTCTAAAATTAAACAAGATGTCAGGTACAAGGAATCTTTACTGGATGAATAATTGTTAGTAGTTTAATATGCAGAGGGCTGTGATGGTCACGAACATCAGATAAGCAAAGTAAACACAAAGTAATAGACTGCAACCATGTCTTTCAACATGCTGGTATTAAATTGAGAGGAATAACAAGTGTTGTCAGATGCTGAGTCCTCCTAAGGCTCTGACTAACTAGGGACATTTCCTTGCTCTAAACAAACACAGGTGGGTCCAAAGGTCAAAAAGACAGGGCTTAAAAGCCAGATAGAATCAATTAGCTTTGCGTCACACAAAAACATTCACAAGAGCTTTAGATTCAGTTAGCCTTTACCATCCCTTAATAAAGTCACAAGAGCTTCAGCTGGTCTTTACCATCCCTTAATAAAGTCAAAATAGCTTCAGCTTGTCTTTACCATCCCTTAATGTCACATGAACTTCAGCTAGTCTTTACCATTGATTAATAAATTCACAAGAGTTTCAACTGATCTTTACCATCCATTAGTAATGTCACAAGAGCTTCAGTTGGTCTGTATCATCCATTAATCCATTAATAGTCACAAGAGTTTCCGTCCCTTAATAAAGTCAAAAGTGCTTCAGACACTCTTAATATGATTACAAGTACTTTTTTACCCATTGTAGCTCTCACCATCAATCCCATGTGGAACATTTCTGGGATTCTGGAATGGGTCATGACTCAGCAAACTGTGCTTTTCAAAAACAAAACTTGTACAAGCCGGCACTTAAACAAAATACAGTGGTACCTAGGTTCTCAAACTTAACCTGTTCCAGTCTCCGGATCGAATACTAAAAAGTTCGAGATCTGATCGAATTTTTCCCATAAGAAATAATGGAAAACCAATTAATTGGTTCCCGGCCCCCCAAAATTACACCTAAACATTTTTTTTTAGCATTTCAACACAAAATGAACAGGATAAAACAAGAAGAGTATTTATTTTCTTAATGGTTTCCAAAACGATAAAGATCTTATCCCAACATTTCCCCTGTCCTGCCCCGATCGTCCGCTCCTTCCGTGTGCCACGCCCCCTCGTTAACCCCGTGTTTCAGTTTGTTTCACCGGTCTGGACATCACTTACAGCGCTGGCTTAAAGCAAAGCATTCTGATCCAGACACAATGCGGTTAGATGCATTGCGACCTCTCACCCAGCTGCACTAACTGGAACCGCCTCCGTAACGACACACCTTTGCCCTTATTGGCTGGAGAGTTTAGTTACACGCATGACGTTTGTATCCCAGGTAGTTCCGATGCGTAATCTGCTATTTCTCCCGAAAATCACGTAAAGCAGTGAGAACCGGTTTTCAGTTAATTTACCTGGTAAAATAAAGTTTAAATAAATGACATAAATGCT
>JABFEA020000067.1:6375301-6396335 GCA_019775915.2 Cyphomyrus plagiostoma | reverse complement strand
CACTGGGCTGGGGTTCAGGTGATTGGCTGTATTTTGACTCTGACAGTGGCCCAAGAGACTCTTAAATCCTTCTCACCAGATAACACCACACACTACAGTTACGCTTTGGTTCAACTCCCTGGCAGCTTAACATGATAAGAATAGAAAATTAAACGCCATTTTTAAAGTCTGGTTGTTTTTCACTCTATATTGCATTTTAGTTCATGATCATATGACAGTATAACAGTTTCAGCCAAACTTATTGTGCTTTTTTTAAAAACTCTCACATTATCTGAAATGTTTTGAACTCCAAAACAAATGAGCTTTGTCTCCATAGAAACAGAAATTAATAGAAAAAAGAAATTAGGCACAACACAAAATTGCATGTTGACACCCATCAAGATGTGACTACCTTTAATTTATAAACACTGCAAAATAATTGAATGTGTAATATCCTAAATAAACAAGTTTTATAATGAAAATGAATATAAAAAACCACCCACTTGCATTAACATTTTTTTCATGTTATTCCTGTTAACGAAACTCGACTGCTTCAAACTGTTTCAGGCATTTACACAAAAGACAGCAAAGCAGTAAATCAGTTCCAATGTGCTTGTTTCTGTATTTTTTCTGTCCCGCACATCCAGTTTTTAGCCTGCCAACATGGGCAACAAATACTACTTCTAAGATATTCCACCAGGATAACATACACATTGACTCCCATTTCTCAGACTGCATCCCAAAAATACATCTTACGCCATAGTTGTAATTGGCCCAAAACACGTGACCTCTAACCTATCTATGATTTGCCTCATTTTAATGGATAATTGTCCAAGAAGCTGTTTTGGGTGTGGCGGTCATGCACTTTAAGTTACTCATTCTGTGTGTTATGCTGCTTAGAATCAAGATGTTAAGGGTGTCTTCTATATGGTTACTAAAGTTACAAAACAGCAAAGGAAAAGAGGCAGGATGGAAATCTAGAGGCAGCTGCAAGTCAGAGGACAAAGGAGGACAACAAAAAAGGTTGCTGTATCCACATTTTGTACATCAGATGACATATAAAATAATTTGCCAGCCCACACAGGCCAAGTTCAGGAAGACAGATTCCCAGGTAGGTCCTCCTACAGTAGCAGGGCTTCACAGAGTGCAGAAATAAAGTGTGTCCCTAGCGCTCATCGCTGCGTCACTATGCCAGATTGCCAGAAGCGACAATGACACCCGACCATGCAAGGCCGGGAGCTGTGGCACAGTCAACTGAATGAAGACCATTTGTGGGAGGGGCCTCCACAGGTGGTCCAATCACATTTGCTGTGGGCGTGATCTGTCAAGGGCCTGGGAGCTGGTCAAAGGGGAAGGGGTGGGGGTGTCACGGTTCTCAGCCAGATTCCCACTGAAGAGAGGGTAAGTGTGGTGATTAGTACGAGAAAACAGAAAAAGATTCTTAGACATAAGGGAATCTTAGACAAACAGACGGGCAGGTAGACAGGTCAGTATGTGCCTGTTAAATCATTTTGACCAATTCATTTTGTTTACTCTCATCATGTGAAAGTTGTCCTTCACTCCTCTTTAAAACACTGACGTTTGCATGCCCCTTTAGCGTTTCACTGTACTGATGGCTTTTGATAGCTCACTGAGTACCCAGCAGGAAGCGAAAATGATTAATCATAGTGAATAATGTGGCACTGATCAAAACCCTCACTTTCCTTTTGTACATTAGGAGGTTTGCTCTTGCTTAGAACATCACATTGCTTAATTAAACTGGACTGGTGCTGCAGATTTAAAAAAAAAAACAGCAAAACAACCTCAGTGGAGCAGAATGGAGTGAATCTATCAGTAAATTAAATAATCTGCAATCCGCTAAAATAACCACTTCTCACAGTGTCCACCTAACCTAATCTAGAAAACCCAGGGAGAAAAAGTTCCATCACAATAACAATTACACGCAGACCATTTACATCCTCTTCTCAAACTTCAGCAGCAGTAAAAGAAGAAAAAAGGTGTCAGAACAGGATGTACCAGAGGAGTAAAAAAACAACAATGGATGCCCACTACACTCCCAGGGTAGCCACAAATCAAGAATAAAAACAGCTCAGGGATTGTTCTCTAAGCAGTTTTCCCATTAAATCTCCATCTGACACGACCCCCTAAAACAAGAACCTTCAAGTACATAATGTTTCATTTCATTTAGTGCAACAATTTTTAAGCCTTAATTTTAGATATATACTGTAAACGTGTTTTGGACTGGCACTGACATCATTCAGAGATTTTAAGATGTAATATTTTAATAATAATATTTTAAAAGCAACCATTATCAGTGAACTCGAGCTTATCCAAATATTTTGGTAACAAAGCGCTTTGGTACTTCATCGAAGCATCCAAATGCTTCAGTATTTGGATAAGTAACTGTAGTTTACTCAAAGGAGCGAAGATTTATTATGGGTAATAAAGTGTTCGTTTTATTCCTCCCACGACATCCCAAACATCTAAGCGGAGCAGTCTGCCGAGGTAAGATACTACGGTAAGAAACAGGTGGCCAGGCACATTGGGACGGAGCCAGCATCATCAGCGTACCTCGTTTCCACCCCTACGACATGCTGTTTTATGTGCGGTAATGACACACCGTGTCAATATGAGGCCTTCTATGTTAGTACGCTTGCCCTCAGCTCGACCTTCCTACACTTGCGCCCGGCAGCCGCGCAATAAACAGCACCTGGAGATGGACGGCCTTCGATTCCACGCTCAGATGGATATGGTAGAAGCACTGCTGAGAAATCCTCCACTCCTTCTCGGGGCCTCCCCCACTGCGCCTGTTTTAATAGCTTCTATCAACACTTGCTGGGCGTTGTTTAGCACTAGTGTCAAGGTGAGACGCAGAGGTGTATGCAAACATTTCCCCGACCCCCTTTAATGGAGAAGAAGAAAAAAAAACACACAGATTTACATTTGCGAGAATTTCCTGTCTTTAGCAGTTACATGAGAAGAGCACTGCTGTGCTGGGCCCCTTCGTCGCTGTCTCTCGCTCCCCACACCACAGGAGCAGGGCAGGTGAGTGAGGACACTCTCGTGACAAGCGGCCCACGCATCCTACTGTTACTCACATCAAGGATGTTTACAAACAATCATCAGCCAAAGAAGGTATGGCAGTGCGTTGCAGATGACCTGCTTGTCTTATACAACGAATGCTACCTGAATACTTAGGAAACTATTTCAGTACTTATTGCTCTCTCCTGTGCTGAGGCAGGTGCAAAAACCTACACTTCTGATGTCACTTCTGAACTCCATGTCATGATAAATACTAACATTTCAGTTGGTTAAACCCTCATTTAGCACAGTGTGGACAAACGGGTCTAATTAGACAATAAAAAAAAGAAGCTAATCACACAACAAGCAGTTGTCAAATAATAATGGCTGCTGACAGCAATATGCATAATGGATGGAAACAATAAAGACAAAGCTTTGGCACATAATGTATGCAGCACGAGATGTCACATAAACAGGGTGATAATTTGGCAGATGACATTTCCTTTGCCTGAGAAGCAAATATCATCCTGATGAAAGGGCAGGGATTTAGCCCATTACAGTCAATAACAGGTACATGTGAGAAGCCACTGAAAACTGAGAAGTATCTTCATTTTCAACTAGGCCTTTTTGAGACTTTACTAGTCTTTAGTTTTGTCAGTATTTGTCAGAACCAGGTAATATGCCATAGAAAACACTAAAATTCTAAAATCATGGATGATATGAACAGAGCTAATTTATCTTTATTCTCTTCATTTGAAAATGACCTATGCAAGACCTGGAAATTACTTAAAAAAATAAAACAATCTTGCTTCATACATGGAAGTCAAATGCTGAACTTTGTCTTGTAGGTCCTGTATCTTAGCAACTGAGCAATACAGCGGAAAGGAAGCCATGACAGCAGCAGTTGCTAGGGAACTGCTTGGGAGGGCTTCCATTCATGAATGATGCTCCATAGAGTAATGTCTAAAGCTGCAGGTTTGATGAAGAACTTGCCCATATTCCACCTGGCACACGGCACCATGAGTCACATCCAACATGGATTGAGAACTGGAAATATTAGTGGACTAAGGCCAGCAAAAAAAGAAACTCAGAAGTATTCTAGATAGAACAATATTTGCATATAACTGGAAGCTCAATAATCCAAAGGTGAAAAGAACAGAATAGAAGAAATGGGATGAAAAGAAGTATGCCTTGAAGCTAAATCTATTAGCGGGTCCTCTGTAGAGCGGCAGAGAGCTGACGTGCAGTGCCAGGTATGGGACACAAAGGACACTGCGGCTGGAGTTCAAAGGTCCCCTGTGGAAATGCTTCAGGGAGGTCTGACACCTCCATGATGAGCGGAGCCCTGGAAAGCGGGACAGGGCTGTCTGGTTATAGAGACGAAAACTCTGGAGGTCATCCGAACACAAAGACTAACGATTCACAGCTGCCGACACTTCAAAGACTCCATTTTGGACAGTTTCCTTGATTTTCCCCAATTGATTTTTCTGAGTTGCATGTATACAGCCAAACTTACAGTGACTGAAAATACACAGTTAAATCTCACATCCAAAACCAGCATTGTCTTAAACACCACAGCTAAATACTCATTCAGAGTTCAGCAATGCATTAAAAGTCAGGACTATGAGGAAGGATTTTGGTAAGTAGACCAAACCAGCTGACATACATGAGGTATGAATTTAGCAGTAAAATAAGAAAAACAAAACATTTAGTTCAGCCCCCTTATTACCCTTCAATAACATTTATATTGAACCCAGCAATAAATGGAAAGCCACATGAAACTAACAATGCCAGAGTTCATTGCAAATAAATGCCATTTATTACTAATAAGGACTACACAATATGCTGATGTCTATCGTTTCATATTATGCTCGTTTATTATCGAAAATGTTTTTTTTTATTGTTTTGTGTTCACTGCCAATACTTCTGTGATCCCACTATACTTGTCGACTTGCTATTTGCTGCAATGTCACGGCATGGATAAACCTAAATACAGACCTAAATGAAAATTACGTGGTGGGCATTATCTCCTATAGTTTAATACTTAAAGCACATTTAACTGGACACGTCTCTATCGTTTAGGTTATTAGTCTGATCATTCTTTTTTTGTACTTTAAACAGACACAGTAATCATTAGCAACAAAAAAGTATTGCGAGGTAACACAAAACTATTTTAAAAAATATATATATCCCCTCCCGCCCTTTTAGGGGCTCTGAATACTACAGCTGGATCAAAATACGGAGAGATTTGTACATGTGAAAAGGGTTCTGCATATTTGTGGGTCACTTCCCATCTATTTGTGGATCGCATTGCATTTATGACCTCACTCCTTTTTATTTGCAGATTTGTGTCCAATTCCTACTGCAGCTGACCGGAAGAAAAAAATCCATGAATACAGCTGTGATATATCTATTGTTATCGGGATATGAGATGACTTATACCGGGATATGAGATGACTTATACCGGGATATGGGATTTTGGTCATATCACACAACTCTGCTACACACCATGACACACCAAGGTGAAAAGCACTACACTGTCAACATTGTAATCACAAATGTAATAGTAACATAATATAATAATACACATATGCGCGACGGACTGTCCTTTCAAGGACTCGGACCAAAACCCAATCTGAACAAGGGAACCTTAGAGGAATGACAGGCACTGAAAATATTTTATTCAGGCATGATCGGTTTTGAAAAAGCAGAGCCAAACGTAAGGTTCATCTCCGTTTCGTAAATCAGTTAAAGCGGCAAGGCTGACGCGCCCTGTCTCGTGCAAACTCATCTGTAGGATTCATTGGACAAACAGAGCTGAAAATGTTGCTGGCTGTGTGTGCCAAGGTGCCACGCTCCCGGGCAGGCGCCATCAGTCACGCTCTCCGGCAGGTTGCTTTTTATACTTGTGGCGGAGGAGTCTGATTTTAATTAGCGCCGGTCATATAATTCATATTAATGTGCTAGACAGAGCTGTGAAGCCATTTGTGTTCAGATCCAGCACCACATATGTTCAAAATATGCTTACCTTAAAAAAAAAAAAGAAAGACTATTTGAGAGGCAAATCTGCAGATGAATAAAAAGGTACAAGTTGCACAGAATCTGTTTTCATTGAGGCTCAGTTTTATTTTTCTTATTTTGACATCCCTCTCTCAGCCTGCTGGTTACAGACAATACCTGCTAGAAGAAGGATATATTACCCCTGAGATGGGGCTTTCAAACCAGAACGAGGCTCTACAGCGGAAACGTCACCCCCCAACGTTCTGTGGAGCGTGCTACAGTGTCATAACCTTGACGTCTCACTGACTAGGCTGTGGGGGGCATTACAATAAATGCAGTTAGCAATCCAAACGACATAATGGAACGAGAAGCTACGACATCAGGGAGCATGCTGGAGTGGGCGGTGCACGAAGCAGGCCGGTCTGGGAGTCCTTGAAGAGATTAAGGTTAACTTCACCGGTAAAGGATGGCTTTAGCTATGGCTGACAGCAGATAGAATTGAAGCCCACATCTCATCAGGAATACCGTGGTGTTTTTTTTTTTCTCACTCTATCTCTCCTGCAGCTCCCCCTCACAAAGCCAGACTCCAGGGGATTCCTGGGAAATTACAGCCCAGCCCTAGAGTGATCCCCCAAGCTGATCGGCCTGGACATATCGCCCTGGAAATAAATATATAATAAGAGTGTATAGGCAATTTGGAACACCTAGAATATTCTATCCAAATAACTCCGTAAAAGACAGCTTGAAGATGATTGATTTCTCACCAGTGAAAGACATTTTTCACACTGTGTTAACCGCCGGGGCAGACATGTTACAATGCTGCCATTCCTAAAATTGAACTGAATAGAATCGAGGCCCTATAGGCCAAAACCTCTCACCAACAACTTTTAGAACAAGGGGTTAATAAAGAGAAATCTCTTTGGTCAGTCAGTGGCCTTTCCATCCCATTTTATCTCGAAAACACAACAAAATGAGAGTGAAGTATCCATCTTATCGCCAATCACTTGAATTTAGCAACATTATGCAGCTAAACCCCACATAATGCCCCTAAACCTAACAAATACAGTGTCATGTCTGAAATCTAATTTTGAGTGGTATGCAACCTGCTAAAGGGTCCCTTGGAGCCATCCACAAATGGACACGTCCATCAGCCAATTGCTGGGGTTTATAGCATTACAACTTGGACACTGCCTCCCAGAAGTTCCTGGAATTTAGCAATATTGAATTCTTTTTGTAGTAATTCTCAATTGCAGCATCTGTTCCCTTGCACTAGGCCAAATCATCTTTAGACTATACAGATACAATTACTTTTCTCTGCTACCTGTTTGGTGACAAGGAGCATGGTGACAGGAGAACAGCATTGTGGGAGGCCCAGAGGCAAACAGGAAGGGCACCTTGTATCTGCCCTCTTGTATAGTGGGGGGACAGGTCACAGCAGCAAGCACACAGCAAAGCCAGCAGGCCACCTCCCAGCATATCAGCACCTTTCAGACATTATGGTTCTCTGGGCCTCTGCAGACCACAGGATGAGTAATTAGGGGTCTGATCATTAGGGGAGAGGCTGGTGACCATACAGAAAAAAAAGAAGTGTGGCCAGATTCCATTACAGTGACAAAGATACATCCATATGGACAACACCAGGGTTTACTATGGTGATTGATCTTGCTGAAACTGTGGAAAACAAAAGGCGTCAGACTATATATAAGCTATGACCCAATAGCCACCAGCCCCAGGCCAATAATTAGCCCTTAAGTCACTAACAACAGCTGATCACTATTACTTTAATAGACTTCCCATTACACACGCATGCACACAAACACCTTTTCTGCCCATAAGGGCTCATTATGAGTCAATAGCTCATGTATTCGTCTTTGGTCCAGAAGAAAGAGCAACAAAGGGATTTTTCTCTGAGTTTACCATAAATGAGACTAACATGATTCAGCCGGACATATAGCCTGACCTCAAATGTGACCCACGATAATGTATGCTGCATACAAATGAGCAGCCCACTCAGCTTGCTTGTGTACGTTATACACAGAGATGCAATTCTCTAGGTGAAGTTAAAAAATAAAAAAAGCTTTTACTTGTGATTATTTCACTCTAATCTGGAGGCTGTTTGCAGTATTATACCCCTTAAGATGTTTCATGCACTTCAGTTCATTTCAGCTTGTGTAATTTGCAAAGGTTATTTGACTAAACATATACCAGCTTCAAGATCGTAATTAAAGGGAACCGATTTGACATGTTTTTACAGTGTCCGGTTTGCATGCACGTTTTCCTCCGTGAAGACTCTATTGAGAAAACTGGAATTGTTCTATGGTTCCGATGGATTGATAAAAAGTACTTGGTATTCCTACCCCACTCCATTCAAGTTAATTTGCCGACGTTATAAACAGGTAGGTGTTGCAGACAGACACTGAAATAACAGAGCAATAACGCATACCAAGTGCAAAGTTGCATATATAAACACCTTAAAATTACGAGTTTTCAATTAAAGTAAACTGGAAGGACATAATCCAACCCTGGAAGTATAAATCCCAATTACTACATACTCCCCTCAGACACGTTTCCTGTCATTATGAGATGATGTTGAAGATAACAATTTTAGCAAAGCAAGATGCTAAAATATGAAAAAAAAATTTTGACAATACCGACACAGAAAAAGGTCACAGGGCCTGTGGAAGACTTGACAAATGGCAAGCTACACAGTAACACAACCTACACAGGCCTAAAAAGGCTTTAAACTTTCCATCTACCATTAATATACCCCCAAGTATTATTATTATAACCATGGGGCACAGGTGAATAACAGTTGTGGAAGTTTAAAGCAAACAGTGAAAAAATTCCCACAATAAAATTGTCATAACATACAGAGTTGACATATATACATACATCCACGTATATGTGTATGCGTGTGTGTGTCTATATATATAGCATGTACATGCATGCATATATACAGTATCCATCCATGTTCCAACAGCCTAAAAATAAACCTACACAGACATACACTGTACAACTCACCCACTCTAATCAAATGTACACTATAAAACTGGGTTCCCCAATTATTTAAGGGCCAAATTTTATCAATGGTGGTCCTGATATTGTTCAGGGCGAGTGATGGGAGGGGTTGGAGGTGAAGGGGTATGTTGGAGGAAAATGTGCTGGGGCAGAGGGGGAGGATGTCAAGATGATGAAATTTGGGAGTTCTGCTACACACAGGAAGGGACATAACTGGTACACAAGTACACAATCACCTTTAAAAACGATACATGTAACAACCGATTGTGGTAACAGTGTCAATGCGTACTTATTTCATGTGCACTGATATGAAGACAAAACATGATGCATTTTAATCTTCATTTGTGGTGTACGGGTTAAAATGCAAGGTATTTTCTTGCCATTTCAACGCAAATGCACCTAAAATAAGTACACATTCGCGCTTTTACAAACAACTGATTGTTGCGCGTATTGTTTTTAAAGGTGAATGTGAACTTGCGTACCAGTTATGTCCATCCCTGGCTATAAAGCTCAGCATGCATCCAGGTTTGGCAATGCCGTTTTACACTTGGCTGTAGTTCGTCTTTTGAGCACTAACCTTTGGAAAGCTCAGTTGGGGAGCACGTCAGGGCCAAGCGAAAAACTCCCCTGGAAATCATACTTTGCCGTCTGTTCGCGGCCATTGGGGATACCAACCCTCCCCCAACCAGCATTTGTCTTTGCCCCTTTCCTGAGTAACATCCCGATGTTGCCGATTAAACCCATCTTTTATCTGTGCTTGGAAGTACTGATTACTACCAGCAAGGTTAAATGGCAGGTACTGAAAGGCACAGACCATATACTGCACTATAATGTTTATCCATCAAGTAAACTGCAACCCTGGGCAGACATGGCTTTCCTACATACCTCCCAGAGCCTGATAAGGTTTCAGCAGCCATGATGTCCCTCCCCAAAGCATCTGAAGCTTTTTGTAGAGCAGATGGTCTGTGTCTGAGTAAGAATATACACAGAAGGCTAGCTCTCTTCTGTGTGCTCTGCTTTCACATCTAGCTATAGCGAACCGTGGCTGCGTCATTAGATGGATGTAATGGAACCAAAAACCTCCTGCATTGCTCTTTCAGTCAGTGGACTAAATGTCATTTACCAGGAAAGACCTAAAGAATGAGTGCTACTCCAGGTATATCAAAGTAAGAGGGACAGCAACAACAAAACAGAGAGAGAAAGAGAGGAAGCACTCCACACAGCACGAAAATACCTGCTTATCTTTTGAATTCCCTTGCCGATACTACAGGCACAGAGATAGCTGCTGTTGCTGCCAATTTGTAATTGTAGTGGAATAACAATGTACTATATTGGGTTGTATGGTGACAAGGGTGCAATAAAATTACAGTGGCATTTGGAGAAAAAAGCCTCAGCCAAGCAGAGTCTCTATTATAGCTGAATAATGCACATTAATACCAGCCCGGACATGCCGAAAACTAAATGTCAAAACTCATTTTAATGCCCATCCCTCAGTTAAATTATGCCGGCTATTAGGCTGCAACATGTAACAAGTGCAACTTTAGAACTCTGTGCTAATTAGTGGTAACTGCAATAATAAATGATAATAAATATAGTAATTAATTTGTATGATGACTGTATTACAGGGCTTTCTCAATACTTACATGAAACAGAAGAGAATACATAACAAATGCGCCAAATAAAAGTTAAATTATTAACAGCAGAGCATGTTCACTAGGGCGAGTGTTTACTTCACAAAACCGGCAGGGCGACAAGTCGGACTTTGGCTTCTGCGAGAGCTTCGAGGACCATCAGGGGTCCATTCAAGATTCACATTTATGAAATTAACTCTGCCAATTGTGGCAGCTGGAAGAGATGAATGGGGTTTCGTTGTAGCGTATTAGTGCGGACACACACAAGCGACGGCAGACATAAATGCGTGCCGTCGCACTGAGAGACAGAGCGTCTTTGTGTGTTTTGGAGCTCAGTACCGGTGTTTGGGCTACAGTCAGCCGACTGTGAAAAATATTTTCAAAGAAACTTACCAAGTCTGGTGAGAGAACCCAGCTTTGTCATCTGATAATACCCCTTTCACAGCCCGTACTGTCTGAAGCTCAGGACTAAATATCAGTCTTCTGCTATACTAAAAGAATATCTGGTTTCATCCCTTAAAGTTTGACATTTAAACAGAAAGTAGATTGTTAGTGGGTATCATGCATTAATATCCTGCATGACCATTAACATGTTCTAGCAAGCTGGGGGGAAGAAAATAGGCTGGAGATGACACACTGTTAATGTTATGCTAATTCAGAGGAGCTGGATGATAGACACAGAAAATTGCAAGCCAATCTCCTGTGCCTGTCAATTAGTTATAAGCTTTTAATATAATTTTTCTTCCCCTCTAAATCTACAATTATCTTTTGTGGCACAACCTTGGAAAACGAAATAGCAACCATCAAGCTTTAGTGTTGTCTGCCATTGCTTCCACATTGCATAACCGTGAACCTATTTTAAATCCATTTTTGTGAACACAACATAAAAATTAAAAAAAAATTAAAAATTATTTTTAAGCCTTCTATGACGTTCAGCAGAATACAGTTAGTTGGTTTTAACTACCAGACTTTGGTTATGATGGACAAATAAAGAGATGTATCTCTTAACCCACCCAGCGTCCATAACATGAGGGGAGGCCGTGTGAAAAGGATGTTCATTCACTGGGCCTTATTACCAGTCACATAAAACTGGGTTATGCGTTCACATTTACATCTATTTATTTGGCAGAGCAAAGCGACACACAAGTGAGGCAGATAATATATAACAAGCATACAGCTGTCAAGAAGTCAACTAGGCACAATGGCTGCTGGGCTGAGCCTCCAGTGACTGACCAGAAACAAGGGCAGAATAATGGTGGGGAAACGAGCTACACAAACTCTGTTTAAAACTTCATGTCAAAAATGTTACACGTACATAAATATCACCTGAGAGGGAATCTCATAAGAAACTGAGTCTAAAGTCGGTGTTCCATCCGACAGTTTTGTTGAACCCATCTCCATTCCAGTAACTGAACAAAATCCCAGTTCCATTTCCACATCCCTCCAACTGCTTATCCTAAGCAGGAGCTGGGATGCCGATAGAGGAGGGAGAATCACATCCTCCGCCCTTCCGTTGGAGCTGACCCCAAAAGCCAGGGGTACCAGACAGGGAATAACCCAGGATGGGGCACCAATCTGTCACGGTGGAATATAACC
Organism: Cyphomyrus plagiostoma; assembly: GCA_019775915.2. Lineage (NCBI taxonomy): Eukaryota > Metazoa > Chordata > Actinopteri > Osteoglossiformes > Mormyridae > Cyphomyrus > Cyphomyrus plagiostoma. The sequence continues at coordinate 6,384,090 of JABFEA020000067.1, read as the reverse complement.
TTTACATTTACAATTCTGAGAAATAACTTTCCTCTTCAATATACATTTACAATGATATAGTATTTCATGTTAAATAAAAAACAGAGATAAGCAAATAAAATCTTCCAGGTATTATACAACCTGTACCAGTGGGCAAAAGAAATATCCATCCATCCATTTTCCAACCCGCTTATCTTACTGGGTCGCGGGGGTCCGGAGCCTATCCCGGAAGCAACGGGCACGAGGCAGGGAACAACCCTGGATGGAGGGCCAGCCCACAAAAGAAATATAACATATATATTCTGTGTGTATACAGTATTATTCACACATTAATATTTTACATAATATTTTTGGTGTACATCAACCGTTTCAGTTTCTAGTCCATAATAAGTTGCAGGAACCATTTCAAGAACTTTAATCACTTGCATACATTTTTTGTAAGAAGAAAACTCTCGCCATGTAAAGGGACAATTTCTATCGACAACGACTTAATACCAAGGCGCCAGCACAAACAAGAATCATCAGCTGTAACACTCCAAAACAGACAGCTCTGAATGGTCTGTGGAGAGTTCCTCTTTAACTCATCGTTTTTAAATGGACATACTGTGGTTCCTGGCTTTCAGAGGCTGGATGCTGCATAGTGGGTGGAGGGACAACTGTTTTCTTTCAGCTGAGCACAACTGGCTGTAATCTTCCTCAGACCGCCTCCAGAATCTCTCCCTTGGGTTAAAACGGTTCCTATGGCCCGGCAGCCCCCGTGCACACAATTATACACACTTTCACCCCAGTGAACCCAAAGGGGTCAAAGCAGAATTCCTCGACACTCATATCTCAATGGATCCATCATACCCACCCATAGCTTATCTAAAAGGCATTTACTTAAAACAAATGCGGCTAATTGTAACTGTGGCCAACACAAAGGGCACGTCGGCCTGCTGCTCGCACTTCACATGTTTATGTTACTGGACGTGAGATTCCTTTGAGAGGATATTTCACCACTAGGGGCGGGAATTTATGTTGGCTGGAAATCCAAAAAGAGAAGAATCCAAAAACCATTTCACCTGGACGCATACAGAGGACCCTCCAATGGCTCCTGGAGCGCAGCCACGTATGGTTTGAATGTTGAGAGCAGCCAAACCAAAAATACACAACACATAAGACTATTTACATCAGTCTAATAAAGAAACAGACTACAGCAAGAGGGCTTAGAATAAGCTTTCACACTCCTTCCCTATCAAACCTATGCAAACTAGAAAAGTAACATATTTTCCAGAATTTTCTGTTTCGTAACATCTTGACTTCTGAAAACAAACAGAAAAACAAAAAAAAATGAGGTGCAAGAATCACAGCACACAAATTAACCACTATACACTGTACAAAATAAGAGCAATAAATTTAACCTCAAATTTCAGCAGGGTGGCATCTTTTGCGTAATCATTCAGAGGTGTGGAAAAACAAGGCGTGAACTGTTTTCTCTTTCACATTTGCTGATTACTTCCAACATCTACCCAACTCAAGATGAAAATCCACAGCAAAATTGGAGCCCACAGCCCCAGAAACTCTGCTGTGGCCATTACACACAATTTAATCGCAAAACAAATTCTAAGCTATCTGATCTGCATTTAACAAGCAAATAATGTGCCTCAGAGGGATATAAATGGGAATGAAGTGTAAAGCAGCCAATCGTTAATGGAGTCTATTCTTCACTTTATAACCATTACAAGGGGGCACAGTGCATCGCCATTGGTTTGGCTGGCCTACATCCCCCAGCACCAAAACAAGCAAAAGGTAATTTCAATCTTTTATCAATGTATAAAAAAGGGGAGTATGCAGCACAGTGCCAATGCAGACTGACTCATCGAGATGGCAGCCTGCCAATCTTCCTTGCTATGAAGCCCTGTAAACATCATTGAAGCATCAAATCCTGTAAAGCATTTTTAAAAAGTAATCTGGAAAGTTTACAGGCTTCATAGTATCACTACTAAAAGCATCCTGCTCCCTTCCGTCCAGTAAACAGGGGAGAAATGAAAGTGAGAATGGTATCTTTGGAGGAGGCCTGTCCTCACTGGCACACCTCCATGTTTGAAAGGGGGTTTTATTGTGCTGCGTGGTCCCCAATGCTATGCTCACTGCTGAGGGCAAACAGGTCTCACTCAGTCCAGAATCCTCCTTCCCAGGATCGGCAGTTAAGTCAGCAGTTCTTTCATCGCCTATTTAACTTTTATTTATTCATTTTGCTACTATTTGATGACTCTCCACTTGCAGTAGTCGGCTACCGTTTATTAAAAAGAAAGGTACGACAATGTTCATCTCGCTCCTCTTTCTCATTCCTCTTTTTCCCACTTTTCTAATTCAGTCACCTAATCAAATCGGGGAGAAAATAGCTTTAGTTGGTGAATATTACACAGACAGAGCATCCATCATTGTCAATGAGCACCAATGAATGTATGTGCCCGGACGAGAGCTGTTCCCAGAAAAATGGACGCTCCTACGGTGAGTTGACGCGGGAAGCATGTTTGGTTACAGGCCACGCTGTCATTTGCAGTATGTTTACCTTATGTAAATGTCACCTGAATTAATCCAGCACTCGTCGCATTTCCACGGGACTGAATAATTGATGAAGGCTGCCTGTTTTAAAGAATTTCTTAAGCCCGCGAGGTGGTGGCTCCGATACTGAATTAAAAATTCCAAGTCAGAGCTGAGTGAAGACCTAGATATTCAAATTATACTGAGGTAATCTGACAGGCTGGTGGTAAGTCATTACCGTAGTGGGCCTTCCATTTATTATTTGTCTTAAAGAAGTTTTTAAATAAAAATGAGATAAGAGAAATAAAACATTTGACATGTTAAGGCATCGGTCAAAAACACTGAAGGCCAGCAGGATTTTTTGGTCTTTTGGCCAAGCCCAATATCTAATTCACCATCGCTTATTCATACACATATTTCTCCTTGCTGCCAGGCCTATCAGACGACACCAACAACCCGCAAGCATCCGCAGCACCTCCCTCCTCCCGCGCCCCTCCACGTGTGTTACAGTACTTGCTGTCGCATTAATGGAAGAGGAGACTTGAGAGAGGGTGCATTCCAAAGATACCCAGAAAACCACAGAGAGCTTGGCTAATCATTTAGATAAACAGCACACCCCCACTGACTAACGCAAACCAGAAGCAACACACCCCAGCGCAGAGTCTGTGAGGTCATGGCTGCATGCTGAGAGGAATATTGGGCTGTTTATATTGGGATCCCATAAAAGAGCTTATAACCTCCAGTCTTATTTCGTTTGGGGATAAAATCATTACAGAGCGTTTAGTATGGCAAACACTGATGTCCATTAAATCCCACAATCTGCTGGCCTTTAAGTTTAAATAGCGCTGTGGTTTTCTATTAAGAATACATGTGAGAAGTACTTCAGCAGCTACATACAGGGCTTAACATCCCCCTCCAAGATAAAACTTTTTTCACAAAGAACAAAACACAGACATATCTCAGACAGCTGTCTGACATATGGCCGTTAAAGCCAAAAATAAACAAGCGACCCTTGATAGCCCATGCAGGTATGTGTGTGTCTGTGCTTGTTGGCGAGGATAGAGACTGATGCAGTAATTTCTCAGTGAGGCGACTGACATGAGCCTTTCACTGAAATCTGTCTCAGTCCTGGGGCTGAAACACGGTCGGTCTGTTTACATATACGTTTAATTTAACTGTGTAGCTCGTTCCTACATCCTGTGTAATGTGATCCTCACATCCTCCTGTCAATCCCGCCTCGACACGCGAATGTGACTACGAGCCAGGCCACTTCCGCCTCTGCATTACAGTGAGGGCATTGACTTAACTCCAAATGCTTCCTTGAGCCATGCGAACATCTAACAGCTGTTTCTGCTGGTTCCACTGCTTGCCCGCCTTTGCGATTGTCAGCAGACATAAAATAATGTGCAGTGAATGAGAGCCAGGCAACATGGAAGACTGTGACATTGGGATACAAGACGACAAACACAAGGCGGGGAAACCAAAAACATAAGAACCTCCGGGAAAAAAAATCTGCCACCCAAAAACATCTGCAGTCTCTTGGTTTATTGGTCTTGTTAATCCATTTCCCAGAGAAATATTTATTAAGACAAGCAGTGCCAAAAAAAAACACCACAGACATAAAATATATAGGTGAAATTAAGAATTTATGTCATGGATTATTGCATGTATTAGGTCATTCCATTTTTAGGGCAAGAAAAGTTCCAATCAGCGATTAGATAAAATATGGCAGTCGCATATAGCTTCTCTTGATTTAAAGCACATCTGCTTTACCTCCCGTTTCCAGAGACGGTAATATGATTTTAATATCTGTAACGATAAATTGGGGGTAGGATGCCAGGGAGATTCACTGGCTCTCTGCACTGCGCTATGAGCTGTGCCAGGATGCGGAGAGCAGACGCCTGCAGCGGGGCTCAGTGTTTATCATAGAGCGCGGCGTGACATGGGACTCAGAGCCGTGGGCGGCCTCGGCGAGGAGGAACAGCGGGACGGCATGAAGCGAGGTCGCACACCTCCCCACTCTGTTCGCGGCAGAGGGAAAATGTCAGAGCCTGTTAGAGCCCCAGGTGGTTAGAGCAGGCTGCCCTAGGCAACGCTGAGAGTGGGAGAGAGAGCGGAGCATCACTCCCTCTGCATGAAAGGCACGCTATTTGCGAGAAAGTAACCCAGATGTCTTTAGAATGGTCATTTCTAATGCTCAATCCGTGACTTGCACAAAACTATATTTTCAGAAATTCCACCTTGATGTTATCTTTCAAATTCAAGTGCACGATTCGGCAGGGAAAAAAAAAAAAGATGGAATCCGACAAAATGTTCCAGATAAATCTCTTGGCTATTGCTGAGTTTCTAAAACACACAAACATCTCTGGCAAGCAAGAATACTTAAGATTAGCGATCAGCACAGGCACAATCAGCCATGGTTCTTATTATTACTATTCTTTAGATTCTTAATAAAATTATTCTTGTTCTTTGAGGATCAATCTGTTAGTTGTGGCTGGAGTAATTTTCTTAATGGATATATATTTTAAAAGAGGCTGAAGAAAAGAGTGACAAAATGCCTCAAATTGCTCTCGAGTACTATTTAAAAACCACAACTGAGAAGGAGAGCAATTATACCTGTCTATTAAAATGGCTTGGCTCCTGTGAAAGTGTAATAATTAACTGAGAAATTCTACTTTTTTCATTTACATCTGAAGCAATATTTTCATCTGCCCAAAAACCTCGTTCTGGCTAAACGCAGATGGTGCTAAATGCAACCCTGAAAGGGTGACCATTTCGGGACCTAAAGCAGTTAAGCATTAATGACTCATACAGTGTCTTCATTGACAGGCTCCCTTTTGGTTCTGCATATTTTTATTCCTTGGCCCCCATTTAGTTCTTTTCTAGCTACCAGGCCACCAAAAATGGCTCCAGAGCGAGCAAAGGCCTGTAATGGAGTAAGGTCTGGACAGACATGGTCGCATCGCAGCGCGGCGCTCGTGTTTCGCCCTTCCGCCCAGATCGCATCCGTACTCCACAGCAGGCGCTCACTGACACCCGCCTTCAGGAAAACCTTTAAAGAAAAACACCCCCCCCCCCCCCAGCCACCAAACACAAATTATAACCCTTCACATCTGATTTTGCAGCTTGTTTTTTTTTATTATTATTATTATTATTTTTTACTGTGAGCAGCAAACGGGAGACGTAATAACATTTTTCAGCAGAGATGAAAAGGGGAAAGCAGGACATGATGCGCTTAGTTTAATAACTAAGCCGCACGACTCCAAAAAGACATTTTGCTCCAGAGGGAAACTTTTCGGATAATTTTACAAATCCCTCGTGTCACCAGTGAAACAAATGTCGTTTCAGCTACTGTCAGTTACAGTAGTGGTGCTGTTACTAGTATCAGTCTTGATAAAAAATATAGTGGCGAACACTGTGCTTTATTCTTCTGCATGGCTGAATCATTCCAGAAACAACAGCGTGGCCCTGCTTGTCATTCTCACAGAAAATCAAACCATAAATGGTCATGGAAGAGGAGACTCACTCCAGCTCAGTGAGCTGACATGCAGGACAGCGCAGAAGAGAGAGATCCACTGGCAGTGACTCTGCCGAACCCACAGCAGGCAGGGAGTCTCAGCAACCCAGCACATCACGGAGTCTCTAATCCCAGCATTTGCGCCAGTAGGGGAGCCTCCTCCATGGTTATCAGAAAGTAGTGAAGTCCTCAGGGAAAGAGAACGTGTGGAAAACCTCAAGGTCAAACTGAGGTTGGCCTTCTCCCATCATGCTGAGACCAATACAGAACGTTCACCATAAGCTACCCTGCAGTTATACCAAAGGAAAAAATATCCGGTCCCTGCTGCTGTCCAATTGTGACAGATAAAAAAAAAATATGCTGAATTTGACAGGAGACACCAATACTACTACTACTACTAATAATAATAATAATAATAATAATAATAATAATAATAATAATAATAACAGTGGACTTACAGTGAACAACAGGCAATAACCAGGTGACAATATTCCCATCTCTGAGATAACAATGGCTGAGTATAATGGGTGGGAAAGAAAGCCGGCTCAATTTATTCATTTAAACTCTCATAGTTGGCATTTCGCTGAAGGATTCAGATTGGCGTCTTTGAATCCAGCAAAGTCCACTAATAAAAAGAAATCAAAAGACATGAGGGGAAAATCAACATGAAAAGTAAATTAAACAGAAGAAATCAGACCAGGACTCAGAGGAATAAGGCATTTCCTCAAAAGCACACACAGAGAATGATGCAGATTCAGCAAAGAGAAATGTGGTTGTGACAAGGAAATACCTGATTTAATGTATTTGATAAAGGCGAAACTAAAGTGCTTTCCTCACAATAGGCATATGGTCTAAAATTAATTGATTTTATTAGAATAATAGTAGTTGTAAAACAATAATTCTTAGAAAAATATTAGTTAATTTTCCTAAGATTGCCTGCATAATCTAATGTTAACAAAATGCTATATCTGTTGCAGCTCTATCTAATATATAACTGCACTGAAACACCACAGGGACCAGCTGGAAAACATGGCCTCACTCTCTCAGGCACTGGGACCGGATCGAATAGCATCCAGTGCTGGAAGCTACATGATGGCTGGACCACTCCCACACTGCAGCGCCCGAGTTTTATACACAAAGAAAATTCCACCCGTGACGATGCTGCAGAAGGCCCTCACAGTCAGCCATGCTTTCATGTCTGTTTATGCATAATATTAAATACAAGCTTTCCACATTGTTCACCACATAAACACCCAGCTGTATAACTGTTCTCCTTTGTTCCGAAAATAAAACTGCTCACAAGATTGGCATCTGTCAGAAATATACAGCCCTTGTCAGCTGTCAGGAAAAAGTGCAGGGGGGGCACAAACCCTCAGACAGTGACAATTCCCAGCACCTCAGAACAGGTGATCAGGTTTTCCATCAAACCTGCTCTTCTACTGCTAGTTAGAGAAAGAGTCACAGGAGAAGGGCCTGTAATGTCTAGGCCTCATATTGACAGGGGAAGGAAAGAAAAAGTTCACAAAAATAAATAAATAAGCAATGATATAATGATAATGAGAGCAGTGGCCAGCTGGGACCCATTTCAGAAAAACCCAGTTGTTGTAGCATGCATGTTGGACAAAAATAACAATGGGAACCAGATGAAAAAGATCCACCAGGGAAAAAATGTCCCTCAAATTCCCCACTTCCCACAAAACATCCCTAATTAGTAAAAAGACTGCTTCCCTGGAGCCAATGAGGAATCCTTCCATTTGGATATTTTGGCGTGGTATGGCAACAAATGTGCTGGATTAGGATGTGCTCAGAAAGAGAGACAGGGTTCGTCACAGGCCCAAGGCTGAGGTCCACTGGACAGGAGCCACGCCACAGGCTTTTCATTATTTCATTTGTGGATTTATTTGTCTTGGAGCCCCCCCTAATCTCGAGGTCAGCACTCCGCTAAGTCTACCTGTTGGGGCAATAAACAGAATGAAGTCACTTCACAGACTTGGGGAATTCCTGTCTACACTTTCCCCAAACAGTCTGGAGACTCCTGTCTAAAACAGCTTTTCTTTGAAAACCTGGTATGATTTAATAGCATTAAGGTTTTTTTTTTTCCCTCCTAGATTTCCTTCCGTGCCATTTCTACCCCTCCTCCCCTACTACTAGTTATCATAAACCGCCACCAAAATCCCAAGCGTGAGGGCAGAGCAGTGAAATGAAAAATAAAGCAAATCATTTTTCCTGATTAAACCTATAATGCAGTCGGCTCCCCTTCGCCTGCTGCCTAGCTTATTAATGCATGGATGGTATTATGTTCCCATTAGAAAGGAGGAGGGCAACCTGATCACTTCGACAGACATGGAGGACCTCCTCCCAGCTGCTCCGGGGCGTGGAGTGGCCATTGGCGTCTGACCACGCCGGCGTTGTCTTGACATCCGACAGAATCTGCGGGCGCTGCTGCCAAACGCCCCCATTAGCATTCTGCGCAGATGCTATTGGCAAAGCCGCCAAACACCCCCGTTCCTGTGCATCTCGGTATCAGCCAGCCACGACCCCACCATCCTCAGGAGAACATCTGAGGAGCAGTAAACACTTTGCACTGTCTGCATCACTAATTAAATGTCAGCATTTTATAACAACAACAATACAGTACACCACTTTTTTTTTTTGGGGGGGGGGGGGGGGTTAGGGCGTTTGTAAGGTTTTTATGGTTTTTAGTTAATCCGGGCAGCAATTGGCGGGGTGGCCGTCGCAGTTTGAGGTTGCTGAAGAGTGGAGGGCC
>JABFEA020000067.1:6362862-6375291 GCA_019775915.2 Cyphomyrus plagiostoma | reverse complement strand
CCCCCCCCCCGCCCCCCCGCCCCCCCGCCCCCCGGCCCCCCCGGCCGCGCCCCCGGCCCGGCCCGCCCCCCGCCCCCCCCCCGCCCCCGGGCGATGGTCACTTTGTTATGGATTAAAGTTAATCCAGGCAGCAATTAGCGCGCTGGCCGTCGCTATTGAAGCTTGCTGAAGATGAGCTGGCCAGGGGGCTCTCCTTTATGGGCATGGGAGATTGATGCCAGACTTCAGCTCATTTCTATACAGCTCATCAAGCACATATGCACATTGATGCAACAATGTCTCACAGGAAGTTGTGGGATCCCTTAACCCGCCAGCGTCCTAATTATATTAATTTAATGGAGCAAAAGACGCCAGCTACAGCTATAAGCCATAATGACGCAGAGGGTCACCGGCGCTCAGAGCTATTCTCAGCATGGTTCCCCAGTGAGCTGTGGGAAGGACATGACTGCGGTCTGGGGGCATTGCGGTTGCCCTGTGGGTCACTGCCAGCCAGGATGGCCAGTCGTCCTGGAGAAGGCCTCGTTTTCTCTCTCCCCACTTGAGCTCCAGCCACCAGCCCTCACTGGCAAAAGAGTGAGACCTACTCGCCGAGCATGCAGGAAAAGCATTAAACCACTAGTTCCTTTGCTCTCCCCATCTGTTGGTCTTGGCTTGTATACCTAAACTGGTGCCGCGATCTGGGCCTCCATTCGCAAACAAGCCTGCTTCTTTTTTCTATTAGTTATTACCCTTCTCAAAGCCTGTAGCCAAAAGAGAAGTGCAAAGCTTGGATTTCAGTGCTGGTAATGAGATGTCATTGTCACACTAGATAGGAGACTGAACCACCAGGACTAAAATCTTCAAGAGCCTAACTTTCTCTGACTATTTACAGGGATTCAAAAAAAAGAAAAGATTTAAAAAATGCAGCACATCCTGCAGTTCCCCAGCTGCAGCTTTGACAGTAGTCAGTGACATCAACAGTAGATATTGAGCCTTGTTCTGGTAAAAACAAAATGCAGCCTGATTCACAAAGACAGCTTGCAGCACACAGTCTTACAAAATGAGGAGAGAACACAAGAAGCCGCTGGCTGAGGAAGCAGAGAACGAAGATGCACCGGATATACAGCAGGAAAGACCTCATGTTGAACAAGCATGCATTGGATATTGTTTATGCTTGTAAAGCTCACCTGTAATTCAGCAATGCTTTGTGAGATAATTGATTTCAAGGTGAAGGCAGTGGTCAGGATTTTTGGAAGATTTATGGAAATGTCGTTCAAAGAATATGGAGAAGCTTTAAGGCTGATGCAACTAAGAAGTGCTAACTTTTTTTTTTTTTACAGCATCCTAAAAGAGAGACAGTTATGCAGGTGTGACATCAATCAATCAGCGGGCGCACAGTAAGGAGCCTAGCGACCGCTGAGCTACACGCATGCATATTCCCAAACAGAGAGCCATGGGTATTGTGATGCGATCATTGGCTATTTACATATCGCACCTCTCGAAAACAAAAGGGGTGTTATACGATTCCAGGAATTGGAGACAAAATAAAAGACAGTCACTCGCTGTGAGGAAGGAAGGACATCCAGAGCAGCATGGTGCTCCGTTCGCTGATTGTCCCCTCGAACGCCTGCGATAAAGAGGCCCTCAAACAATCCCTCACCACCAGCACAAATGACATGTAATTGCTGCCTGAAGTCTGCCCCCTCCTCTGCTGCTCCTCAGAATTCGTTCTCCTCACTGGCCGAGTACGAGTGCAGTCGGCTCAACAAAAGGAAGGAAACGGTGAGATTATGAGAGGAGCAGAAGCAAAGCCCATCTTGCCATACTGACTGGCCAAAGGGGATTAGACTTGGAAAGGCCTGGATAAAAGTTCACAAACATGAGAACAAGGCCAGAGGCTTAGTTTAAAAAGCCATCATTGAAATTGATGTCCATGATTCGGAGACCTGCCGTGGGATGAAATAAAACAGTTCAGGGTCTCAGATTTTCACTGATAGAAAAATCCATGATGCCATTAGCACAGTTAGCATTAATCAGTAAAATATACAGATTAAAATTTAGATTAGATTATGCATCCAAATGCAAAAAGAAGATCTGTTGCCTATACTCCTGATTAGTTTCACATGGAGACAGTACTATCATTATCTGCGCTGGAGGAATGCAATGACATGGGAGATGGCCAATGGCAGCTGTGTTTCATCCAAAGATTTTTTTTAAGAATTTGCTCCAAGTCATGCCAGAGTTTATATATCATTCAGGTGATGTCCAGACATTAGCAGTTTCTGAGAATTGATATCCCCTCCATGAGTATGTCATAGAACAGTGTAGAACGTTGTGTTTGGTAAATCAGAGCACCAGGGATCACACAGACACCTGTGAGCTTTCACACACAGTCATTTTTTTTTTTCAAACTTAGTTGGCCAAAAATTCCGACAGACCTCAATCTCAGGGGGGTATTTGATGTTCATTTTAAAAAGTCTCCAAAGCTTCTCAGACAAAATCTCATACAAGTGGAAATATGGATACTCTGGACAGCAACACGGCAGTAAATCACCTGTGTCACACTGCCATAAAATAAAGACAAAGGAGGAAAAGATACTTTAATAGGGTGTAGGGATATTTGCGGAAGCCTGGAATTCAGATGCACTGTGGCCCACTGCATTATTTGTCCCTAGCCGTTCCCCATAAACAGAGAGAGCGGAACTTCAAGGCTCTGCTGGGTGACAGGGAGGAATGATTAGCAGTGTGTGGCGGGGCGCTGAGTCGGCAGGACGTGAAGCTAGGGTTTGCCACACAGCAGCCTGTCCCTTCGGAAAATTGACAACAGATGCCTCAGGCAGGAAAAACAAATCCCAAAATGAAGGACCATTTGATACAACTCAGCGTCTGGCTGCCTCGATCCAGTCCATAAACGGCCACTGAGATAAGCGCTAAATGGAACACAGATGGAAAAATAATAATCAATTGTGCCACTAATTTTCTGCAGCTTCCTGTTGGCCGTAAATCAGTCTCTGTTTGACAACATGAGGGATTTTGCTCAAAGAAGATAGTTTCAGCTTGGAAACAGTTCTATGACAGTATGAGCGTGCCAAAGATCTCCCTATAAAACAGAATAAGTCAAAGACAGAATTCATCTATTAACTAAACAAATGACAGCATGAAGCAGATTTCTGCCTGGGTTACTGCCAGAAACCAATTGACAAGTAAACACAATGTGCCTTTGTAATGTGTAAGTAGCCTGCAGGCCCAAGTTAATATTTATTTCTAGTCTGTTGGACAGTTTGCAGTTAGAGAGAATTAAGAGTTCACAGCAAAAATATATTTTATCTGTTGTAGGTCCTGTTAAATCAATTAAGACTCAAAGCAATACTGGCAGCAGAACTGCTGATATGGAAAAAGAGGACAAGGGAGATTATCAGAAATAGTCTTTAATATAAATGTGAATGAAAGTGATAATGCCATCTGATTATGTAGCCCATTTACTCTCCCTTTGCGCACTTCTCGCATAGATAGACTCAGACAAACACACTCCATTTTGGACCAGGGGTAGTTAGCGTCTGCATCACATTGCTTGCGTCAGACAGAAACAGTGCATGAATTCTGCTTTGTTCTGTAACCCAATATCCCCAGCAAACAGAGCCTGGCTGGTGTCTGACATAGAGACGGGGCCCAAGGAAGCATAGGTCACATCACAGACACATAAACTGTGTGGAGAGCAAGTCTGCAACTTGTCTTGGCTCTGGGAGCCATACAACAAGGAACTGTCAGATTTGCAGGTTGGCCGACATTTAGAAAAAAAACATACTGTACAAGTCTGCATTTTTCATTTCATACTTTACATATATCCAAAAGACATGTAAAAACACAGACGTGTCCCATAAGACAAAATGACATTCATATGACATGACTTAATAAATGTACATGGGTCCTACAAGTGACCCCAACAGAAGCATATGGAGGACAATATAGATTGGCCCTTCATCTGCACAGTATGGAGTGGTTGGGTGAGTGGCTGAGCAAGCATACGGGCAGCTGAATGTCCGTCTTGGGTTTCAATGCCAAATAGCAACATCCTTGTGTTTGTTTTACAAGCTTTCAGGTCTGAATAAGCAAATGGCAACAGCAGCAAATCCACTGTAAGGTTTGATGTTAGGGAGAATGTGCCATTTTTTTTTTTCTATTGTGGAAATATCTGTCAACTTCATGATGCACACCAAATTAAATATGCATCAATTCATATCCATATATCATTTAATTTCCAGTAACAACATATGCTTTAAGGGCAACCCACACAAACACAGAAGTGGTGTGCTGACAATGGTACCCGCTAAACCATCAGTGATGTGTGTGGGAAGAAGAAGAAAAAAAACTGCCAAGATTAATTGGACATCGCAGGAAAGCTACTGATAGCAATTTAATCATGAATCACATACCAGGTCACATACTTCTCAAGGGATGATGCATCTTACAAAACACAAGCATAAAAGTAACCTGGAAAAAAAGCTACTTCAAAAACAGGCTGAGATTTATTAAATGAGACCCACCATTATGGGAAAATTAATCAAAACCATTGGTGGTGGCACTGAATACAAAACATTTACACCTGTCTAAACCTTATGATGATAATCTTGTCTACCTGAACTTCAGTCGAATTATTGTTAATAATGAGCTAGATCTTGATTCTAATTTCAGACACTACCCCAAGTACGTGTGGAACCTAAATCCACCTGCTGTAGCATGTAATGTTCTGTTTGTTTCCCTGACAGATTCTCTCTATTAGAAAAACAGTTGGGTTCCTCAAAAAGACACAAACATTGCACATATGGATACAAAAAATAAATGCTGGTATGTCTCATTTCTAGCTGGTGTCCAAAACTCACGCTGGGACAAAAACCAAAGAATGCTATCATCAGTTAAGTACAAGGAAATAAATTCCCCAAAGATGGAGAGAGATGGAGAGAAACTGTCCTTCTAGGACTCCATGCAAAACCTTACATTGCAGGATTGACAACAGTCATATGAAGATGATTATAATTACTGTATGCATTTATTACCAAAATGTTTAAGTGAATTATCCCTTTTTCCCAATTAATACATTCTAATAATTGAGGTACTTGTCCAGAAACCATGGTATTGCCAGAAGGTCACAAGAGAACAGCAGAGTTGACATCCAGAATTCCACTGTTACCAATTAAAACCACTCCGTGACTCCTTCTTGAAGGCTAATGTGAATGTCGAAAAGTAACTGCACACTCCATGGTCTGATTTCCAAAGTGGGAAGGAAAATATCTGCCGGCCAGGTCTTGCTTTAAAACACTTGCGATGTCCCGCTCACCTAAACCAGCTTCATTAAAACTCCCTGCAGGCCAACAGGCCAGATCTTTGACTTAATCTGGTGTTGGGGTTTTCTGCTTTCGCCCAAGTCATTCACACATACAGGCAGACCCATCCATCAACAAGCCCCTAGTCTGCCCTTGCTAATCTCATTGGAAATTCCAGAGTCTTGCCCCGACTCAGCTAGGTACATCTGAATCATTTAAGAGCGTTCTTGAGGTTCACCCATCCATGGTATCTTACTTTGTAACTGCTGCCACTGAAAACAGGTGCATACATGCATGCCTAAGTGTATCTTTACTATGTGTCAAATACAAGTTGATCTCCTCTGAGTGCATTCTGTTCACATATTCAAAAAAAATAAATAAACCATTGCAAATATTGACAAATTCAACATATACATATACAACATATTTGCGCAAGGATAAAACAATTTGAGATGCGGTCCAATGTCACGTTATCCAGTATAGTCACAAACAAGCCATCAACTGCATCCAGTGATGAAGAAGAAGAACAACAACATCCCACTGAAATAACATTTACACGTAAATGTAGTAGCTATTATCCAAATCTCGGATAAATTTAATAACAAAGTATCCATAACAAAAAAGCATGCCTGAACTCAATTAATAAAAACTAACATGCATATGCGTGTTCACTAAAGTGTTATGAATGGGAGCCTTGCAAACATATACACAAAGACCCAATAGGATATCGCTAATGGTTTCCATTCAGCCAGTAAAGGAATGCATTAAGCAAACAAGCAGGAATTAGGGTTTCCACATTTCAGCAAAAAAAAAAAACAAGATTTACTTGTCCATATTGATTTCCAAATCCCTTCTCAGTAGAGCAAAGGGAAAAGAAGCCGGAGTAAAAACTATGTAAAACAAGAAATCTTAACTCTCAACAGGAGATGCGAGCCGCCTCTAGGGCAGGATGATTGTTTGGGTAAGCTCTGTTTCATGCCAAGCTTGTCAGAATTGTACTAAAAGAACAAAAGCTGTAGGAGGCTGTCTATGGTTGGGTTGGGGGGGGGGGGGGTCCCCTCTGGGTTGAATCACAACTAATGGTCTGCGGAGCAATGGTGCAAAGAGCCTATTGGTCCCCCCCCAACCATACTGGGGTTTGATGTGAAAGTGTCACCTCACCAAAGAATGTCCCAAAGTCAAAGCCAATAGGACGCATGCAATCCCAGGTTAACAAAAAAACAAAAAAATGTAACTTCCATTCGCTTGCATGGCCACATGACCTCTCTCAACAAGGAGTACCTTTCATTTACGCATTCATCTATTTCTTCTGGTAAGAAGACATTATTAACTAAAGCAACTAAGTTGTTCTTTTTGGCTGGATATTTCACCATTTATGACATGATCTATACATCACTGATCAGTATATGACATCAGATTGTCATCATGTCAGAAAACAGTATTTGCTGACATGACATAAGAGACAGAAAATCTGTAATGCAGTAAAAGCCAACAGCCTCATAGTGTCTGCTGCATACGAATTTATCAGGGCACTTGTTATTTACCCATGATTTCTTTCAGCTTTGGAATGATTTGCTTATGACTGAGGCAGTTGTCTCAGTGACAAAAACCTGACGTCCAGTGCAGCTTATTTCATCTCAGAGATAACCCCAGACTCCCAATTCACTCTCAGAATTCTAGAGTTGTCGACCAGCTACGGTTCAGTTCAAAAACCCAAAATGCTTTAAGTGGGGAGGTTTGTGTTTTGCTCACTCTGATGCTGGGAGTTTAATGCCAATGCCCAATGTCCTAAGCAGTCATTTTATCCAATGAAAAATATACAGCACTTAAGATAATCTTCGCACTTATCCATTAAAAAGGCACTTTATAATGCGGATAACACTCAATCAGACAACACAAATTCTACATTTTGCTTCACATTCACCAGGATGATCGGAGGCCTTTTCCCATGTCTTCCGTGGCAGCGGAAGTCGACATCACAGCAACACCTGATCCTCCCCCCCTACTCCTTTATTTTCCCACAAATTCTTACTCTATGCCATGTCAAAAAAAATGACATTCGATGCATATGAGAGACCTGAAAAGGGAACATGATGTTTTGCAGTTGTGTGGTTCAGACTTAACCAAAAACACTGTCTTGTTCACAGCTGTGAAGGAGCAGAGAAATAATGACTGACTTGTATATTGCAGGTGCATGACTGCATTCTGGAAAAAGGACGCTGTATCGGAATAGAATCTCGGGTGGGGATTCCAAAGGCAACACTGAGAATTCAAACTATAGCCATCTGCCGGGTTTCAGTCCGACTGTGGCTGCAGAGGCATGGCAATTGCCAGAGCTGAAGGCTATGAAAGACTGATCCCCCTGAAAAATCCATCCTCCGATGGAAGCTCTGGTGAAAGACAGCAGCTTGGAAGATGCCACCCGGTAATCAGCTCCCTTACTCTATCACCAGCCCTGCATGTTCTAGTCAGCCTTGAGGATGGATGAGGCGCACCTCCAGGAGCAATCACGATGACTGCAGACCTGAGCTATGCTCCAGAGTTATGCAAGGGGTGTTAATTTCGATTTAGAGAATGGCGCACCCCGCTACGCTGCACCTTGACTGCCTAAATAAACAAAATCATTTTCCCATTACATACATAATAATCAGCCGTAACTTCCCTGAGGCTCTAGGTGAACATCTCCATGATAGACAAATGACTGAGATACATTTTAGGCTTGCATGTTTATTTTTACACAGAGGGGATTGAAAGTCATTGAGGCTTCCAGTGGCCTGATTGGGGAGCCTGAGCAGGACTGGTAAACAAATTGCTGGAATACGCCTTCGCTCGACAACTCTGTCTCCCACCTATCATCTCCAGAAAGTAATTTGTTGCCTGTAGACATCTCCAAGCTTCTCTGTAGAGCCCTGAAGCACTTCCCATGCTTTACATTCAATCCACATGATATTCAACTGGTCAGGCTACAACCAACGACATAACCAACGGTCTTCTATTCAGAGTTGCAAAGCACACTGGGATAGTTCCTTTGTTTTTGTAATCCCACCTTCATGCTGTCATCAAACTAACACTGGAGCATAATGCACACTCTCTCCAAAGCTGTAGATTGTTAAGGAATCTATTGTAAAATACCTAAGACCCATCGATAAGTACCCAGTGAATAGAACATGTGACTGAGAATTCAAGGTACTTTCGAATGGCACCAATCCTACTGGAACAAGGAATAGTTAGAAATCATACATAAAGTCAATTTAACAGCCTTTTAACTGCTCAGGAGCTTTAATTAATTAAGCCCTCAAATCCATTTAATTGTGTTGATCACAAAACTGGTTCTGGAGACATAATGAACTCATTAATGGTAATTAATATCAAATCAAACTGTTATACCCTTGTTTGTCTGAGCAATGCTACAAGGAACATATTAAAGATTCATAATAAACAAGATCTCGGCCAATTTTTTTAATCTGGACCTTTTTATGTAATAAGTATGAAATATATAAATTTTACAATTTAATTTTTTCCTCTCATTTCAAAACACAGACACTGTAACATAAGTAACTGACCATGACAATTTTAGTGCAGAAATATGAAGCCTGTATGTCAAAAGTCCAACATAAAACATTTTAAGAATATCATACTTTATGTCAATATCAACCACAAAACTGCTGCAAATGCCAGTATTTGTTTAAAATCTTTAATACAGTAGTTTTAAACAACGGTGTTCCTCAGGTCCAAATTTGGCAGCACTGTTGACATATGCAGGCACTTTACAGGGCCATGATCTAACACTGAAGTTCAAGCAGTTCTGAAAAAAGAACAAGGTCTTATTCATTCTTGATTAAAAACTTTCTGGGCCCTTCCAGAAGGCTGACCGTGAAAGATGAGCTCAGCTGCAATCTGTTTTAAGGGACGGCAGGCCAAAAAACAGACAGTTTGCTAGCAAGCAAGGCTGATAGCACAAAATATGTGTGGTTGGCTGGAAGACTCATTCTCCAAGATCATCTCAAGCCATTAACACTATACAGACTCATCGCTGACTCTTCTGCTCTCACCACTTAAGAAGCTAAATAGTTGAAGCTAAATTCAACTCATCACAATATCAGTCGAAAAAATGCCTGGGCCATCCAGATGAGCCTCAGCATTGTGTTTCAAAATTTCCTTGCTGTTTAAATGGGGCATAAAATTTGAGTAGCAGAGACGGGTTCAAGTCAGATATCGGGGGTCTTTTAATAACGGTTTACTTTAATAACAATCACAGAAGAATAACCCACTACTTTAAGGTTTTGTTGTTCTTGATGTCCACAGAAACCAAGCTCTGAAGCATGCACATAGCAAATACGTTGCTTATGTCTCAAGATAAAGACTAAGCACCCATCATCTTTAATGGCATAAGGGGTACCATGAGATAGGTGAGGGAAACAGGAAATTAGGACAACGTCAGAGCCAACCTACACAGCTAAGACAGATCATCACACTGATAGCAAGCTGCTAATAATAATGTATTTTTTTGCTGGAGGACCAGGTAGAGTGCCATACTTCTCTCAACGAAAACAGTCAGACGTAGAACAAGCACATTCTCCGAAGAAACACATGCAACAAACTTTCAAAAGACATGGTGCATGGCAGAAGAAGAATGACAGCACTCTTCCATGTGAAATGATTCGTTATTTTGCTGTGGGATTTAAATTGGCAACCTTGCGACCATAAGCACAGCATCCAGACCCGCTGGGCCACAGGTGGCACCCACACTGCCACATGTCCACCCCAGGTTCCGTCCTGCCCATGATCCTACTGGGGAACAGCACCTGAGGATTCCCCAGACAATAACAGAGCAAAGAGTATAACAAACAAGCATCGCTTTCTGGTTGACACTTTCCATTCTGCCCACTTAAAGTGGCTGAACACAATCAATTTTCTGTAGGATTTGTTCATTTAGAATCTTATGAAAGAGAACAAAAAAAATGGAAAGAAGGGGGCGTAAGAATTTTTGCTGTCATAAAGTGACAGGAAGGATAAATTTAAGCCATCAAGAGATCTTCCAAAAAATGGGGACATTGTCAGCTGAGAAGGCTGAGTGCCAAATGCTCACTAAATCCTGACACACAGGCACTGTCAAGCTGTCCATAAGAATACTGAGCTGAGCTCCCTCGACAGCGTTTAGAAGCACAATGGTTTACCAGTAATAGACATGGCAATATCTATTACGATGAAGCCCTGTTCTAATTGAAAAACTGCAGGAAATGAGCATAGGAAAATAGAAGGAATCTTGCCATGTCCTTGTAAACAAACTAAAATATGCCTGGATAGGTTTTGCTCATAGCTGTTGATACATTCACATATTGTACAATTCAATATGCTTTTTTAAAATAACTTTAGAATTCAAAAAATTGTTTAGGAGTTTTTCAAATGCGGCAAAGCAAACAAATGTCAATGTTTCCTGATTCAGGCTTCAAAAACATTTTATTTCCGTTTGATATGTTTCCTGCTAAACCTGCCACAGCTTAATCTTCAATCTTTTACATATATATGAATAAAAAGAAAACTAGCTGTAAATGCAGACTAATTAAGTGTGAGACCTATTTTGTTATAACACACCCATGACACTGGGTGGCAGAAGGCACCACAGAGAATACTGAGCAAAGGGCATACACATCAACTTGAACCTCCGCCCATTAGTAACCCTTCCCATTACTATTTCAAGTGGTTATGAGAGACAGAAGATTTTACAAAAATGGAACACTGTGTGTGACAGTGAAGCCAGGGTCTTCCACCTTTCATTACAGGACCAGATGAAGGATTGTTTCATGTCAATGACCTAGTGAAAATTCAGCACAAGTATACAATAGCATAAAACAGTATCCTCATATCGAAACATAAACACACATTTAAAATGATGAATGTATAGATGATTACAAATTATTCTTAAAAGGAATTACTCAAAGGAGCGCAAAAACTGAATAACGGAAAGTGTCTTTTAGCTTTCAGTAAGGAAGCACTCTTTCAAAAGATGAATTTTATAATTACAGGCCTTCTGTGGCAAGTCATTGGGAAACAATCAGACCATAAAAAATAAACAAAAACAAAACACAGCAATTAAATCACTGAGAGAAGAAGCACTAAGCGTTTTGTTCTCTCGGTAACCGATACCTGTCCAAATACCACAGCAGATGGTGCCACGCCAATGGAAACGATTATTGCTGCCACTTGTGGATGGTGAGATTCAGTGTGTTCTGATTGGATGAGACAAAGCTCTAAAAAGCTTGTCTACAAATTCAAAACAGGTTAGTCCTTGGATTCTCCTAACCCCTCCGGGGACTGAGAGTCAGACAGATTTGGAAATTCTTGCATCTGTTTACCATTTATAGTAATTTATACAGAGAACAGTTTATCGAAACACAGCTCGAACTTTGGGGCTGCATGAAATGCCATTCTTTTTAGGAGATATATAGCGTTTCAGCCTGATCATCAGCTTCTGTCAACATTGGTCTAGCCCGTGGCTTTAGAGCATTTTTGAAGTTCCCCTGCTCATGCAAGGCCAGGAACATTCACAGCATTATTTCCGCAGTGCTCTTAAGAAGGCAGATAAACCAGCAATTAAAAAAAATAGACAGAAGAAAAAGCACAGAGTATTTGTGGCTGCAATTTCTCCTGCTCCGGGACAGCTTTGTGTCACTCAAGATGACGTCGGTTAAACTGCAAACGTCTTTTGCATTTTGGGGCGGTGATACCGTCAAAAAACATCTCTTTCCCTCCTAACGAACAGGCAGAGTAGGTCGGCATCCAGTGCACCCACAGGAATCCCAATTGCACAGCCCACCGCATTCAGCCCCTCCACAATGATATGCTACAAGTGAAACTCACTCAGTGAAGCACATGCACTGACTTCACGTTCCAGCACCAGTGTACGCCGAAGCTCTTCCCTAGGGTGTGTCTCCGTGTGAGATTTGTATTCCTGTTAATGAGGCTTCTAGCTGAGCTCACATGAACCTGCATAAACGGACGAGTGATGGTTATTATGGGGGGGGGGGGGGGGGTAACGGTTAACGCCACGGGGTATAATTTTAAGTAAAGGTTGTAAGTAGCACAAAGGCGATACGGTTTAAATAATGCTCAGGAATTAAAAAGAAAT
>JABFEA020000067.1:6338492-6360729 GCA_019775915.2 Cyphomyrus plagiostoma | reverse complement strand
CTCTAAACTGTCGCCGGTCAACTCCTTGAACGACACATACCCCCCCCCCCCACACACACACACACACACACACACATTCACAGACTCTGGAATGAGAGCAGTTTAGAGACTGTAAAGAATGAAGGCTGGGAGAGGCCGGGCCACAGAAAACGGATTTTGTCCACTGCACTGCGTAGACAACGAGCATTTCTAGTTTCATAAAATGAGCCAATATCTCTGCACTGACGGAAAGCTGTCATTTCCAAAGACTGCTGCAGTCAGATGATTGGCTGAATATTTCTAATAAACTAAGAGACTGAGCTATCAGATTATCAACAGATATACAGAGTATAACAGGATGTAATGGAACTCATAATAAAATCACCACGGGAGTTTGCTATTCAAAAAAGCAGTGACACAGAACAACTGGGCCTGCATAGGCCAAGCAAGAATCATCATTAATGAGTGGCACACATAGTGGGAAAAATAGAAACATAAATGAGAGCACTACTCAAGTCATTATTATCACTAGAGACAATTACAGAACTTTTTTTCTAGGGTGACGGGGGGGGGTGGGGCGGGGGGAGGGATGGTCCCAAGTGGATCATGGATTGTTATTTTCAATTATGATTGTGTTTCCAGGGTATGCCTTGGAGCAAGGGGAATCCAAACTGGGACATTAGCTCAACATATGCATGTATAACAATGAGAGGGAATCAGGTGAAATATAAATTTTAGGCTTGGCTTCTGTGTGTATAGAACAAAAAAACAGCAGCTGATAAGGTCTTAATGCATTTGTAACAGCATCGGTGTCTGAAATACCCAGTACTTCTGTAACTGAGCGACTGTTCATTAAAAGGAGATCATATTTTATCATTACATTCTACCATTACCACCCCTGATATTCCCTCATTTCTGAGTTTAACACAAAGGAATCTTTATTACTGTTCAGCCTGACCAGAGGACAATAGGGAAGCATTAAAGTACTGATTTCTTCTTCTTCTCCTCTCATAATGCTTCAATAGGGCCCGCATCTTTGATCTTCACAATTAGGCCACTATATTGGTCCATCTTAGAATACAGGAAAGAAGGTTACTTGGGGTCTGTTCATACATTTTAAAAAGGTGGCTTGGTATCACAAAAAGGTACTGAGCTGGCCTTCTGTCCATGTCTCAAAACGCATTGGCAAGAGCAATGCTGCAGCTGTCTCCAGTCCAACTCTCGAGTCCTGCAACCCCTCACAGCCCTACGGCGAGAGCCCCACAGTCAGGAACAGCCAATGACAGCACAATCAAATAACAAAGCATCCAGCACATGCACTGACGTCCTCGTGCAATGGTCAGCAAGTGTGACCCCCATCCTCCATTCTTCATTTCAGGTCTCTGAGTTTCTTTAGAGGGACCATTCATCTTAGGATAGATACGGCTCTGTTCTACACTGTCAGCACTTTGGAATCCAACACTCTGGATGCATCTTCATACTGCACTAGGAGGCTATTAATTTGGATGTGACAGTTCATACAAACCGTGCCAGCTACCTGTAATTAAAGCCATCTGCTGATTTAAACAAGAGTTCTCAGGATACCTCCTCCTCAAAATCATGGAAAGTATTCAGTGATGATGCGAACCCTAAACTATTTCAGTGAATCAATTAATTAATTGATTTAAAAGTCCAAAACAATTTTTAATATAATAAGCAGACACCTCTTCATATCAATGCAATAGATAACCCATACACCCATAGGCCTGAAATCTAAGTTTAACAAGTTACTCTTTCTGCCAGCAACTGCGAGAGCTGCCAACCAACATCTGTGATTGATCAGCAGAGCCAGGGGAAAAGCAGCTGAGCAAGCAGTGGAGGCAGTCCTCCAGTTGCAGGGAACCCCAGTGGGGCCACTGTGAAACACCCTGCTAGCTACTCTGGAATGGATGTATGATTTATGTTTGTTTGGCCCGTTACTGAATCCCCTATATTCTTATCAGGGCTAAGACCAGCAGCTACCTGGCTTTCTTGCCGTCTCAGTGTTTTGCTGTTTAGCGATATCATTCTACATGGGAAACTCATTTTCTGAAGCAGAAGCCAAGTCTCACATGGAGAATCCAAAACCCTGTAATTCTCAGCAGTATAATTAAACATGATTATATGTACAGAGCAGCATAATATGCGACTGATTTTGGTTTCGCTACTGATGGAAACATAACTTTCTGTGTTCTTGTGAAATGGAGAAGTATCAAAAAGGCAGCTTAGTTTTACATCAGCCCCAGAGTGTCATATCTCATTAGCTGTTGTGGTCTCCTGTCCCTTCTGTAATCAAAATTAAAGCAATTAAAGACTCACAAAAAGGCTTGGTGATGGAATACAATCCCATGAGCAGAATAAATTAAAACATAGCCAAACAGCATTACAGACGGATGGAAAACGGATGGTTGGACAGATAGATGGATGGAATTTACAGGCACACTATATTATCCTAGTAATGGGACTTCAGTCTTGTACCTAGAACCTGCACTGAATGGCTCTGTCAACCCCAGACCCCCAAATGGGAAGCATCATGACAACATTGCAGGCATCGTATCAAGAACTGTCGCCATCTAGTGTTCATGCTGGGCTGCTGAGGTGATTGCGTGATAATGTATTTTGCTTAAATCCACGTGAGCTAAGTTTTCATTAACCACCTAGAGACGCATTGGACTGAAAGGAGCACAAAGCATCACCGAAAATGGGAATACGCTCATTACCCATCAGTGCAACGGCGTGGTTCCAATAGATTAGAGCCCATAAAACTGCATGAGATGTAGTTCATACATGGGTGGAAACAGGACACGCCATTAAAACTACTATGGTTATCACTTGAGGTGTTCATTCAACCAGAAAGCATCAAGTCAGGCAGATCTACGACTTCAGCAGAAGTCCTCTGAAAATTGCCTTTAGAAGTTTTTTTTTTAAAGTTTTTTTTTTCTTTCATCCAGCAAGTGACAGAAGAAAACCAAGAAGGTGATAAGCTAGTAATTTTTCTGAACAGCTGACATTGCGATTTAGTGGGTGAATTATTGGTCAACTTTTATTAGCTAAACCCATGTCCTTACAAAACGGTAATAAAACAAAATCATTCTGTGTTGCCCTACCATTGGAAAAACTGCCAACTGAAATCAAGGAATCGTGCTTTTAAAATCATCAAATGTTCCAGAATATACAAGTCCAAAATGTCATCCATTCATACTGATCACTTCCAGCACAGTGGAAAATAATATGACATTTTTCACACAAAAAAAATCCACTTGCTTCCTATCGGTCACTTGCTATGTGTCGATCATCAGAAATCAGGATCTTAATATGCTGCCATCAACCTAACTGGCTTATCATCCTTGTCCTCCTGGTCACCCTGGGACCAACGGAGCAAGTGATGCTGAGCCATTTGTGTGACTGCAAGAGCATTCCCTTGGCTTCTTTGCTACTGACCTAGCACTTTGTTGAATCTGAGTAGGGCGAGGCTTCTCCGTACTTGAAGAAAGGACACACCTTCACATAAAAAGCCACGAAGCGGACTCTCAGTGAAGCTGCCCCTCAGATACCTTCTCATAACTAAGCCTTACACAGCCATCATTCAAGGGGAGCACCTAAAATTGATTAAATTCAGTTCCCAGAAATCCCAGTTTTAAATATTACATATAGGCTAAAATCTCCCATAAACTCTACAGAACAACTCCTGCATACTGTTTATAGTTACAAAGGAGCAGCATATAAAAACAGAAATTGAAATGAGGAACAAGAAACAGACCCTTAGGGTCCAAGACTGAATGATTTACATTCAAATGTAGCACATCGTTTCTGGGGATGGAGGCTGTCTTCGTTTCAAACTGTGCCATTGCTGGAACCCAAATGCATTTGCCTACCAGCTGAAAAAGCATACTGCCATTCCTTAACAGTATTAAAGAACAACCTCTACAATAAAAGTGATATGCTGGCTTCGATACACATGTGCCTTGAACACCTTTAAATCTCTCTGATGCCTTAAAGCACCAAACTATACTTGTCATATTAGCAAAACGCCTTTGAGGGATGACATGCATGAGGATTGTTAGGTTATGTTCTGCATCGTCTACTGGGTCCTGCCTCTTGCACCACCTGGCTCTACTTTAAGAATCCACCTTACGAGGTTCACCGTTTTCTGGATCTATAATTCTATATGTGTCTTCTTTCAGAGTGAACTTTCACGCCACACTAGAACAGGGCAAGAGCTTAACTCTATACAAATGTCAGAGGAAGCGAGGGGATAAATTGCTTCCATTTGCAGAGATTTTAATGATACTCTGATGATTCTGACATAATTGACGCCTGTTTATCAAGGGGAGTTGTCTGGTAATGACTGCACTGCTAATTTACATATCACAAGTTATGCCTCCTTTCATTTGAATGAAGCTGTTATTCATAGCCTAGTTCCACCCAGATACATAAAAACACTATTTCTACATTGAATCCAGAATGAGCTCCACATGTAGATAACAGGATGATAAGTTGTAACTGAAACTGCACAATTCCCTCTTTGCCAGCGAGCACTGGGGTTACAGCCTGTATATTTCTATGTTTCAGTATATAACATACTTTAAAGAATAGAGAAAACAGTACGTGTATCAGGGAATGAGATTTAAGTCCCCAAATTCAAACTGCAATGCTCAGACTGCAGCAGCTTGCATTAATATTTTTTTTAATTAACACTTAAAGCCAAGACTAACAATAGATTCCTGTGCCAAGACAGCAATATTTGTGCCCACATACTTGTATGCAAGGATAAACATTAAGATAAACAGATGCCTTGCATATCACAATTATAAAAAATGCTAGAAATAAAAATGCTAAATATGCGGCTTTGTGCATTTCAGTGCCCTATTTGCTTAGTATTGTACAATAGTACTGTTACTACAGAAGAGTGCTGCAATTGTGATGAAGCATGCTGGGGCTGACTGTCCACAAAGAGCGGTATAAACATGTAATCCCGCAGTGTGAGACTAATGTGCATGATCAAAATGAATAATGGAGGATGCTAAAGAATGCTAATGCTGGAAAGTTATTAAGTGCGGAATTCGCCCAATGCAGAGTAAACTAAACGCTGCTTGACGTATGGTGATGTAAAGCCTTTTTAAACTCAGCTCCCCTGGGGTACACACTGCCTGCCGAACAGCTAAACCGGCCTCGATTAGGAACATTACTGTGCATGAATGTTACACGGGATGCGTCTATAAGTAAGGTCCTGGACAACAACGGTTGGACATAAATAATGTCCGGCCCTAGCTCAAAGGAGCAGTATCAGAAGAGGTGCTTCACCATTAGCACGGTCTTCTTAAACCATCAACACCTCCCTCTCTGTAGGACAGATCAAAGCACCGCAAAAAAAAAAAAAAAACATTAAGGCTACTCAAACAGAGGAGCTGCCTTTTTCGCCAAAGTAAGTGGTAAAAAAACAAACTGCAAATGCAAACATGTGGCTGCTGGAGATATCAGAAAGCCTTGAGTCGCTCTGCACTCCACTCTTCCATACGCACACTTATCTGTAGTGTTAAAAGGATTCGTGTTGTCGTCTTCTGCTTCACGGCCTACTACTTACACACAAAACAGGCATACTTGAGCCGACTGGAAACAACCCTTGCCCTCTAACTTTATATCATGTCCCCCTTGAATAACACATAAGATTTAAAAAGGAAAGGTTCAGTTATGTAATCAAAAAGACTTTGATTGGAATGCTTTGATGAAAATCAAATGCAGACAAATTGCCTGCTCCATTACTTGAAGGAGTGTAAAAGTTAACACCATCATTCCACCATTAGATGACATTTTTGTGTAACCATCAAAAACAAGTTATATATATTTTTTTAGAATGTCGCTATGTTTAGAAGTACTCCTGAAAGAGTGTAATATGACAAATTTTCCTTTTCTAAAATGATAATTGTAGATTTCTTGATTGCTTTAATTCTTTAATAATAAAAAACTTTTAAATCTCTGTTAACCTGCCTGTAACAAACCCAAAAAGCACAATAAACTAGACGACAACCACAAGAAAACCTATACAAGTATAAAATTCATAAAGCTGTGGGAAAGTTCACAGGAATCCCAAACCTTGAGTAAAGGAACCTTGAAACGGATCAGTAAAACCATTATCTTTGTTCTGACAATGGAAGGATATTGATTCATGTAACTGCCAAAAACACAACAGCAGGTTTGGGCTTGTATGCGGCAATTAATTACCCTCAAAAATGCTGTCACCCCAGAACTTTTCCTCATCCCAGAATACATACAGCAATAATACCAGAAGGGTAAGGAGAGAATTCTTATTGTTATCATCATGCCATAATAATCCAAGATTAATAAAATAAAATAGTAAATATTAAAATAGCAAAATATTACACAGCCATTCATATTCAGGTCTTTCCTATTGGTAAGACAATGTTTAGCTGGGCATAAATTCCAATAAAAACTTCAGACGTGACCGACTGATTTACAGTTATCTAGTATGTGAAGATGAAAATGTATTTTACATGAAGCATTTTCAAAACATTTTCATCATTATTAATTATTAGTAGTAGCAGCAGTAGCAACAAGTATTACTCCTATGCTAAGATCCCATTGTTTCAACATCAAAACAAAACAGAGTGAGAGGCCGATGGTTCCCTCTGAAGCAGTAGCTGAATATTCCATAAGGGTCAGTAACTTCATTCTTTGTCCATTTAAAAGCAGCACAGAAACTATTGCCATCTTCCTTAAGGCAACACTGACACATCACTCAACAGCTTTCAGAGAGACACCTCTTTGTTGTATAAATCCGATTGTTTAATCCTGCTTACTACAGACTGGTGATTCAGATCGCTATTTGGTTCTATACATGAATTAGATAAAAAGCAAAAGCTCACTTCTTGTTCTCTGCTGAAGGTAAAGGTGGTGATACAAGTTTTTCTAAACCATGAGAACAGATTCAAATTAATATTTTGTGCAATTACACCTTCTGTTTTCATTAAAGATATGAAAATTAAATGCCCTGCCCAATACAGTAAAGACTATGGTCATTTACAGGTAAATAATATTTAAAGCATGAAAAGGCAGGCATTAACCTTAATGGTTTGGCAATAGAGATCTCGATACAATGTAGCCCACATAATGTATCCTTTAAAAGTAGGGATAACCTGCCTTGGAAGATGGATTGAGTGGAACATTTCTCCCCATCATTGCAGAGATGTTTCATATCATTCCTGAATGTTCTTCTGGAAATAATAGCGAGCAGTCTCTCGAAAGATTACACAAACAGCTACAGGCCTGCCTAAGCTGGTAATGACGATGTAGTGGTGTATCAGTATGGATTCCTCTCTCTCTGTATAATGGCTGTGTACTCAGCCACCATAGTGCTGAGGAAGAGTCTGTGAGCCCCCATAGTCTCACAGCTGACCTACTTAGATCCCCATTTCATTCGGTCTCAATGCTCCCTCTAAAATGAGAATAAAAATGTTCCTTTCTCAATCTTCTCTATACACGAGGATAAAAGCACAAACACAGGAATGATATAATCCAGTGCATTTCCCATTTGAATGTATTAATCTTGAAGCTAAATGAATTGATAATGAATAAAAATGCATACACAAAAACACAAGCAAACAGCACTGGCAAATTCTACTGAGAACGCGGCTGGGAAGGCTGCAGCTCCATAGCTACTGTTTGCTGAAAAGACATATGTTACCATAAATACCTGTCAACGCTCCTACCATGAGGTCACATCCACCAATGCTGAGGGTACCTGCTTAGTGGCCACTGAGGCCCGACCCTCCCGATCCACATTCGCTGCATACATCTCCGTCACATTAATTATTAACGTGACTCAAATTAAATCAGATCACAAACTATGATCAATGATGGAATTTTAATTACTGGTAATAAGTGACCATCTGCCTGGTAGCCAAGGGGAACAATACGTCCCCAATAGAACAGTATTTAAATTTTAAAGAGCGATATAAAATGCGGTGCTTAATGAATGGGCACATTAAGGTGGTCCACCGGCACGGTAATTGTGACCCGTGGACGTGCCCCTGCCCCAGATGTGTCTGGTGGGTCCACGGCTCCTTCTTCCGGCGCTGTACCGCACCTGCCCCCCCCCCCCAAAAAAAAAGCTCAGGACAACCCAGACAGCTCATTATCGGGCCTGTCTCCAAGAGGCACTTCCGTCAGCCTGACAAGAGCCCCTGGGCGGCTCCTGCCTGCGCATGGAGCCGCCTCCTCTCCTGCCGGCCCAGAGCTCCGTGGAGACCAGCCCCGGTGAGGGGGCTGCCTCCTTCCCCAGGAAGCGAAGACGCTCTAATCCTAGAAAGCCCGAGGAGGTAGTCAAACACGGAAGAAAACAACAAAAACAAAAAACGAATTGCGGGAAGCCCTCAACCCATTAATAACCTAATGAGGAACAAGTCCTGCCACTTTCGCTGCTCTACTGTTTTCTGTCTTTCCTTGTCTTTCTCTTCTAGTTTTTTCCTCTGCTTCTCATTACGGTGTGAGAGAAGGTTTATCCATCTTCCCGAATATATAGTCTTTGGACTCCTCACTCAAATGTGTTCAGAGACAAAGTCATTGCATCAGGTGGCTGAAATATAAAGGGGGAAATATGAGGGGAAAAAACTGCTCTGAAGGCTTTGAAAAGCTAATAGTCCCAGAGCGAAACCATCACAGTCAAGCTTGTTATGTGCAGTAGAACTGTCTGGGTGGGGACTCCATAGTGTGTCCAAAAAGGGCCTTTCGATCTGGTCTGAGCCAGCTCATCTCCCCAGTCCATGCCAGCATCAACC
This sequence comes from Cyphomyrus plagiostoma, assembly GCA_019775915.2. NCBI lineage: Eukaryota > Metazoa > Chordata > Actinopteri > Osteoglossiformes > Mormyridae > Cyphomyrus > Cyphomyrus plagiostoma. Next base: position 6,351,937 of record JABFEA020000067.1, on the reverse strand, counting down.
TTGGTCTCTCTTGGCTCACACACCGCAGGGAACTTCTCACTTTCTCACGCTAGCAGACCTGCACCATGTGCTTTAGCATGCACCCTCATTGAAAGGTACCACAGACGGCTTAGGAAGCACGGGGTTTGGCAGGGGCTGCATGGCTTAGAAGCTGAGCCTCCAGGGCTCAGGATGAGGAGACCGCAGCGATGTGTGACTGATGTTGATGTAAGCCCTCCGTCCCGCTGTGCCTCCTTTTCTTCTGTGGGCACAAGGTTGCCTGAAGCTCCACATTGACCAGGTGGCATGGATGGAGACATAGGTCACAATGATAATCTCTGTATTTCAACATGCCACAGCCAGTAGGTAGCCTTCCCTGAATGCCACTCAGAGGCTGGCTGGGAGAAGCACACCGGCCCACACTTGCAAAAATATAACGTTCGAAAAGCGGGGCTTGAGACGACACTGTCAAGGCCGAGGGAGATCACATGTCTATGCTGACTCAAGCAGAGCACAAAGGAAGGCACCAGAGGCTTTTGGGAGCTAACAGCAGCCTGTCTCGGCCGCCTGAACCCAATTTTCCAGGGTAATGCAGAAAAAGCAAGGGCTCATCTTGAGCGACGCACCCATGTCGTCTTGATGCTCCAAAGCAGCTACACAGGGCAGAAGCACTAAGGCAGTGCGATGTAGTTCAGTGACATGAGTCTATAGTAATTCTAATGACAATGCCTGCGGTACTATGCCACTGCACACAAACGAGGAAGCCTACTTAAAAAAAAAATAGCTTATTAGAACGACTCATTTTTACTGCAAGTTATTTGTGCATGTGGCACTTACACACTAAAAATCTGTCAAGAACATGATTCAGTAGGACATTAAACATTATTCTTGGATGGTTTTCATTCTATATTTAGGTCTGGGTATCATAAACATGTATCAATACATATATTACTTAATTTCACTACACTGATAAACCCCATACAAAAACAGCTGGAAAGGGAAAAAAAGCATAAATTATTGTCTAACCTTAAAAGTTATTGCCCAGCACAGAAAATTCTTTAGAATGTAAAAAGTCCAAGATATGGAGAGTCCAACTAAAGCTAAGATCGACATAACATCATTAACAAAACCCTACAGTAAGCTCATATTTGACATGATGCATAAATCAAGCCTTCTTTCATCAAGATATATTTAAGGTCTCCACTGCATGAGAACTTGGGAGCATCAAATGCTGTGATTGCTTTCCAAAAACGTTGCTCTCTCCAGTCACATTCCAATACATTTTATATTAAGGAACTAGATATTGTACCAAAGTGAAAATCTTCCATGCGTGTTAGTATAAGCAGCGTAAAGCGACAAATAGAGAGAGCTGCAATTATATTCTAAGAAAAATGAATATGTAATGTTCAGGGAGAATGATCCATGTTTGCCCCGAGAGCCCTCCCTCTACATTATAAGTCTCTGCTATCCCTCTAATCAAAGCTAATCATCTTTGTACCATATCATATAAATGCTGGTTAGAGTACATTGACTGTAGATCTGGGATACCTGTGCATCAGCAGGCCCCATTCATCTTACTGTTTAACATACCCTTAACAAAGGTGCGTTTGTTCCTTGTGTTCCACACTATGGAAACGATGAATTCTGGCAGCACACGATATATAAACCAGGAGAATGAACAGATGACTTAACCAGACTGGTTCCATGGTGAATTGTTCACATGCTCAGTTTCTGCAAATTAACACTAAACACGGGAAAAGATGTCTCAAAGTTATTTCTTTCCTAAAAATTGCAGTGTCCTTCCATAGCATCTTGGCATTATACTGAACACACATTTAATAAGTAGCCTTCCCAAATTCATTGTACCCCATCTTAACAGTCCTTGTGTACATCTGCAAACACACCCATTGAAGGAATTCTTTATCTTTAGAATAGATGAACATCACAATTGCTTATGAAAAACAGTTGCATCTCTGTTCCTGGGGATGAATCGAGCAAAAGGTGTAATTCAAAAAACAGCAACTGCAGTGCTTTCAACGTTTCTCAGTTCCCAGGGCCTGACAGAGGCCTCACTCTCGTCTCACACCTGCAGGAGTGCACCTCACACTTCAGCTGACCCGGAGTCGACCAAATGCTCAGACACATGATTAAAGCTGAAATTCGGCACCATTCCTGCGAAAACCGCTGTAGGCCAGAGACTGGCCTTGCAAACACTCGTCTTGCAAAAAGCCAGAACCAGCCACTTTATCAGCCCATTCTAACTACCTGGAAGCGGAAGCCACATAAAGCCTCTGGGTTAAGGAACATTACTTGGCACACTGGCCCACACTTATGAAGCCCTTGCAACAATCTAACATTCAAATTTCTTTTTATGCATTAACATTTTAAATTTGTTTCCATGTATTACTATAAATCAACACAGAGTAGGACACAAGGTTGAATTTGAGTGTGATCGGTGGCACTCCAGGCAGACTGATTTGGTAGCTACAGTATAGGGCAGCTACAGCAGACCATCATAGATAGTGGATTATCCAGCCCTTAGTGGTGGGACTGTGCGGCTCGCAGAAAACAAAAAAGCAATATCTCTATGACAAGAGGTGTTCAGCAGAGACATTGTGCGTGTTGCTGCTTTTTCAAAGGAGCTTTGAAGATTTCATGCTGAGATGACTCATGTTAACAGGATAGATTTCAAGGCAGCATCCGACACCTGAACGTTTCTGCAGTCCATTACGGGGGTTCAAAGATGTTCAATGGCATGGCTCCTGACCTCTGCAAGCGGATTTGTCTCCTTCACTGTATAAAGTTACTGTCATTCACATAAAACAGCACTTTATCCAACTGTGACACCTCTAAACTGTCCCACTGAGACACCGCAGACAGCTGGACAGAAGAGGCGATGTACTATACCAGTGTTTCTCAACCCAGCCCGCAGGGACCCCCAGACAGTCCACATATTTGCTCCCTCCCAGGTCCCTGACAGACAGTTTGAGAAACACTGCACTACACATCATTTCCCTACGCAGTCCTGCTAAAGTGGCATGTAAAGAACGAAACTAGCCAGTGCGGCAATCAGGTGTACTGCACATGAATGAGTGAGGCAGAGTAGTATAAGGCAGGAGCAGGAGAACCTGCAGATATTTTAAGACATGCAGTTGAACCAAAGAATTTAGAAGTGCATGACACACAAAGCACACTCACTTTACGTAACATTACAGCACGGCAGAAAAGCATATTTACCGTTTGACATTTAAATTAGAAAAAAGCTGAATCACTTAGTCACACAAAAACTTGAAATAATGCCCATATATATATACTATTATTGCCATTATTATTTATAACAACGTTATAAATGCAAACGAATACAAAAGAAAGAAGAAAGGGAGAAATTAAACAGTTTGTCTTTCTTTGGACTTAGATTGGAAGCAGGCGGTTTAAAGGCTGTACTTGCAGGAGGCCACGTGAGGTATGGCTTCAATATAAAGGTGTTTATGAAGATGTCCGTCATTGCTTCACAATAACATTTCACACAGACTTCCAGGGTAAGAGTGAGACTCAACGAATATTAAGGCACAGATCTTGGAAAGTAACTTTAAAGTTTAAACAACGTGTCAAACATAGAAAAATAAGTACTTTGTTAGAGAATTAACAAAAAGGTTAAGCACACATCGTGATATTAATAATTAATTCTGTAGGAATCCTAAAGATTGTGTTGCAATTCTTCTGCGTACAACTAAATAATAAAAGATAAAAGGATAAATTTAATGACAGTGTGTACTACATGTACATTTACCACAGAGTATTTTATAACAACACTGACGTTTTCAGCAGCACTATACACACACACACACACACACACACACACACACACACACACACACACACACACACACACACACGCATGTGACTTGTGAGGACGTGTGCAAAAGAACTAATGACATCCATGTTAAAAATAAACTTCATTGCCTGCGGATGGATTTACCTGGTCACATAAAAGGATGAAAGAGGATGGAACAGAATCACTCCCAAAGGAATTCTCATTGGCAGTTGGTGCACATAACCACTCAATGCATCCCGCACACAGCCTAACTTGTCAGGGAAAGAAAAATCGCATAATCAGTTTTAGTCTTCCACAGTGGCTGGGGTTTGACAGCAACACGGCAAGCAGCTTCTGGTAAAGCCCCAGGATACAGAGGCTGACCGCCAGGGTGTCATAACTTTACATCAGCCATGGACCGATGAAGAGAATCTAAATTCACATGCATCCTCAAGGAATGGCATCACAGTGAGATGGAGCCCAGATGATCGCCTCAGAAGTCCATATTGTGCCAAAGAACAAAAACAGGATTACATAAAACATGGTACAATAGAACTAGGGAAGCAGGATGGGATGATGCATGAAAACTCAAGCAAAAAGTAGCTAAGAACAGAGGTTTGATATGGTGAAAAACCGGCACCGAGCCATTTCAGTAATGATATAGATTAGAGGTGGATTTTAACAAAACATTGGGAATTTGGGATATTGATGTCACCCTGAGCAGGTCTGCTGAAAAACATTAGGGCAGCTGGACTCTCCTCGAACTGCCACAGACAGACAGTGTTCCTTGAAGCAACCAGGAGAGTATCTCAATGCCATTATCAGGGGAGGGGACCAGCTGCATAGCATAACACACCCATTTTCAGACACTTTCCAGTGCTGCAGATTGCAATAAGGCATATCATACATACCCTCAGTCCACACCTCAAATTTCAGTGTTCAAAGTACAAGCAAGCAAATTGATGTCACAAAAGCTTAAAGAGTCCACCTGTGTTCCCAAACAGACAGGAAGAAATGACATCCAAAATACATCTTAAAAGCTCCACAAAAGTACACAATACTGAATAGCATCAACACCTGAGCCTACGCTATCTGCCATTCCTGATCAGGAAGATATATGAGCGATGTTCAAGGAAGCAAAAAAAGGTGAAACAGCAGTGATGGAATTCAACTGTATTGACCACATGGTCCCCTGTATGCAGCTGGAAAAAAAAAACCTGGTTTCATCATGGGCAGTGAAGCAATTCAACAGAAAATATGAGCTCCCAGGTTGAAATGGCCTAATTTGAACAGAAATCCCTAAACTTTACATATAAAAAGGAGGCAATAATAAAGGAGTTTTCAGGGAATCATGTTACTCATGCTTAACTGACCTCTTGACCAGGAAAACAGCTGACCTTCACAGAGAGGTAACTCTCCACTTCCCTAGAATCACAAGAAAATACCAAGACAGCATGGCTAAGGAGTACCTTGATACCATAAACAGCATCATAATCAAATTAGATTACAAAATCACGCACCTGTTCTAACAAGGAGCATTAGCAGGAAAGACTGACAAAAACCTTGACAACTCCCTCTTATTCAAAGCTACCATACACAACAAGGATCAAGGCCACAGAAAGAAGCCTATCATGCTTCGGGGAATACATTTAAATGCTGAATATAAATATAACCTTGGCCTTCTTCTTCACTCAGTTAAAAGAATATAAACAACATAAGTACATAAACAACATATCACATCAATCATTTTGCCAAAACAGAGCTCACTTTTAATTCTTTTTGAAAACCTTTCCAATTAAGAGTGTGTAGGCGAGGAAACTGAAAAATTAAGAGGGGTTTTGAGAACAAATGAATGGTGAATATGTATTGAACGACAGATGAAAAAGGGGTTTTCGTGTAAAGACCAAGACCAGCCTGATGATGGTCAGTGTTATGGGCTGAAGGCTATTTTGCAGCCTTGCAACACTATTACCTTGGCGCTCAGCATGTCCATATCAAACTGAAGCTAACAATGACACTGCTGTTATTTATACTTTATTAAATGGAATATCTCTTATATAAAACAGTCCCATCGAAGATGTTCTGGTCTGTTCACATTTGTTTTTAGGGATCTAAAACTCTGCAATGCACGTTTTGGCAGACTTCTCCAACAAAATTAGGACTGTTAGAATACCTATACATATTTTAGTCCATCACAGATGTTTTATTGTTTTATGTGTTAAATGGCTGCACATTTGTCACTGGGAACAGTGGGTCCAGTTTAAAGCTGCAAAAAAGGGGTTTAGGAACCCTGGGCCTTTGGGGTTGAGGCACTAGGAGAATCTCCTTGGCCTAATAAGGAAACCAAGCATGAGTACTGGCTGGAGGCCTTTGAAAACCAAACAGAGGAGAGCACATAATTAAGCACACAATATAAGTCCCTGAGACGATGACCTGAGGCCACAGAAGTGTTGATGTCATAGCTTCGGGATCACCTACCCTGAGTTTCAGTGGCTCTCCTTGGAGAAGGAAGCTAGGAGCAGCCGTCACACAGCAAGACCCCTATCGGCAGGGGCTAAGAGCTTCGCATGCAATGGAAAACAGGCCAAGGTCATTGCTGTAGACCATTAAAAAACTGAAAAATTTCACAGAAGAAAACAAATGTAGGTTTAAAGAGAGTTCCCCCCACATGATAGGACAGCTTTGAAAAAGAAACTGTTTGTGAGTCACTTCAGCCCTTTAAGGCTAACAAATGCTGGACCATGTGGGGGAAAAAAGCCTTAAAGAATAATACACTGCAGAAATTTTTCAGGATCCGAAATACACAAAAGACCATCATACAGAAATATCAGGGTTCAAATAAAACTTTTAGAATTTGAGGTACCACTCTACAATAAGGCTCCCCTTTGCCTTGTAAATGGTAGTAACGCATTAATAAAAAGAAAATAGTGTTATAACTTGTTTAAAACTGTCTATACAAGTCATACAACCTGATTAATAACCAGATTATAAACCATTCATAAACACTTTATATGGGTAGCCTTATTTTAAAGTGGCACTGAATACGAATCACATTCCAGCAAACTGCAAATTGACGTCATATGCTTCCTCGTTTTCAGTATGCTGTTTTGTCTAAAGCTTACTTTTGTTACGTCTTTAGTATTCAAACTCATCATTTGTTCTTGTCTTGATATTTTAATAGGATCCAGTGCCAGGAAGGCCCCGGTGTACACTAGAAGCAACATCTCGGATGGAGGGCCCAGCATAGAGTAGCAGTACAGCCTTGGAGTAAAAGTAGCTCAAAACAAAAGCCCTGAGGGGAAAATTATGTCGAAATATACACAGACTTACACACAAATTAAAAACATACAGTGTAGCCAATGGCTGCTGTCAAGGGCATCTCCTTCACTTGCCCCACACGTGTACAGGCAGCCGCACCCACCTGATATGAGAGCGCATGGGGGGGGGGTGGGTGGGAGGCTGCAGCATTACTCATCTGTCATAGTACCCTGAACTTGACCACTGCCCCCTTTTTGGCTCCGTCAGCTGCATACATCTCACAGCATTTCAGAGTGCAGAGGAGCCAGGGTTGTCCCCATGTACTCGCAGCCTTCTCTCAGGCCTAATTCTGAACCACTGACCCTCCACCCCTGACCTTTAACAGAAGGCCAAACCATTCCCCAAAATGTGGGAGGGCTAATTTGAAATGACGCCATGGTAACAAGTGAGCTTCCATAAAAATAGGAAAAAAAAAATTAGATGTATCTCTTTCCACTGGCAATGATGATGATATTTAGAATTCTGTCTTTTAAAAGCCAGCCAAGTGAAGGCACACAAAAGGCACAGAGTACAGGGTAATTAACATTCATTTCAAATACAAATATCAAAAGGAAAACTGTCAGAACAGGTTCCATTTACTGCTCAGGAAAAAAGGGTGCATGCTGGCAATGTCTGACAAGCCTGCTAAGCGCCTTTCTATCCCGGAGAATGGTAAGCTGTCTGGACCACGGATCCTCTCCACCACATTTTCCCATAGGGCTGAGATAATGTCATTCATCCTCCTCAGAGGCAGTGATTTGTTTCTCACAGCTGGGCAGAATGTCTTATTTGTGTAGGTTAATTCTAGGCTATAAGGTTTAAGGCCTGAAAACATTTCACTTCAGACAGATTTTTATTACCTCTTTCTAAAAAACATTACCACTTATTACAATACTAATAATAACAGTATGACCATGTCATATTTATCTACGTAACAGAAGTTGTTCTCTAGAGCAAGTAATAGAACACTGGTACTGTAAAGGGTACCTAGAGTGTAGTATAGAATAATTAAAATACAAATTACAAAAAAGTGCAAGTACAACAAATACCATTAATTCCAAAATGAATAAACAATTCAAGTAATAATCAGAGGAGAATAATCAAACCAAACACATACTGGTTTCAAGAAAAGGGCTGAGTCTCAATGAGGACTCTGATTTTTATTTTGTTAACCTGAGCCGGGTAAAAGCCTACACTGTTCACACAGGCCGAGACAGAAATGGGGCATTGAGAAATGAAGACAGGACTCTCACGCGGATGGGGCGGTCGTGGATGAGGTCCGAGACAAAAGCCATCAGACACCAGGGTAGGCAGACAGGGCAGCAAGGCCAGAAGAGAGGCAGAGTAAGGTATGGAAAGGAATGAGGGCACGTTCTGAAGTAACAGAGAAGGGAATCTAACAGGTGGGAGAATGGTAAATGTATGAGTTTTGTCTGTAGACTGATGATCTGAAATTAGGACAAGCCTAAACTGAATATCCTGGGAAAATAACATCTATCCAGGCCTTCCAATAATGTGGAAAGTGCTCTACCAGACAAAAATTGTATTGCAGGGACACATCACTGAGTGATATTACACTTTCCATTATGTAGAGAAATGGTAAAACAACCATCTATTGAGATGGAGGACCAAAGCCAAAAGGAAAATTCAGCAGAGATCAGTAAGGGGGGATTACATCACCTGGTTGAAAGAATGTAGATATATTTCTCAATGCGTCAGTCTAGTTTATCACAAAGAGAAAATCTGAGAATTTAACCTACCATGACATTTGATCTGATGCACAACTGTGGTTATGTGGCGTGGGTGAGTATCTTACTTATAAAATCAAGTGATCAATCAGAGCGCCGCACTGACATTTTCCCCTCTCTCTCTGTCGCTGGGACACAAATTCTCTATGGGACACTGAAATGAATTGCTGGCACCAGAGGACAATGCAATGGGCTGGGCTGGATGAAGCCATCAAGTCGAGCATTAGCTGGTCCAGACGCTATGGTGATGGATGACAAATACAGCAATGGTTGTTTGGGGAATCAGCTATTGATCCTGCCACATAAAGTATAAGACAGGGCTCAAAAGAAAGTGAAATATCTGTGTCTGAAAATTAAGAGTCTAGAGGTTTTACATCCCCGACCAAAGGGAAAAAATATAATAAAAAAATCTCTCTCTCCTCCTGGTTGACGAATACATTCTGGTTTAATGCAACACATTAATTGAGGTTATTCAATCCATTTATTTTAAGGAAAATGAGGGACCAGATTATTTGAATATCAAAGCATTTTTCAAGATCAAAAACTGATGTTCTTCATTCGCTTTTCATTGTACCGCCAAACAAAGAGATGCCACTGCCATGACTGACATGCCAATTAATTCTCAGCACTTTAATCGTGAGGTAGAGCCCCACGTCTCTAATCAGGGCAGCACAGACAACACAAACATGAGGCGAATTTAAAAAGGTTCCCTACATCACCCCAACCCCTCTGCCATCAGGGCCGCTGTCACAACAGCACCACTAAGAACAGAATACACAGAGCAGGAGACACAAAAACAGGATCAGCGCCCTCAGAACAAAACAAAGCGCTGTTAATTCAGCAATATTGACACTCAGTCACACCATTCTATTGTAGAAGGAACAGGACCAAAGACATCATGGAAGAATAGGACTGCTCTTCATGTTTACAATAAAGATGAATACATGACACAAGAAGTGCTGCATGATCCATAAACTTCTACATAATAGTGCAGTTTCTTTTTCCCCAAAACACCTAAACTGTAAGTGAATATATAAATTAATAAATATATGCACAATAAAAAGAACTGCAAATTAACAGATGAAGCATTTACTGGTGGATTCTCAAAAAAAGAGCAAAATTTCAAAATTCAACTCAAGAACACAGATGCAAAATTAGTTGTACTTCACACTACAGGGGCTCTGTAAGCCAGAGATACTAAGTCATAACACAGGAAAAAAACTGCTAAACTTTATAGAAAAAAAAATTAAAACACCCCCTGCTGACACTTCTTCTATTTATTTTTAAGTGTGTACACAGACATACACACAATTTTGTTGGAAAGAACAACTGGCACATTGGCAAGAGACAACTGTCAACAAAACGATTTCCCACACACCCTTAACATGTGATTAAGGCAGCTACTTAGAAAAAATAAAATAAAGGAAACTGACGCCAATCCACTCAATGGGACTTTCTGATCATGAACAAAAAGCAACTTGACTGCATTTACTCCATGACAGTGCCGAAACAACAGAGCTCCCATGCCGGCCCTAATTGCGCTGAACAGAAACAATGACATTTTCAGCCTATAAGCGGTATCTCATCTGATAAGCTGCTACAGAAAAACAAAAAACGGAGAAGCGTGGCCGACGGAAAAGTCTGAATGCAGAAATATGTGTTTATCACATTTGTTCTGTCTCTGCAGGATGCGGAGCCAGCGAGGAGTTCGCTGCCCCTTCGTGGTGCAGATGGTGCCGGCGACAGCACTCATTTTGTTTGTTTATTTTTTTTATTTATTTTTTCTTAATTATTTTTGTTTTTGTTTTAATTGTCTGAAAAATGTGGATCACGATCATTTTTTGAGGCCACTAATTATCATGCTTTGATGTGTTGCATTAATAGAGAAGCAGGAGGGTTGCACAGACTGTCTGTCTGTCAGTCATCCCCCTCCAGGGTCCCTGACAGTGGGGGCCTTGAGTCAGGACATCAGCTGCGGCGTGAGCTGAAAATAACAACAGAAGCTCAATTAATATTATACCAGCCATGATCTAACAGGCTGCGGGGAATATTAGCTTTGGCTCACTGTGGGAAGAGCAGAGCTACCGTCAATACTCACTTCACAGACAGGTGACTCCAATAATGCGGGGGAGGGAATAGAATAAAGATCAGATAAAACGAGGTGAGCGCCTGTGAGCATATGTGCCTGCCAATCTGCCTCTACAGAGATTTGCCCACCTCTTCCTACATACAGGACGTGACGACGGCTGGGAAGCAAAAAGAAGTCGCTATTCCATGGCTGCCGCTCATGGCCACAGAGGGACTGTCAGCAGGACACAGACCTGGGGGGGGCAATGCTGTACAATGGGCCCTTTTTTCAGTCTGTGGGCAAATGTTTCAGACAGCTACCAGTTTGACCTTGCACCCCGCTGGGGAATTGGGCGGGGGCCGTTTGGCTCGCTGGCTCCCCGAAGATCTGGCACCATCGTGAGTTGCTAAAGTGATACATACTCTTATCGCACAGACTGACAGATAATGACATTTGTGACCAAATAATAACAGGCACCTCTCCCCAGGATGGTACAAAATAGGAAATTACATTGGTGTGCAATTGAATATTAAAAACAATTTGAATCATGAAAGGTTTCTTCAGGTTCCATAAATGCCTCAATATCACAAAGGGTCTAAACCTCAAAACAGATATTGTACATAGTGATGGGGAATACATTTATACCACTGTATTCCTTTTCATACTTCTCTATCAAACAATGTTTAGACTTCAGACAGGCAGGAAACTTTAGAGGAGAATGGTTATTACTATATAGTGTTTCTCCTACTTAAAATGCTAATTAACCTTCCTTTGAAGTGGCCCTATTTGCATTACAAACAGCATTTTATGATTTCTCAAAATCTAACGCTCAGTTTCTGTACCCCTGTCTTCCGTGCAGGCATGTGATTCAGGTACACAATAGTACTGCCTATATTGCAGTGCTGTGAAGGGAACCCCACAGACATTCTGAGTAGTCAGATTTAAATGGAAGCAACGCATGGCACTTGTCTCATTGAGTTTCAGCTCAGGGTCCTCATGGAGACTCCTCCCCCTTCTCTCTCCAAAATAAAAAAAAGAAGAATCAATAATCCACCAAGCCTATAGCCTCTACAAAACTGCCAAGTGTCACAGTTCTCTTCTTTTCCTCTGACCCTAGATCAGAGGAACACTCTTCTATATAGTCATTTGGGATTGAACCATCCTAAGCAAACATCACTATTCAGCCACAACCAGTTATGCCTCTTGAACAAAAGACTTGCAAATCTGATGACATGTATGGTAAGGTACAATCACACAATAACTGTTAAACTATTTATAAATGCTGCATGTTGTCTTTCCCAAATGCCACTCCTCTAATAGTGATACATGACAACTGAAAGGCGGTATGACTTTTTAGAAAAGGAACCATTTGTCATCTGAATTAAAAGGTTTGTAATGAATGATAGCATGTAATAAAGTGGCCATGTGGGTCCAAATATCACAACATTTGTCCATTATTTCAAACAGAGCCTGTCTCAGGGTAAACACAGTAAATTAAGTAAAATTCTTAAAAAGAAAATGAAATCTGGATTTAATCGTTATTTGGAATGCATTGCCAGAAATACTCATCCAGGTGGCCAACTGCAAGATGTTACTACATAGCTATATGAGTTAAATAGTAGAAATTCAACAAATAAAAAGATTAAATCCATGCTGGAGAACACACTAGCCTGGAGAATTATTTACCTTTAGTTATTTTTGATAACTTGTTTTTGAAATAATGGTGATTATTTTTCCATGCTTGGTAGGTCAATTCCATTTCAATGATTCAAGACACGCTATTTTGATCAGAGATCTAACAAGTATTCATCTCTGGCTTTTTAAAAATTTTAAGGCTCTGTGCTCCCGGGCAATGAGCTTTTCAGATGTACAGAAAAGATTCGTAACCTCTTGAACCAGCCTCACAGAGCCTTACTGTCAAATATGAACTCATACATGTAATGAATCATTGACCGTGTCACCATGAATGGCAATGGCCCTGTAAAATTTCTTCTGTATATGGATGGGAGCAGGGAGATTCCCTGTGCTGTCACACTGTGAAACACTGTGTAAACAGAGCACAAGGCAAGAGCATACAAGGAGGCCACATATGACATTTATCCATCAATGAGTTCAGCTGAAAACAGGCCGGCTGGATGGCTTTTTGCGAAAAGACTTGGTTTCTGCTACACATGAAGAAGAAACAAGTCAAGTTTTTGTCCCTGTTCAGTATCTGGGACGATATTAGCAGACAGCACACTGAATGTGAGGGTTATAATGTTGCATGGCTTGATTTTCTAAAGAAGCACTGTCACGCAGTAGATGAGACGTTTCATCTGGAGCAACAATGTCAAACTATGAAAGTTTAACTTGTAAATATCCATCAATGGATGCATTACACATTGGTCAGAACTTACTGAAATCTATTTGTAGATTATTTACACTACTCAATCCAAATAAACTCATATGTCTCATATGCATTTATGTATGAGATTTCCTAATGTTTAGGCATGACATTGCTAGTGAATCAATTCCGGTTCAGAAATGTTACTGAATTGGG
>JABFEA020000067.1:6285006-6299175 GCA_019775915.2 Cyphomyrus plagiostoma | reverse complement strand
ACTGGAATGGGGGTGTTTCTGGGTCGTAAAAACTGGAAATGGCTGGCCGTTGGAACCATACAGGAATTCACCCACCGTCACCTTAACCCCCCCCCCCCCCCCGCCAAAGTAAGCCTGCAGTATGTTTCTTGCTTAGCTGTGACCTTCTCACACACCCTCCTGATATATCACTGCTTTTCAGGGTCACACCGACACTCTGCTATAACGTTACCGCCACCCGGACGGCACATTTCCAGCACCCCAGTAATTTTCACCAACACTGGACAGGTTTTATTTATTTAGAGTTTTTTTTTCCTTTTGCACTTAACTGCTGCTATTTATAAACTAGCTGACCTTCCCTGCCCATCAGCCCCACTCACTCCGGAAGTCCTTTCTGCTAGTATCTTCCATGATAGATGACCACTCTCCACCATCCTGACAGGCAGGCAGCTGATGCCACATAATTACAGCATCACCGTTTAGGCAAAATGACTAAATTACACAGGCCCTCCAGAGGCCAGGCAAAGAGACGGGTCTAGGAAACACAAACAACCCTGAGAGGGGGTGCAAAAACAGCTTGGGGTTTTAAAACCCACACTTGTCAATAATGCCTTGTTTTTAACCCCCTGCCTCACTTGAAGTGATTAGATCAGCTTTTCAGAAATAACTCTTGATTACTTACTAGCAAACAATCCTCTCGCTTGCTAGATGCAGCATATTACACAACAAAAGCTTTTTTAAAAAAAAAATTCCCACTGGACTTTGTAATGACATTCATTTCATGCCTACCATTGTTGCAACGTCACATTGGCACTACATGAAAAACCACAAACTATATGCAACTTTTATCAAGACTCCAAAAGATATGGAAGTCAAAACAAAAACTTCCAATTTGTTTCCTTATTTAAAGCTGACCTTAAAGTTGATAAAAATTTGTTTTGTAGGGACACTCCCCAATATCGGTTTTGATGTTTTGAATACATTTTTATGAACAAAAATTTTCCCCAAATAAGGACAGAAGCTGCCCGCACACGGACAGGAATCTGCGTGCACTTACAGTAACTCTGACAGAACCAGTCGACAGGTAGAATGATTCACGTCACTTTCAGCCGATCGACTACTTTGTTCTCTGGCTGTTCAGGACTCTGCGGACCACTTTTTTCATGCCCTTTCTTCCCACATTTGCAGCCAGGCCATTCTCATTTCCCAGCATTCCTCACACACCTGTAAGCTATTCAGGTGATTAATGACGCTCCCTGCAGTAAGGATGTGGCAGTGTCCATATCTGCTTTATCGGCGCTGCCCTTAAAATTATTTATGCATGAGTTGGACTGGAATCTTCCACAGCGCTCAAACGCACTTTTTAAAAGTTGTGCAACTTTACCATTAGTTTAGTAAATGGTGAATGTGTGCAAAGCCACACACCTTCAACAAAAAAGTATATAGGCACACTCTGGTCTGTAATTTCCTAGCATAAGTACTTTATTAATAAAAAGATGTTGTTCAAATGGAAGTTCAATTAACTATTCACAAGCCATGAGAGTCAGATATTCGTGCCACATAAAAGACAAAAGAGATATTGTACGGCTATGACCGACGTGTTTCTTTGAGGGGGGAAAAGTAGTGTGATATATTGCTCTTTTGGGAGAGTGACATTTATAGAGTGCTGGGTAACTGTTCACAGTCCACCATTCATTACTGCTGAGTTTTGGGGGGGTTTTCTTCTTCCTTTTTTGTAGTGACGGGCCCCCCAGGCAGGCCACAGGGATACAGATTGTTATCATCATATGCTAATGTCCAGATGAGTCACATGAAATACAGCAAGCAGATTCATGTTTCCCTGCGGCAACCATGTAACTGCATGTAAGGCTGGTTACTTTAACCCATTATTTCAATTTTTTGCGCTCTCAGCAAATGAAATTTAATGTAAAAGATTTTAAAAAATTAAAATAAAAAAGCGCTGGCCTAGTGCCATCAGGCCCTCAGTGACTACAGTCCCGAGTTCCTCTTACTGTGGGCAAGCTGGTGTCTTGGATGAGGAAAGGCAGCTTCAGTTCCTAATGGTCCGGTATATATTTTTAAAATTTGCTTGATAATGCTTTTCAGAAAGGAGACTACTGCCACCAGTTGTGAGCATGAATGCTTATGCTGCAATAAAGCAGTGAGAGAAATATGGTGAACATATGAACCGTAAATCCACTGCATATAAATGTCCTACACAACAAGGCTACCGTAAGTAAGGAGTATAAAGGTCTCCCATCCCTTTGAGACTGTTCCCTTTCACTGGCCCAGTAAAGTCCACTTTATAACCACCTTCTCATGTGTCTTTCGTTTGCGAAATATGCCTTTCATTCCATTCAAACACTCAAACCCAGTTTTACACATAGAATACAGTCACTGGTCCCATTTCAGGAACATTAGTTTTTTTTTTTGCTCTAATTTTGCTTTCCATGAAAATGTAAGCCTGCAGTTCAGCCACAAAAACGTACTTGAGCTGATGAACACTGATGGTCTTTACAGAAGTTTGTTTGCTTGACTTTCTGATGATCGGTAGGTCTACAGCCCAAATTGCCTAAATTATCCAAAAGAATGATGTTCATCATTTTTTTTTTTTTTTGAACGGAGGGTAATTTCATCAGAGCTATGCATCTACACTAATAGAGGGTACTTTGCAGTGATTAATTTTTATTTGCCAAACAGAGTAAAACTAACAGACGGCACAGTCTCTCAGATTAAATAGGGCATGTGAAAGATTTTTCACGTGATCATTAGTGAGGATGTATCAAATATTAATGACCGGTATTATTCCCGCACATATTCTGTAAATATGAGGCCCTCACATCTGGCAGCAAGAAGCCATGTCGTCCTTCAGAATAAACAGGTAGGCAGCCCTGAGTACATGCCACACTGACTATTTTCTTTCACGGATGACAAGCCGTCCACTTGCAGCAGAGTAAGTGCCTCTTGTTCACAGATTAGCAACTGTGTGACGTGATTTGAAAGCAGAAGAACGTGTAACAACTCTCAACAGAAAATGAGCTGGCTGTATCCTGACGACGGAATATTAAAATGGGACTGAGAAGATGGGTGCTTGAGTTTTGAAAAACACAAGAAAAAATCTATTGTTTTCAAGTTTGACATTCTAATGCAACATGGGAATTTCTAAACAATTTCACAATACAGGATAAAAGTACATTCTTTGGAGACATGCAGTAAAATGTACAACTGTAATCATACCCAAACTAATAACTAAACATATCTGACAACAAACAAAGAAAGCCTATGAGTTTCGGAGATGGGCAAATAAATAAATAAATAAGCAGATAAATAAATAAATGGACTTCGCGATAAACTACACTTCCTTTCTGGGCAAACCATAAACTGACCTACTGCTTCGTTAACATCATCATGACAAATTCAATTCTGAAGCACTAAAGATGAAGGTGAAGTTAAATGTTAAATGACAGACATATTCAAATTAATTAACCATGTAACAAAGTTATGGTCTTATCCAACATTTGATTTTACATCAAGTAGATTTCCTCTCCCCACCGAAATGCAAGCCTTAAAGCACAGAATGTGGAGTATTTTCATACCTATCAAGTTCCATCAGTTGATCTATTACCACAAACTCAATTATTCATTCCACAATGACTGCACTTTAAGCACAAGCAAAATGGAAAAAAAATCCCATTAAAATACAAACTGTTTCGCTATGACATTTCAATTTACGATGACTTTCCCCATCTCTACGGAATTTGTTTTTATGAATAAAACAATTTGCCATATTGAATTCTACATGTGGCAGAAAAATGGGAAGACTTCAAATAATTTTCTAACCATGTGCCAATATGGAGATGGAAGTGAGTATACACAGGGCTGATGGTGTGTGTGTGTTTTACTGTATTTCTGTCTGAGAAGCTCCCATGCTCAGCTTTGATAAGACACCCCTGTAGCACCTGCTCTTCCTCCCCACAGAAGGGCAGCACTGGGGTGAGGACTTAAGGACATTGACTTGTAAGCAGAATGTCGTCCATGCTGATCCCAAGAGGCTCCCCTCTGCAGGACCACAGCCCAGGTATGTGGACTACTTCATGAAAAGTGAAAAGCCAGCCAGCAGTAGTGGTTAAAGTCCACAGCCAACGCAGGCCATGTTGCTTACTGTGAAATTAAGACCAGAATAAAATGTTAATCCCCAACCAACCACATGAACAACCATTGCTCATTAAGCAGTGCTGAAATATGCATGTAGAATTTTAGGAGTTTAGATTACTGAAATAATGAAAATAAAAAATAATGGGTTTGATGATTAATATAATGTGATCAGTAAGATTAATTATGTAAATCTCAGCGGACTATGAAGTTGAGATTAAATATTCATATAGCGTGATCCTTTTCAGCAAAGCTGATCGCAAAAACAACAAACAGGCCAGAGATCTCATTACAGGGTTAAGAATCAAATGCCCTACAAGGAGAATGCGACCTGAAGTCATCGCTCGAATTATATATGGCTGCCCTTTCCATACCTAATGGCAATGCAGAGTGCTGACTGAGATGTAGTGGTGCATATCAAAATGTAACCTGTTCATGCCATGTCGGACTAATAGAGATGAAAGTTACCACTTGCTTGCATTGGGCAACTTCTTACCTTTCACTAAATAGATAGTGAACCTTGACATAAATGAGCTGTACTTTTACAAGTACCTAGTGACAACTTGGTTTTAATAATTAAGGTTTGAGAGGAATTATTAATAAATTATAGCAATTATCCTTCTCTATATGCTGGTTAAGGGCCTATTTTGCTCATTATTGGACTTCAAAGGCCCTGTGTGATGTGGGACTGGAGGTTCTAAGTCACCTAAAACAAAGACCTGATTCACAGCCTGCTTGCAAAACAGATCTTCAACCCAAGTGTTGGTCTTGGCAGCAGCCAACGCAGGCTTCATATATAATGGCAGCAATACCCACCCTGTATATCCATGTGCACCAATAAAATGATCATTCATATTGCCATATGATAAAATCACAATTTCACACAATAGAGCACTGATCAGAAAAAGGGAGTAGCTGCCAGCATTCAGTTTCTCCATAACTTCATGAAATATCCCCAGAAACCCAAAACACATAATAGGAACTGTAACCTAAACAATAAACTGCATAGTATATTATCTGCAGGACATTACCATTGTTTATTTCATCTGGCAAAATCTAACAACTGTAAATCATCCAGTCTGTTGCTTGGCATTATAGGCTAAGCAGAACAGAAATAAGGAAATAAGGTTTAAGGATTGACATCCTGCCTACATTGTGGATGAAACGGACCTTAACAGTCTTAAGTTTCACAAGCACTCCAAGACTTTTAACAAGAAATTCTTTAAATAAGTACCTAATGCCTGTCAACTTCAGTTTGCACAAAATCAGAAGTGAAGTGTTGCTTCAGCTAATGAAGAAGCTACAGACAGTGGTATAAAGAGGAAAGTGATAAACAGGAAAAACAAAATATCTGAGTCTCATGCAGAGCTGGTGACTGGCATATTGCCACTGGCTAGAGGCCACAGTGTGGCGCAGATATATCTGATTAAGCTCAGGACTCACAGGACACACTAATCAATCAAAGGACACACACACTAGGACACTAGTTCATGTACAGGAAGAATCCAGAGTACCTACAGAACACCTACTCGGTGACCCTAAACCTTTGTGTTGCAGAAAGTACGCGATATTAATATCACTGTCGCTGAATGGAATATCTGCCATATGGTAAATTTTCCACAGGTCAGAGGCTGCACAGAATTTCACACAAAAGCAGCAAGATGGGCATATCTTCACTGTGTTTGTTACGCCTCCCCCCATGCCTCGCCTTAGCCATTCCATCTATCTATCCATCCATCCATCTTCAGTAACTGCTTGTCCTATTGAGGGTCGCACGGGGTCCGCAACCTATTCCAGAGGCTATTGGTGCAAGGCAGAGAACCGCCCAGGGTGAGGTGCTGACCCAACACGCAGCACACTCACACATGATTCACTCACACATGCACACCTAAGGGCTATTTGGTAACTCCAGTTGCTTAATAATGCTTTTCATAACATGGGAACATGCAAACTGAACACACATGGAGTGCTAACCACTGCACTGCCCCACCCCCGCCTCAGCCATTCCTCACTCAATAGTAATCTCTCACATGTAGGTGTACCTGTACACCAACATTACTTTCACCTTGAACACTGCACCCCCCTTTAACACACAAACAACCCAGGACAGGGGATGAGCAGGATCAAACGGCACAGGTGCTCAAGCTCATCAACTGGTAATGATTAACGTAAGAAGGGGCACTGAGCCAAAGCACCGGTGGCCAACACCAGTATTGATTATCCAATGAGACTGACACTTGAAACAGCCAATAGGGGGTAACGGCAGTGAGAGCGGCATCCTCAACCAGGTCAACCACCAACAAACAGGCCGTATTAAACAATCCCTGTCTGTTTGTTTTCACTGACCTTGGGCAACCTAAGAAGCAGATTTTTTTTTTTGTTTACTTGCTCCCGAAAAAATCTCTAAAATGTCTAAAGAGTTAATGCTGACTTTTATATTATTTTGTATTGCCTTATGTTTGTCTTAAACTCCTGACCAGATTAATGTGGGGGCAGGTCTTCTCATGTTATATAAAGTGGTTATTATCCAATATTGTCTCGTGAATTTTTATAAGATGAGAAAATAATTTTTGATTTAGACTGCTACTGAGTAGTAAAACAGAAAAAATATGCATAAAGACTGATAGACAATTTCATTGTAAAAGATTGTTAATGCATAAGATGATCTTGTGCCAATCAACATTTTCCCAGAACACTTAGAGTATGAAGAGAAGATATATTAAATTGTGGGGTGTACACTGAAATATTAGGATAAAGGCCATTGTTTTGCAAGAACAGCATATATCACATCCCCCAAACCCAAACCAACCATTTATAATAGCACTTCAAAATCTTTAAATGTCGCAAGGTTTACAAGTAAAATGGGAAGCTTTCTTAATTTAATCTGCTTCATGCAAATGTACAAATGCATGGTATTAAACAGGCTTAATTGAAACATAAGCCAATTTAAATTTAAATGATTAATATTTAAGCAGCGACAGATTATTTTCTAAAATGCTGGATAATGGAAATCACAATTTCGTGTTTTAATTATTAAGAGCCGAGTGGAAATTATTAATAAATGATAGCAATTACCAATTGCTATAATAGAAACTAAATAGAACTGTATCTGTTATTCAAACTTAAAGATGTGTGACACTTTCATGCAACTGACATTCTGTCTGGTGAGAGGCTACCTTTTACAGGAGCCGTACAGATACTAGAGGACTGTAATGTTAAGTACTAATAATAAAAATAATAATAATAATTATTATTATTATTATTATAATTATTATAATAATAATTGATAGTTCATTGATCTCCATGGGGAAATTCTCTTTACGCCTCCCCCAACTTGCTCTTTGTAGGCAGAGTAAGGTGGTTGCGAAGGGCAGCCACCTGTTACGGCGCCCAGGAAGTTGGGGGTTAAGGGTTTTGCTTAAGGAACCACAGACATGCCAATGCTGGGTTCGAACTGGCAATCTTCTGATCACAGGCAAACAGGCTTAGCCCACTGAGTTATGTGCTGCTCTCTAAAGCAACTAAAAGGAACGGTAATCAAAAATACTGTTTTGTAAAGGTTCATTGTTTTCTAAATGATGAGAATCCACTTCAGAGCAGTATACCTTTGCCCAAAAATATAGGGGCTGCTAAGATTCGTGGCCAACAGCAGTCTTCCTCCCCCTTAATTTGCACATTTGCACCCCATGACTGCAATGGGATTTTTGCCTTATGTCTCCTCCAAGTTATTAAAACTTTGAAAGCTTTGAAAGGAGTCAATAACTTTATCTTTAACAGCCATTAATCCTTTTCAAATAAGGAAAACAGTCATTAAATGTGAGTCATAACTTTTCAAGTGGATTTTAGGGAATTGCAAGTGGCCTGTGGTGGCTTGGGATGGCATGTGGAGATAAAAAATAAAAAATAAAATAACAGAGGCATGCAGGCTTGGAGATTCAGGCTCTACCGAATGCTAGATGAAACATCTGATCCACTGTGTCTGGGCAGGCAGGTCATTTCCGATAAAGGAGGCTGGTTGCCCTGGTTCAACACTTTCTTTCTGATAAAAGAAATACAGATCTACACATATATAAGTGTGAGTGTGTTAAAATGACATGCAGGTAAAGGTGTCAAATGAGTGGAACAGCCAGCAAGTAAAGCACTTTTGAGAAAAGGCAGTGCTGGATCAGGGCCTCAGGCAAAAATCTATTTCTGAACAGTTCTTTTCAGTAAGTGTTTGCCTACTTTGAGAATCGTATACATTTTTCAGTGATGGATTGGGGGAAAGTGCCGTTGCTTTCTGGCAAATTAAGAAAGCGAGAACGTCCACTTTGGAAAATTCTGAGTCTGCCAAGGCATTATCAGTAAACGAACCATCTGTCACCTTCTCTATCCTCTGGCACTTGAAATAAATAAATACGATGATGCAGACGAGGAAAAACATTGTCACAGGAGCACACTGTCCATATATCTTAATACTGATCTATAGGTACACACTGCTAAAGCAAAATTCATTTGATCCTAAGATAAAATTATCAAGTTATATTCCCACATATATAACCATGGCAACAATGGATTCAAACTTGTCTGTTTGTCTGGTTTTATCTTACTGCTGGAGGCTACACATTTTGTATTTTGAGCCATCTGCACAAATACACCAAACACGGCTTGTAAGAGCGTATAAATGCAAACAGCACCATTTATATGCTTGATTTTGGCGGAAAAGATTTTTACCAACTATGCTGATTCCTATTAAATTCTCCTGTCATTACCATACTTGCATAATTATAACTTACCTGCAAATTTAACACACTATTTAAAATATTTATATGCATAATTATTATGAGTTAATTTAATGACATCTAATACTAAGCACTTCTATTATACTAGTGAAACTTATCATTAACCGAAATGGAACTGATTAGCTTATTTAAAAAATATTATATATCTTACCACAATAAAAACAACAACTTACACTGATTGCTTAGCTTCCAAAAACACCAAAGAGGGACAAAAAATACCCCACTGGATATATTAGAGTAGACAGAGTTGAAAAACACCATCCCCCTTCCTGCAGTTGAGGGAGTTTTACTTTCATGTTAAATTTTAAATAATACGCATTTCTCTACAGATCCTGGCAGGAGATGTATTCAAATATGTATGCCTTAGTTTCAAATCCAGATCCGGCACACCCAGAGTACAAACCATTCTACAGCTTAGTTTGAAGTCCATATAAGTGGAGTAATGTGGAGAGATGAGTATGTACCACAGGACAAACACAATGACAACACATGGATTCTCATCAAGGTCATTGTTGTTCTTCCATGGTATAATCCTATGTATTTGTGAAAATGCCTAAGCTTCTTCACTCTCAACAACAGTATCAATAACAAAAATCTATTAATTCCGAAAAAGAGAGAGACACATTGTTGGCATTATCGAGGGAACAAATTTTTTTTTTGTTAAAAAAATCCATGGCAAAATTTCTTCAACATGTTACAATAGTGACCACGTTCGGAAGTGGCCAGCAGCAATAAACAACAATTACCTGGGCATTCCTTGAATTCACATTGTTCTAACATATAATGAAGTATACAGTTAACTGAATTCGCACTGTTCTCGCACATAATCAGAGATACTGTTAACTGTTAAGATACTGTCATTTACACAATACCTCTGATTACCAATGGTATAATATAAAAAATAATAATATGCATGTGGTTCAAAAGAAACCCAAAAGCCAACAAAACCAGAATTAAGGAGGGAGGTGGGGGATGGGGGACGGGGGGACGGGGGGTGCAGCATAAAAAAACAAGAGACAGCAGCCCACAATTCCCTAGGGTTTGGGCCACAAAGGCGACTCCTTGATAATGAAAAAAGGAGGTGAGACTAAAAATGAATAGAAACTGTCAATAGTTATACAAAACCACATCCATTTCACAGCACAAGAAAGCATGCTCACGCCTAGTCTACAGCAAGATAGATTGGCAAAAGCATGTCATATTTCTTTTACAGATTACCTTTTTCTATTAAAGTAGCAGCAAAACCGTCGTCTCTTTTAGGGATGGAAGTGATGCATAACGGAATCATTTTACAGTTTAGATAAGACATGAATGTCAGGTGAAGGGAAAAATACATGAAATACATTTTAAATTGTTAAAAACCTTTTTCTCTGAAAGGCATTAAATACTGTAATGAATGTAAGAACTTCTGAGCTGTCTTGAAATAATTACAACCAGCATGCTCCAAAGCAGTCAACATCAGCAGTGAATCACAGCTGCCCAGATGCCATGTTTCGCTGTAGAAAAACAGAGGACCTCATACTCAGCATTGCTGGCTGAAGCACACAACGTAATGCTAGTACTGTACTGCAATAATTCAGGCTACGAATAGCGTATAACCATGAGTTCCGTCAACTATTACTTATAGAATAATCACATATTTCAAGAAACTACACTATTTTAAGATACTCGAGATCAGCCAGTCAACAATCTGCACTGGACCATTACCTTAACATTACATGCAGACAAACACATACAGTATAACCATTTAATATATTACAACAGTACGAGCAAAATCATTTGACCTCTCTCATTCATTTAAGTGGATTGTCAGCCTAATAATCATTTCCTGTTCATCTGAGACTTGCAGTTACTACAAACAACTGTTGCCAAGATTCTAGAACAACATTTTGAATGCAGTACCCATATCACAGCAATATGTACAAGAAGAATCATGGCCTCCTCAGATAAAAAGCCCTAGCAGAGTTACACTACCAAAGAATCCAGCACACTGCTGACTGCTTTGACTGAACAGTATCGGATGAATGCGTGTTTTAGATGCCAATGTCTCATTTAAGGGTGATTAAGGCCGTTGTTTGTTCAGCTTTGACTAAGATGGCAATTGCAGCAAATCTCCGGAGTGACAAGGATATTAAGAATAATTGCTTCTGTCCGACTGCCCCGCCCCCCCCAGCTGTATCCACAATCACTTACCCTCTAAAGAACCCAAACCTACGCATGCATACATGACACATGGACAGAAACATGCCTATTTAGCATGTTCTTCATACTTACACTTTGCTGGGAGATCATAGCCACCGGTGATCTTAGCATTGCCCGTCTCACAACCATTCAGTGTATGACACTCGTCATACAGGCAGGGTCCAGCAGCTTTGTGTATGCAGCCATCCACTGGAAGAGAAGAGAGGCTGCTCAGTCCACTATTAGGCAGGGTGGATGGATAGACGGACAGATGAAGCAATCGATAGACAGACAAAGAGACAGACAGACAGATTGATTTTTACAGCAATAACTTTCGGCTGAAACATTAGTAAAGGCACCACTTTTCGTCGAATGTGTCAGGAAGCAGCACTGACGAAAAAAATTCTTCAAAAAACAGAATATAATATAGGGGGCAAAATAAAACCAGGGGGCCTCTCAATCGCCTAACAGATCAAGAAATATAGGAGTAATTTTTCAATCAGAGAAATGCTAAACAGATGTTTCCCATTTTCATTTATCAAGTTTAAGATCATTATACTTCTGAATTACCATAAGTGGCTTATGTGTCACATTACTGTGTTAAGTCGACCCCCCCGGCACATTTTCCTTTTCTGACCACTAACCTGAAAGACCTTTGCAGTCTGAAAATTTCAGAGACCGCTGGGTAAACATCTCATGGACATTTCCTACTACTCTCCATTAACAGAAAAAGTATTTTAAATGAAATTGCAATTCCACCAAATGATGATTTCTTAATTCTCAACTTCTAACACACTTTCAAACATCCAAAATCAATCATGATATTGTTATCTACAGTAAATTTTGAAAACTGCTAAATATACTGCATATAGTAACAGAGGATATTCAGTTGGAAACATTCCTAAAAAAAAAGAGAGAGAGAGAGAAAAAAACAACATATCGACCCCCCACCTCATAAGGATTGCATTGCACTTTTTTTTAAGCCAGGATATTCGTAACGATGACCCATCGTGCACTACGAAACAGAGGGGTAGGACTCTAAATGATCTGTCTCCAAAAGCGGACACCCCGTGAAGAGTCATACATAAAAGGTCCATGAAATATTGCAGGTTCTGTTTTTATATGTTTAGCAGAAAGCTAACTTGCCTGTGAACCTGAAACAGATCCATCTGGAAAAATGACAGAGATGGACACAAACTTCATTTCTCAATGAAAACTGTTTTTCAACACATCCCCCCACACACACAATATAATTTAAAAATTGTCTGGTTTCTCTACTTTTCAAAAAAAAAAACAAACTAGAAATACAAGGAACAGATTTGATCTGATATGAAGATTCTATACAAAATATACAAAAGAAAGCTTTACTTGTCTAGTGATAGAATCAAGGGCACATTTATTGACATATTTGCAACTGACCTATTATTATGGTAAGAATTACTTTAAAATTAAGAATTTAGGCTTTCATAAAGTGATTAAATGTTATTCTGTTAAAGCCCTGAGCTTTTCATAAATTTGAAAGGAAAGACTAGCATTTCACAAGGCAGGGTTTCCAGCTTCATTCAGTCTCCGCAGCTGGATCCTAGATTTTCCTCTGCTAAAAGTTCATGTCTATCAATCAACTTTAATGAACTGAAGAACAGAGAGACTGATTCCAATACTCCCTTGAAAAGGTATCTAGCAATTTTCAAAAGAAACCTTTTTTCTAAGGACATTTCTGCACCTTTATAAGCAAATGTAGACAATCTTTCAGCCATTTTACCATCACCAATGTCTTACTTTATAATCTACGTGTTTCACATTCTTAGTGAATTTGTGTACACAACTGACAAAACAAATGCATCCGATTGATGACGCTATCCTGATACTGCGAGTTGTGATTTAAGTGGCTTCTCTTGCAGTGAGAAGTTGGGTGGTTGACAAACTCCTGTGAGAACACAACAGAAAGCTACAAAAAGTAGCATGTAACATTAAAAACAGTGGTACTGCATACAGAAATAAAATGCAAAGGGAAAATCTGGCCAGCATTCAAATAAGGGACAATAACCAGACTTCAAAACAAAACATTCAAACACTACACATCAGAAAAGGTGGCAGTTTAAGCGAAAGGCTGCAACATCTGAACAGCCTAAATACGGTCTGTATTGCATAGGATAGTGAATTCCAGCCACTTTTTCATGTATTTTGTGCAGGATTAATAACTGCCACTGCAGTTAAACTATTTTTCAACTACGGTAGTGCATCCTAAAACTTTAGGAAGCCAAGTGCATGCGTCACCACAACAACTGCCACTGTAAAAGCTGAATTTTAGGGTTCCTGATGGGGACATTTTCAACCATTTAAAGTTATATTTATATTATATTATATTTCAAGTTATAAAAGATGAGTTTGAAATCAGGAAAGATTAAAACATAAATATCATGATTACACTAGCTAGTATGTGATAAACATATGAGTGGTTATGAACATCAACATTATACCATGTAGTTTCCTTCAGTCGCCTCACAGGCTCTACTTTCACAGGAGGGCTCTTGTACTGGGTCTACAGAAGTAGGGATGCATCTAGGCCATCTGTCATCTCTGTGTTCCTTTTTCTCTCAACAAACCCATTTCAAGACAAAACCAGGCAAGGTTATCCAATCAGGCAAAGGGGTGTTTTTCCCCCTCATCCACTCAGAAAATTTGGTTAAAAAAAAAAAAAAAATCATCCTGACTTTTTATCAGAGATGAAATCACTGTTTCTTGTCCTGTCCCCTTTTAACTTGAGGAGGTGGTGAAGTCCATCCACCGGATTCATAATTTCAAATTACATTTGTGACCCTGTGTGATAAAATATTTATGAAGAAACCTATTTATTAAAAATCAAAAGGCATCCATTCTGTCAATGCCACCTAAAGGCAAGTGTTTCACTGTGGATGAGATTAAGGATTAAGACAACCTGCAAGATTAAGTTGGATCATGGATTTTAGAAAGCAGGAGAAAACAATATTGCAATAGACTAATAGTCACACACATACAAAAACCCCTGGATATGGTGAAGTTTCTAACATATAAGGTTTCCAGCCATACCTGAAAC
>JABFEA020000067.1:6255283-6284906 GCA_019775915.2 Cyphomyrus plagiostoma | reverse complement strand
CTCAACACGAAAAGGCATTCATATCAGGTTTCCAGCCATACCTGAAACCTCAACACGAAAAGGCATTCATATCAGGTTTCCAGCCATACCTGAAACCTCAACACGAAAAGGCATTCATATCAGGTGGTAACTGCCATTACCTTAAGAATACTGGACATTTATCATAAAAACAGTCCAATAAATCAGGTTCAAATGTTAAGATAAATTGGAAACAAGGTCCACCTACAATTTTATGCTCAATAAAGTCATGATCACACAGCATTATATTGTAAAATACTACGGCACGTTAACAACAACAGGTATACACGTGGTCTTAATATACAGTAATTGCTGAATACGTCAAGTTGGGTTTTTTTTTTTTAATTATTATATTTTGTCAATACTGCCTGAAAGAATCTTTGCAGATCAAAAATAAATCAATGATGCAAGTCAGTCCCAGAGTGACCCAGATGCAATCTTGGCATCAATTTATTTTCTAATATAACTGGGATTTAAAAGTAATTCCCAAATGATTCTGGAGTTAAAGACCTCAGTGCGATTACACAGAAATGGGCTGTTGTCTTCATTAACTAAGTGTGGCATTTACAGTCACCTCTGTGGAGAAAGATGCTGCATTACTATGCAGATCATCGGTCTTGTCCCATGAAATCAGTCTTGCCTAAAAGTCCATGCATTTCCAAGCGGAGTCTCGTTTATTTCCTACCTTCAATATAACATGGCACTCGGGATTTAACACAGACCCGCAATCGGAAAGGAACACCTGAAAAAAGCATGGGTGATTAGGCACATACATAATTAAAGTGGCACCCAACTGAAGCATTCACATTGTGTGCTTCCCGTCAGACCCCACATTCAGGGACCTCTGACTCTTTTCTCTATTACAGTCATTTACATTTTAATGACTTTTTTGTTTTTGTTTCTTTAAATACTTTGAAGCAGCTAAGGAGGAAGACTTGTCACCAGGCAGAAAAATACCATGAGGGCACTGTGGTATCTCAAGCGAGCACTGGTAAACCTTAAGGACTCCTAACTGGTTAAGAGAGAGAAAGTGAAATGTCCAATTCAATATAAACTCTACATGTGTGTGCTAATCTTTCCATGGAGTGGGAATGCAAAATTCTATATATACCACATCTGTACATTATTTACACAAAAACTAAATAAATTTTTGTCAATATTTGTCTGTCGTTGTAATAACTGAAATCCTGCAGATGCAAAAGGAGCGTAGGGAGGATCAGTCGCGTGAAATAAATCGACCTGGGAAACAGTGGCTTCCAGGCAAATAAATAATGTATATGTAAAACATGACACCAACGGAGTTACAACGCTGGAGATTACAGCCAACAGGCTTTCCCACAGCGCTGGTTTCTCATCGATGACTTGCTTTTGCAGCCTGCAATGCCTTTTGCCATCGCAACATAATTCTTGAGGAAAAATATCCTTTTCTGTTGCTTTGCACAAAAGTGAAATTTCATCCAATGTTTACAGCTCTCAGGTAATTTATCTACCCCTTTGGGGGGTGGTTTAATGACTTGGGGAAAACATATTAGAAAAAGCCTCTGCTAAGCGATATACAGATGGCCATGCTAACTGGAATACCTTAAGCCACCTTCAAACCACTGCACCACCTGGTCCTTTTAAAGGGAAGTTTCCCTTCCAGCCAATATGTCAGAGCATCTGCTCCCGTCTGACTTTTCTCACCCCGGTGAAATGAATCTGTTAATCCCTCATCCATCTAAAGCTGCTTTCTCAAGCCCAGACACACGCATGCGTACAAACACAAATGCACTGTATCCCAAACCCCATTTCAAGGGCTATGTGGGATAGTTTTATTCATCTTCACCCAACATTTCATCTTGAGAAGACATCCTGGTACTTCTCCCAGAAGCTTGCTCTCCTCCAGTGAGGACGTCTTTGGCCTCTCCATCAATGGGGGAGTGTGAGCGGGAGGTACTCTTGGACCCTCAGGCTCTGCCTGGACCAAGGCAGCATGCAGTTTCCCATGACCTAGTAAAGCTTACCATCGTGTTTTTCCAGCTAAAGCACTCTTTGATAACTTTTCCACCAGCTCTTCTCAACATCATTCACAAGGCAAAGTGCTTCCTGGCTTCACAAAGCTAATAACCAGGAATCTTTCAGGCTAAAGCTCTTTGTTCTGCATTTATTTCATACCATATTTTGTAGAAATACTGTTAGAAGTAATTTTTCCCTCCTAATTGGTTTCTGGCACTCAGGACTTTTTCTAGTTTAGAAATCAAGCTTAAAATAAATAAATAAAGGACCAACTGGGACCAAAGGCTGAAAACTTAAATTAAGGCAGGAGTTGGGGGACCCTTAGAACTGGACAGAGCAAAAAAGCTGCAGAAATCTTGTGTGACCCACAAAAGCTGCTTTGTGACATTAAACACAGACCAGTTTGTGGCTCAGGGACTATTATTTTCGAGAAGATGTTTATGAAGAGAAGAGAGTGTCTGTATTATCCAACAATGTTTTTATTTTAATGGGAGGAAAAACAGAAGTTTTTATTGATCAAATCTTAGTCATAAGAGGGAAAAAAAATATTCAACTGTCAATTTCACCAACTTTGCATTTCTCAACATAGCTTTATAGCCAACAAATTTCACTAACAGGGCTAATGATTTACATTAATCCGTAATCAATATGCTGCCAATCACATACCTGGGTCATCGAATCTTAGCTATTAGGCAGATTCCTGCTGCTGATCTGCCATAAGATGGAAGAGATCTTCTATCACTTGAATGATGTTAGGAACTGATGAAGATGAAGCACAGCCAGAACTCCTGTGTATACTCCAACATGACAGCAATCATTATTATGCAGGACTCTAATCCCATTGCTAACGAAGGATTAAAACAATTATCTGTGGATGTGTCAGTCAAAAAGGATGATTCAGCTGATCAAGAATTCTGCTGCAAGGCTCCTTATTGCATCATTATTTAGACATAAAGTGGTACAAAGTGAGGCTCAAATATATTAGTGACTTTATAAATTTGTAAATCAGTATCCCTGGATATGTCCTTGCTTAATAACTATGTGTTTAGCGGTAAATCTCGATGCATGAAGCAGCAGCAGCACTTCGAGAGCTGCCAGGACTTATAAAACCAAGGACATTCAAAGCAAAGACCTGGCTAGATGCCTTATATGTAATAACAAACATGTTTAATGAATCAGCAATACGTATTTGAAGCCAGAATCAAGATTTTGTTTGAAAATACCAAAAAACTGGGTCTGGGGAAAATCACCTTGTTTGTGGCATTAAGAAGCATTGATTTTAAAAAAAAAAAAAAAAACATGCTGATAGCAGAATTTGGAATAGAGGTCAGACTATGGCAGGTACTTTTGCTTAAAAAGCTGAATTGCAAAACTGGAAAATAAAAATACCATTCTGCTGATTTTTTTTATTTCCATTACTATCATTTTTGTTTTCCACATTATTCCACGCTAGTGAATAATTCAGGTGTCAAAGCAAAGCCTTCTTTGTCAAAGTGATCCCACAAAGTACTGCTGCCCTCGTATGCCAACCTGTCTGACCCTGCAGAAGCATCAGCTTCAAATGTGAATGTAGGACTATGTTAATTATTCTGCCTAATTTAACACTGAATGGCATTTAAGTAGCAAAGATCTTTAAATTGCCAGGTTAAAAGTACAGAAGATCTCAGTGGGAAGTTCAGATCTCATTCTCCATTGACACCTATTAGTGTCTGCAAAGCATACATGTGTATTCTGGTGCCAATTGCCTGTGTCAGCCAATTCAATGACATTAGCATTAAGAGATCATACACTGCATGGTCAACATTTCCCACACACCACCTACAGGATTTCTTTGCAAAAATAACAGAGCTTTGCCACTTTTTATAAAAAAATCTATGTTTGTTCACTGTCCACACTTTCATCAGATCCATGCACATCTCAAAATTAATTCTGGAAGTAAGAAGATATGGCTTTGTTTTGAAAGAATGAGGGGAAGACATTGTTAATTCTGAAGCCATTTTTTAATACTTGCTATGCAACAAACCAGCAGCCTCTTACTCTCATTTCTTATTACTGAGATTTGTCTATAATGTACATTTTACATACTGCACAAACATGTACCCTCTGATCCATATCTAAAATCATTATCTACTCATTCATTATCTTTTTCCCCACATACAAGCGTAAAAACTTTGAAGAATCTCTGCTTTCAAAGAAAACACTGCACTGTTCCCGGGGCAATAAAAAAAAGGCCTTCCTACAGGTCAGGTTACTATAGTGTCATCTGGACTTGCAATTGTGTTCATAAAGTATGACAGCTGAGGACGGGCTGGAGCCGGACCCTTGTGGTGCCAGATGCCTGGTGACACAGCAGTTGCACCCCTCCACCGGGCTTTGTTATTGTGGCGTCCCAAACTGAGGCTCCATTCAGGTCAACCCTGTGCCTCCTGCCGTTGGGGACCAGCCCACATTCTCCAAATTCTGTCCACCTTGTCGCACTCACACATCCAGCCCCTCTGTGAATCAGGTTCCCTGGCACCATTATGGTCTGTGCCAGCTGACCCGGCCTCCCAGGCTTCAAGAGGCGGCTCTCCTCGCTTTCTCTCACGCACAGTATCTCTTTTTGCCGTCTCACTCATTGCATGCTCTGGAACAGGCTGCCAGGTGATGAAGTGCACGAACCTACAGAGCTTCCCCCCTGCCCCCAAAACACAACTGCACATGGGGCCAGGCTCTCTGTCCCGACTGCTGGCTTTCCACTGTTCTCAGAAAGGCAGTGGCCACACATCCCCGTCTGCCCACATCACACTCATTCCTCACCTTCCACTTCTCATACGGCTTTGTCTTTATCCATCTTCTTCCCCTGGATATGGTTATTATTGACTTGGCTCTGAGGTTACATTTCTTTTGGCACCCAGAGACTACATTCCACAGCACTCCCTCAGCTCATATAAGGCATAAAAATACACTTCAAAACGTTTGTGTATTTTATATAATATGTATTATAGTTTGATCACTTAATCGCGAGATTTTGAAAATTATGTTTTGTAACTAAATTTTAGTAGGAAAATAGAGTATAAAAAGTAATTCATTGTATTCTGTCATAGTTAATCTCCAAAACAGCTCTCACTATTGGTGTTCATCAACTGAAGAACGTATTGCCAGCAGTCTTTATACACTTTATTGAGAAACACAAGTATTAAATGTTTTCATAAACATTTGTCACCAAGCATCTGTCAGAAGAAACAAATGCAGGTAGTATAACACACAGAAGGCTAACACAACAATACAACCCAATTGTTTATAGCCCAAATTTGAAATACTTTCAAAGTTTGACATCACACATTTACATACCAATTCAAAGGAGAAATGTAACACAATAATCATCTCATGCAAATTTGAAAAGAACCTAATTAAGGATCAGTGACTGCAAGAACTACAGTTATTCAAATGAACAAAGGCCAATAACATAAATGGCTATTTTAAATTACCGCTTTCAAAGATGATAGCTCCAGAAAACACTAAACTGGCAGCCCTATCACAAATGACCCACACAAGTTGAACTTCAGCCCTTCTAGTCTCAACGGAGTATGGGGCACAAACAAGCCTTCAAAAGACAGCCAAGGCAAAGGTGAGGCAAAGGACATAAGACCATTGATGAACATTGACAATTTATGAAACAACAATAAAAAAAACACCAATTAAATGCATATTACCAGGGCCTACGACCATAATGGAGACTGTCAGTCTGACACAAGGAGAATTGGGGGAGGATTCAGATTTGAGGGGGGTGTAAAATTATGGCACTTTCAGTCTGACCTTTCTCCCAGAGCTGCAATTGCAGAATTAAGAAAAACATAAGCTTGAAAAGCTAAAGGCCACTGTTTCAATGCAAGCAGAGCAGGCAGTGGTGCGCTGGCTTGCAATGAGGTGAATGTGGCCCTTTGGTAAATGCCTTAATACTTTCACTCAGCCATACGCAGATAAGTCAATTTCCCGCAAGCTTTAAATGACCAGTACAACCTCTGTCACTGACGACCTCCCCTCTGAAGACCTTCCCTCCAACTACGTACTGAACACACTCAGCTTTCTTTGGATCCTGTCCATATGCAGCTTGCCTCTGCCTTTATTTAGTCACATGATACTGGGGAGCTATCCAGTTTTAGCGCTATACATACACTGTACATAAGTCAAACTATTAACTGACTCCTAGTCCAGATTACTTTGAGATGAACAGCCATTTTAACAATCACTATCGGTAAGGTAAGTACCTGTGTGTGCTGGCGGAGGCAGTGTAGGTTGTGAATATCTAACCTATCGCAAGAAAACATTAAGCCTTACACTTCTTGCTGTGGTTCTGTCAGCTGAGAGAAAAATGCTTCTATTTGACCTTAATCTGGTTAAGTGATGTGTAGTATTGCTATCCCAAATTTGTTGTCAATTTCTGTATCAAACGGAAAACAAAACAGACTTCATGTGAAAACATAGAATGTTACATATATCATTGTCATACTTGCTGTTCAGAACGTGCCAGCCACTACAACTTCCAGTAACTGTAAATTAAGACTGAAACCACTTTCTCCTCAAGTACTATTTCATTAAGGGTTACTTCAAAGTACGGCATTGGTAGCTAATGCACTGGTCATGATAGCGGCTGAAACTTAGCTTTCGTAATTGGTTTTGTTCTTCGATTTTGCATCTTGTTTCCAGTAAAGTAAATATGAGAAAATGCAATGAAAGGGTAAATATTACATTACAATTTGCTAAGCTCTGCAGCACAGCAGGGACGTGCAGCCCAGGCATACTGGAAACTCCCCCGAAAAATGACAGGCCCAAATAGATCTATTTCAGAAAATAGCCTGGATTCTTGGACATGGTAGATCCCATCATTCTAATGCTCTCTGGCCCCACAATCACCAGCACCTCCACCTGGCAATACAAATAGGAAGCTAGTTTTGAAATGGGCTTCAAGGAGGTTTGTATTGAATTTCCTTTAAAGTACATAAAAACACTGTAAATTTGTCTTTAAAGAAGTACGTTGCCTATAAAAAAAATAACCCTTAAGGTTTCAATACAAATTCAGTCTATGAATAATTTTTTCCAACAAAAAATGTTTGGGCAGTAATGCAGAATTATGGAACACTATTTATTTTATTTTTAAAGGTGTGTGTGTGTGTTTGTGTGTGCACTTGTTTTTATATCCTGGTGGGGACCACAACCTGACTGCACACTAAACCGGTGGGGACCACAACCTGACTGCACACTAAACCGGTGGGGACCAGGGCGCCAAAGGCACAAGCATTGCAAACAATAAAAAAGAAAATTTTAACATGCCTGGTGAAGTTTCTCTGAAAATGTCAAAATGTCCCATGGGGCTGTTTGACCAGAGAACAAGTGTGTGTGTATATAGATGGTGTTTGTGGAAG
The DNA here is from genome assembly GCA_019775915.2 of Cyphomyrus plagiostoma. Lineage (NCBI taxonomy): Eukaryota > Metazoa > Chordata > Actinopteri > Osteoglossiformes > Mormyridae > Cyphomyrus > Cyphomyrus plagiostoma. Next base: position 6,277,488 of record JABFEA020000067.1, on the reverse strand, counting down.
TGCACCCCCTCTGGTGAAAAGTGGAACAACTGTGTGTAACTTTAACGTAAATATTCGAATAAGGTGGGTAAAATATGTACCACAAAACGTGTACTATTGGTTGCGACATAGAATCATTTAGAAAAAACTAACTTTCTTTATATTTGATCATTTCCTGCTAAAGCTGGGCGATATGGCAAATAAAATTATCACAATATTTTTTCCTGTATTGACCGATATCGATAATTATCAATATCATATTTTCACAATGCTATTCCCTGTAATAATGTAGTAATCAAAATAATAATAAAAATAACCTTATTCTGACAAATAGAATGAATACACTGAAATAAACAATATTAGTAAACAAATACTTATTTTCCTAGAAATTTTACTGTTTACATACAAAATTCCCTTAACATTATGAAAGGTTATTGATTTTCAAGTATTCAAAGAAACATAGCTCAAATTAACAAAACCATATAATAATGTAACAATGTGCAAAACTGTATAATATTGCAAATATGCTAACGGGCAAACATAAAATAAAGCAGGACAGAACTGACTGCAACAAGTACCTTCCTCTACTCTTGGTCTCTTAAATTATGAGGTAGAAAAGTATTTAAACCAAACAAAAATTTCTCCCTAAAAGCACGTAATGCAGTGAGAACTGGCTTTCAGTTCATTTACCTGGTAAAATAAAGTTTAAATAAATTACATAAATGTTCTGACAGTACACGTAAGTTAGGGGGTTATTTATTGTTAATTACTGTAGTGTTGCACTGCTTTATTAGTTTAATTGTCCAATCTGTAAAGAAGTTGGCATGCAGGTGATATTTGTATAGATTTATCTACACCCTTCTGGCAGTGCTGCCACTGCAGTCAGGTCTTACAGACTACGAGGAGTAGAAGTTGTCCGACTTGGCTGATTTGGCAGGGGTGTAGTTTATACTCCACCCCTGCAGCCGCCAGCAGACCGCGCTCCCCGTTGTGTCAGCTGTAGACAGACCTAGATAAGCTCAAGTCGAACGCACCCATTGCTTCTTTAAGGGAGGATGGGCAAAATTACAATGTCGTCGGTGATTGGCTGTAGTGCTGGCTTTCAGTAAACCTCTACTCGATAGGCCATCGAGCTGTCTGTCTCAGCGCATTCTCTAAAATGGAGCAAATTTGGTTGATCGAGTTTTATAGTCTGTGTGTACCATCGTGATCGTCCTCATTTTTTATCGATAAAAGATCGAGGTCGTTTTATCGCCCAGCACTATTCCCTACTATTATATGTGTACTTTTCTAAGCAGTTTATATGATACTACCTAACACTTTACAAAACAGCATCTTAGACAACTTTATCAAACCAAAGCATTTCTGCACGCAAATAACTCCAATGAAAATGTTATGCCACTGCAATGAAAAGTAGTTATTGTTATTTAAACCCAGTGTTTAGTTATATTGTGAGAATATCTCTGTGCACTGTAGGTATCCACCTACGAGGATCTTCAAAACTTTGAATTGACGTCGTTTCCTAGTTTCATAGTGACACTGATTGTTCTTTCAGCAAACTGAATACTATTTGTCACAGATACCAGATTCAATTCAATTCAATGATTACACATTGCAATGTGTAAAGACTGTCAATTGATCAGAAACAAATATTTACTGAAATGACAATGCAACAAATTAGCACACTGAAAAAGAAAATAATCATGCAACAATATATACTAAAAGGCATCAATACAGCAAAATGACCACAAAATCCTACACTGTGAGAGTATCACTGTGTTCACCCAACTGGATGGCTGTCTGGTTGTAAGGTAAATGGCTAATTAGTCAAACTGGGCTAAACTTCTCAGAGTAGGAATGAGGATTTACAGCAATAGTCTTTATGAATATGTGAATTGTACAGTAGGTTGTTATGGGAAACTATTTAATAAATGCAACAGCAACATATACAGTAAACTACTTAAATTTGCAGACGACACCAAGGTGGGTGGTGTAGCAGATACTGATCTAGCAGCACAGAGGCTACAATGGGATCTTGATTTAATTAGTGACTGGGCTGATACCTGGCAGACGAAATTTAATGTAGATAAATGTAAGGCAATCCACGCAGGGAGCAGAAATATAAAGTAGATATTTAATGGGTTCCAATGAAATAAAGGTAGCGGATTATGAGAAAGATCTCGGTGCGTATGTTGATGATTCCATGTCCCACTCTCGCCAGTGTGGGGAAGCAATAAAAAAGACCAACAGGATGTTGGGTTACATCTCTAGGTGTGTGGAGTTTAAGTCAAGGGAGGTGGTGCTATTATTATATAATTCTTTGGTAAGACCCCACCTATTGTGCTCACCGTACCTTAAAAAGGACATTGCTGCCTTGGAAAGGCTGCAACGAAGGTCTACAAGAATGATTCCTGGTCTTAGAGGAATGTCTTATGAGGAGAGGCTGAGCTAAATCTGTTCATCCTCAAGCAAAGGAGATTAAGGGGGGACATGATCCAGGCATATAAGATTCTAACAGGTCTGAATGCTGTTCAGTCAAATGGTTACTTTCAATATTAGTAGAAATACTAGACTTCGTGGCCATAAGTGGAAATTAGCGGGAGAACGTTTTAAACTGAATTTGAGAAAACACTTCTTTACACATTGTGTAGTTAAAGTATGGAATAGTCATCCTGTTAGTGTAGCGCAAGCTAAAACCCTGGCTTCCTTTAAATCAGAGCTAGAAAAGATTTTATCAACTCTGAGTTATTAATTAAGTTCTCCCCAAATGAGCTTGATGGGCCGAATGCCCTCCTCTCGTTTGTAAATTTCTTGTGTTCAAAGAAGCATTTTGGGGGTTCAAGCACCAAGGGTCGTTTTTTTTTTTTATAAGGATTAATTAATGAATTAATAAACTTATAGCCATACTCATCATACCCATTAACCTGACCCATATTCCTGTCCTGAATGAAACCAGAATTACTCTATGTATTTTGCTGGACTTACCTGGTCCCCACTGTTACCACCCCTTGCCCAGTAGCAGAAAGCACAGACCTTTGTAGAAGCTGTGCCTTCACCTGTCGGTCCCCACCGTTACTCCCCCTCCCCCAACTCAAGTTCATTAATTACGGCGCAAAACTGCACATCTCCACGAGATCCCTGCTGGGACAGTACATGGACATAATGGATCAATTACGGTATGAACACCTATAATTTGATTTCTTTTTCTTAAATTCATTTTTTACTACTCCATATCCTGTAAAAACGCATCATGCAATACTACTGAATTATGTAATGACTCGACAAAGTGTCAATGAAGACGCCTTACATTAATGCAAGTTTGAAAATGGGAGGTTATTTACTATTTACAGTGTTAATTGTCATTCCAATGTGTCAAAGGGGGAGATGTTTCGTTGTTTTTGCGCTTAGTGTTAAATGCTTTTCTAAAAGGAGAATTTGTTACTGTTTACATTAATAAATGTTTAATCTTCATTAAAGAATACAGTTGTTATAAGCACCCGGAAGTGTGGTCCCCACTGTCACCCTTCTGCACTCACACAGTGACGTCACTTTGATATGCTGGTCCCCACTAGGACATTAGGCCAGACAGAGTCCCCATCAGTCTGTGTACAGTCAGGTCAAGCTTCCTTTGTGAAACCACCTTTTGTGGTTTTGAAGTGGTAGGCAGGTTCAGAGGGCTGAATGGCTGTATTTCTGGTTTGTCTGTAGCTGCTTTAGAAAGCATGGTCCCCACCAAGCACCATCCAGTCATGTGTCCCCACCATGTAGCAAAAACGTGTGTGTGTGTGTGTGTGTGCTCCTTTTGTCAGTCAACAATGAAAAACTTCTTTTTATATCCTGAATGAAAGTAGGTTTCATACAAGAATACTAGAAACCACAGGAATAACCAGACTTCAGAATGATTTTTTATCCTCTGCTTCTTTTCCTTTATCTATTCAGTCTCTGACTCACATTTTAGTCATTAAATCAAAGTGTTTAACCATGAAGTACAGTGACTAATCATGTCAACCTCCCGACTGGAAAAACATTGCCAACAACAAAAAAAATAAAATAGGATCACCACAGAGATCCAGAAAACTTAAAACCTTTTCTTGTTTTTTTTCCTTTTTAAGGCTTTGACAGTACTCATTTTGGCAGATCTTGTTTTGGGTTATTTGTTTCAGAAATTATGTTTCATAACAGAAAGTTGTGTTCAGTGCCATTGATTTTTTTTGGCCAATCAAGTGCAGTTTCATGTCATTCAATATTAAACACGAGCATTGAATGAATGAGAGATTCTCTGTAGAGTCACTGGCCCACTGTCCCAAATGTGCTGTTTGGCCAAACCATAGGAAGGCATCTGAAAATAATGTCTAATAGTTAAAAAGTCTGTTATTTTGTCAATGTACTTACATGCTTGTTTAACTGGTTTTATACAGAAAAATCCTTATCCTATCTGATATGTGTTGTGTCTCATGGCACAAAATTGTTACCATGTCAACTAACAGATGGGTACGTGACCCTGGCAGTAAATGAGCATCATGGCATCATTTTCCTCATGGAAAAAGCTTGAAAACTCAAGGTAAGGCAGAAGCACCATAAATGAAACCTCATTATGTTTTGTAGTAGTTAGTTGTATTATAAGAAGTCTTGTGAAAATGTACTATAATGAGTTTTAGACCAGTAAGGGTCTATAGCATCGTCTCCTTGGTATAATCACAGTCTGATTCTCCTTATCCCTCTGAAGCTAACAGCCATTTAACAATAAACACCTGGAATGGAGACATCAGAAACCACTGAAACACCAGCAATACAACATGGTCATGCTTTAACAAAGATCTGAAGAAAATCAGCTGACAGATTAAGGTATTGCTTTTTGAAGCACTAGTAGATGTAGAGCCTACTACAAATTTAATAAATGTGAGAATTAAGACATGATACTGTACTATAGCAAAACGTGCAGATATAGGTAATACTGCATGATGGGGCATTCATAAATGATCCACCAAAATACTGTAATTGGGAGATGTCCTCCTGGCTTGAAACTAACTTGCCTGAATATTGGGCAATGGTGAGACCATGACAACACGTTTTTTTATTTATAAGGAACACTGACTGCCAAAACACAGACAGGTCTTTTCACATTACAGTGTGACATGTAACATAACACAAGTGGGCCTCTACGATGTATGAGATTCCAATAATGACGGTAAACTAAAGACTGAGGTGAAAGATAAGCAGAACCATTCTCCCACCTAAACTAGTTTACTGCTTAACTGCGTTTTGTTCCTTGATTTTGGGGGCCTGTTTTAGTAGCAAAGACAGCAAATGTAAAAGATGAAGGAGCTGAAGGAATTTTGTGTTTTTTCTTTAGGGGAAAACTGCATGAAGAGCTGATCCCAGGCAACCTTGAACTTCATCCACCCTGTGGAGATAGATTCATTCCCTGGTAATGGATCTTGCTGGGGAGCTGTGATCCAGAACAACCAGATAGACAGAAACAAAATATTCTATATATAAAATAATTTTTTTTCACCAGGGAAACAGAAGCATTTCCTATAATGTACAGCCCAACAAATAAGCAATAAACAAACATATGAAGATAAGAGGAAAAAAAACAGGTGAATGCTCATTTTCAGCTGTGTTTAGGCAACAATGGTAATTTCTCAAAGCTGTTTCAGTATCTATAAGAAGTTATCAACAGAGATTAAATGTTGGCACATGTAGTACGATTCATAGCTCTCAGTGATATGACCTGCAGCAGAGCACCTGCAGTGCCTCAGCTGGCTACAAACTCCACAGCTCGTCCTCTTTTCAAAACATCATGTGAAGCCTCCCACTGTGCTTTGCTCTCATTAACATATGCAAACAGGAGGATACAGAGAGGTGCAACCAGTCTCTGCAAATGACAGTATAGTGGGAAATCAATCACTGATTTATCGGAGGAGGCTCCCAGCAACTTTCCTGTGGTCTTGAAACCTCATTATCAATTAATCCCCAAAACGTCAGCGTGGGGAAGATTAACCGTTAACAGCTGTCTACGGAAACACCTTCCACGTGCCCAGCTGTGGAGCACAAATCAAGATGCCACGGCATGCAGCGCCAGCCAAGAGCTGGATTTTCCCTGTGAGTTTTCAACATAAGTCACAGAAACTGGGGCAAAGTAACCCTTGCTGACAAACGCTCGCCCTCTATAAGGGGCTGCCTTTCCTTATTTTACTGAGGATCCTCACAGCATAAAAACAAAATCTGAAGAATGATTCATTTACTCTTCATGATATTATAAGAAGTACATGTAAATATAGTGAAGATAAGAGATTCTAATAAATTTAAAAAAATGCATTTCAGTTTACATTCAGAAAAAAATATTAATTATAAGGCAAACTGAAGTATTACTCCAATGTACCCATTTTTCTGGGGACACCTTAAATACAGCTTTATATTTTTTAAAGCATAGATTGCAAACATATGGATCAAAGCTTATCTGCAAAAACACTCTCTGGCCTTCAAGCCCCTTCAGTTGAACACATTTTAAAGGTTGCACCATATCACCATATCTATAAAGATTATTTCTTAAAGGGAAAATGTCTCTAATTCCCTGATCTCTCCCTGATCTCTAATGAATATTAATAAAATGTGTACCTACATTACCACAGGTGTAGTAGACTTCACCAATATTAAGCCTAAAATGATCATATATTATAACAATGGCAAGCTCATTTTCAAAACACATTAGATAACAATAATAATAATCAATCATCATCATCATGCAATAGTTACTTTGTAATTATTTGCCTTTATAAGAGGCTTTACATCTCCAAAATAATTACTTTTAACATAAATCAATATGAATCAAAACTTTTACTGTACATATCTGTTGTAAATGCTGGAAGATATAAAAGCAATATATACATTTAATTGGTAACAGATCTTTTTAGGAGAAATATCAAATTTATACAAAGGCAGAAATGTGTCAAAAGATAACGCAGCTATGAAGTCCAAAGATAAAACTTTGTGAATCTACTGGTTCTTCACTGTGTATCTTTGAATACCTTTGTTAAAGTATCCTCTTCAGTTTTCCCCTGTACCAGAAGCCATCAAAAAAACCAACAACAAAGCTGTCATTTGGCATTCTCTTGCATTCTAGCATAGACTCTCATGAGAATTGCACTGCATGGGATGAAGTGCCTCTGCATCACTGGCTGGGTTTAACCTCCATGCATCACTGATGGTTTGATTAAAAGCAGCATTTGGAGGCAGACTGAAGACCAAGAAAACCCTCTTAAATTTAAACTAAATTTAGAGGTAACAAAATATGGGTATTATTAAAGTAAACTGTGAACATGCAAAACATATTTCAGGGTTTTACAATGAAATTAATTTGGCATACGGGGCAATTATTCCGAAGTTAAAAAAAAAAAGGCAAATACATTGCCAAAGCAAAAAATGTCACCCTTCCAAACGAACTGCTGCCAAATCTTTGCTTCAAAAAGGCCTTCATTAAGGTTTTAATTTGTTGGTGTAATATTTGAATAAACTTATCTAAAATCATTTTATAAAATGATTGAACAAAAATAAAACACAAAATACCTAGATGTGGCAACGAGCTCCAAACAGAAAGCCCAACTCATTCCTGTTCTTTACAACACATGACAGTATCCCAACTTCGCCATACTGATATTATTACTGAAGTGCAAGGATTAGCATGGGAAGATCTTTAATAATTATACTGGCTTGATCCCAGTTCATTCCTGCTGGCCCTTTTAATTAAAAAGATCATTTTTCTCCCGAGATGGCAAGCTTTAACATACTTACAGGATGATTATCAAAGCGTTTTTTTTTCCAGCCCAAGAGAAAGATCTGCTTGAAGTAAAATAAAAACTTCCTCAAGTATAAAACACAACATTTAATTCAGATTCGAATAGGTATGTAAAGCAAGATTGACAAAATAATTCATTCATATCTGGAGAAATATAATTCATGGAACGATCGTGTTCTGGTAGAAGATAGTAATGACGATTCCTGCCAGTGTCAGGGCTGAGCGACAGATGGATATGACATCACAAGTAGGACGACTGGCTGCTCTGTTTCCAACCCTGCAGCCAAAGACTTACTCATCATTTAGAAATCCCTTCTACGGAGGCAACCAAATAATCATACAGGACCCCCAGCAGAAAATGAATATCAATGTGAATATTATGACTCAACAATTACAGCAAAAAGCATATCTTTTTTTCTAGTCAGTTCTCTTGCATTGCCTAAACACAGAAATCTGGGTAACACAACAAAATTATTTTAAAAACGTACATGATTAAAAACTTCAGCATGATTAGCTAAATTAACTATACCGAAATGAAAGCCATGTATAGCAGCTGCACCATTTTCCATCTCATTATGGATATAGCTTCATTACTTCTCTTTATGAAGCACAGCTTCTCTTGGTACATGCATAAGCTTCTGGTTTATGGAAGTTCAGAAGTGTATATTCACCCAAATTAAGGCGGCCTAAAATTTGGCTACTAGACATGCGGTTCTTTAGAATCTTTAAAATGAAATGGAAACAATTCAAAGTGTTTAAAACAGAGGGGACAAACCTTTCTTCAGTTTGCAGTCATAAATTTAAACAAGGTTAGTTCAAAAGAATGTCCACAAAAGTAAACTAAGGTGTCTTGCATATTCCTTACAATTGTAAACAATAACATCTGTTCCGATACTGATTTGACAATTAAGCAACAAAGTCAGGGGCTTTCAATTCACTGCCAGCTGTGAATGTTGATACCATGATAACAAAAAAATATATATATATTTCCGTAATTTTCCATTTCTCTGGTGGATGATAAGCCTTGGAATTGTATGTCAGGCATCAACTACATTTCATTTTTGTTCAGCACTTACATTTGACATTGATGTTTACAATGAGCCAAAAATAATAGCACTTGAAAAGTTACAATCTTTCTTTTAAAAAGTCAGGGCTATTTTCCCTCACAGCTCTTCCTTCCCGGAGAATTTTATGAGCTTGCTGCAAATTTCTCATACTTCCATCTCGTGGGCAGTAGGTGAACCACCCAGTTCCCACATTAAGAATACCCACAATAACAAAGTTTTTGTTCCCCATTCATTGCCTACCCCTTCCCTACCTTTCTAAATGGATTTCTCTGATTGCATGAATTTATTCATGATGTTATTTGATGCAGAACTTGACCTTTCTTCCCTTGGATAGCTCATTTTGAACAAGCTTGTCTCATACGCCAATATGAAATATACATGTTCCTGTGAATGTGCGCGTGACCGAAAGGAAACCATTTCCAAATAATTATGTAGTTCTGCTTTTGCCTATTTATTTTTATCTGACTCATGATAATGTTGAGACACATTCAGATGGGTATATCAGCTTATCAATTGACATCACAATATTAATGACCTGCAGACTGAACTGTGAGACAGTAAATATAGCTTGGACTATGACATTAAGTGGAAAATTCACCGCTTGTTAAAAGTCAATCTGCAATTCATATTAATCAACAGGGAGGCGCACCACGCCCTTCCAGACTACTCCGAAATGATCTTCTCAGGAGCCATTTATCTTTGTCAAGAAGAATTACCACGTCCCACTTCAGCTGGGCACTTCCAGATAACACCAGTCATTTCAGGAAGTCACGACTAAGCCATGGGAAAACACAAAATGCAATGCTGTCAGCACAACAAAAAAACATGAGTACAAGTGTCAATCAGAAAAGAAGCACAGAAATGTGTGCATTCTATAAACTAATAAGCACAAGCAGATACACTGCAACTGACTCAGTAATTTATTAGGCTAAATTTTTTCATTAAAATAAACATGTAATGAAACGTTTCAGAAAGATTGCTATATTTCTCTACACTGAGAACAGCAAGCAATACAGCGTTAAGGATTTAAGACAAAAGACAACCATCTGAATACCTATTTAATAAATGGGTATTTTCTAAAGGGATTTGTGTCAGATAAAGACAGCATAAATAAGTTTTCAAAAGAAATTTAAAAGGCTAAAAACTAGTTTAATTTAATTATAATCCCCAGGGAAGGGGGGCATGGGCAATTATCCCAGTTCTGATATTGAAAACCTTCTATTTAAGTATTTGCAAAAGCAGAGCATCTGTACTTTTCGTTAAAGAAACAGAAAGCTTATGCAGGGAAGGCCACATCCAGTGAGGCATGTTACTGGCTGCAGAAACACTGAAAGGGTATTCATTAGAGTACTGGCATTACAGGCATCCAGGGATCCCAACTCTGCTCTCCTCATGCTACTCTGCACATACAAAATAATACAGAGATTAGACTACAGGAGCTTTGAAATCCTTACAAAAACAAAACAAAAACAAGAAAGAATTACAGACACTCCTCACTTAACCAAGTTCCGTTCCTACGACCGGATCGTTTAAATAAATTGGTCAATAAGTGAGGAGCCACCGCTTACCAATATTTCAGGCACACTTTACTGGTAGTCATTCTGTTCCTTTTCCATGCTAACATCTTGTACTATGAGGTACAAAATAAAGTACAAATTTATAGATGAAAACACGTAGTCTTGGAGATTCCGAATGCTGTTGAAGGGAACATTGCCTGACTGCGGGAACGAGACTGAGACTGAGAAAGGAGGATGCAAGATGAGATGCTTGACACTGGTACCTTGACCAAAATTCGCATACAGCATAGAACACCAACTGGTTGGAGAGCTGGTCGTGAGTTTGGGCAGTTGTTAAGTGAGGAGTATCTGTATTGGTAAACAACAAAATCAGAAACATAATAATCATGGTGAGAGAAATGTATCCGAACCAGTCTAATACTTCCTAACACTGACCAGGATAAGCATCAGAAAGATGGAAGAACGAATGGGTGGACATTAACAACATATTAAACATGGCAGCCATTGCAACAGGGAGAGGAGCGATGCCTACAATGGCTGGACAAACACTAGTCTGTTCACTGACAACTTGACAATTGTAGGCACAATTTCAGGCTCCTCACAATAGCACACTTAAAATACCGTAACTCATAGCTGTGGCCTTTGTTCAGCCCAATCCACCTTCCATCTGCTAATCAGCCACATGTTGCCAGCCATTTCCAACCACCATTGTGAGAGAGCCCTAAAGATAGGTTATTAGGGGAAAATTTGCTTTCTGGTGTGTGGTAAGGAACAAGCTTGAGATAAACAGCAGCCCAGCCAGCATGCAGCTAAGCCGGTTTGCCCCATCACCCTTTTTAGGCTACACCCTGGGGGTACAATGGATCTGCTGGTATATGACAAACCTCACCTGTGCATGTGTGCATTTGAGAGACACACACACAAACACAAATACCAATGCAAAAAGCCGAACAGACACAAAAACAAACTCCTACCAATATCAAAACCATATCATCTAATTCATGCAACTGTATATTCACTGGCTCAGAAAATGGTAAATGTTGCCGTTAAAAGAAGAGAACATTTTCTCAATATTCAGCTGAGGTCAATTCATACACATTTGATTTGCTGCTTCCTTTAGGGGGGAAAGTTTTCCATCAAAATATAAAAATTAATCCTAAACAGAATAATGGAAAAAGAAACTTTTCAAGATGCTGAATTTGACTTGATCATAAAGTTGAGTAGTTAATATTGATAACTGTCAATTTTTGGACAAGAACAAAGGATTAAAACACACAGATTTTTTTAAACTGGCTGTCAAAGTACATATTTTATCTTTTTCATTTCATTTCCTTTCAGGTTCTGATACTAATTTAAAAGTAATATGGCATTGATGAGCTATAGCATCCAGGTCAGAGATCACAGGTGCTGAGGGAGAGATTAAATTTAAACAGCATGTGCTGGGGGAAGCTCAGGATCCGACACTGTGTCACAGAACCGCAGACTGATCGACAAATGAGATACTTTCAATTTGACACGCTCTGTCCCCAATGTGCTTTCTGCCTTATTCACAGCTCTGTTGGCGAGTTCAAGGGTGGGAGGTGATACCCACTCGCTGTGGGCTGTGCTAAAAGGTGGCCAGGCCATGGTACAGAGGAGGTGATTCTTGTAATGCTAACGCTGCCCCACAACCAACTGCATTGGGCCACCTATATTACATACATGCATCATATACGCTCCTTCATGCTTTCAGCTAATACAATATACCTATTGCAGATTCACCCAATCAGCTGGCTGGCAGTAGACTGAATTTCTTCTTTGTTAATGCCTGGTTTCCTGTTTTTGAAATCAGATATTGGCTTGTCTGAGGATCTTCTGCCAGGTGACAAGTTGTAAATGCCTTTCATTCCCACACTGGACACAATCAGGGGTCAATTCAATTTCCATTTTCAAGGATTCACTCCTGTGTGCTTCAGACAGGACAAGAAATACACATATTACACATGCATACATTTGCACACACTGTGCGGCATGTTAAATACATGTGAAAACTTTGTTTCCCAAATAAGGAAAAAAAAAGTATAAAGTCTCAGCAATATTATATAACCTGATGAATGAATGTATTCTTCATGACACAAGAGTTACCCAATGGCATTTCTCCAAATGGCACAAAAAAAAAATCAAATCTCATGATGTATAGCATGATGAGACTATATTGTCATCAAGCATAAATCAAAATAATTGAATTTCAACCTAAGCTAATATGAGAACAGGGAATAAGCTTATGTACTGAAATTTTTTAATTATTTTAAATTATCAAATGTCTGAAGCATCGAGGTGTTTTGAATGAGTCTTAACTTTCTTCCTTCTTACCACAATTACACTTACCAAGGTACTTAAAATCATTTTCACTAAAACATCACAAAGTCACTAATTGTACCTACAAAGTCATCTTAAGATCAAAAGTTTCAGGCTGACTTAGCAAGTGTTAATAGGATAAGAGCTTAAACAACACACGGTGAGAGCACTCGGCTTTCAAGGAACTGAGACATCTAAAAGACAGCCACCCATCAAGAGCTCAGACAGGACGTGGCCTGACAGTAGGCACTCCACACCGTAGCCCTTTCCCTAGGTTTAGTACAAGCAAATATAAAGAAAGGGAGAAAAAAAGAAAGCAAAAAAAGAAAGGGACAATACAGGAAATGAAAAACCAAGTCCACCGGCTGAGTGAAACGGTAACACACCATTAGTGCCAGAGGCCTGAGGGCTGTTTACCATTTATGTCTGTTCACCTCTACTGTGACCTCGCAAAGTCACAGAGATATACTTTTTATAACCATGACTCAGGAATACCTACCAACAAACACAATTAAATACTTTCTAAAATAAACATACAAAAGTCATGTATGATGAATGGGTATTAAGTCTGCCTTTCATCATTCACACAATAATCTTGACTTGCGCATTATGCAGTTATCAAGTGGAGAAAAATAAGCATTCCCTCTGATAATAATTCTATATCTTAAGTAAAAGAGCTTCTTCAGGCTCAGTTGTGCTCCTGAGACTGCAAATCTTTTGCCATCAAGTAGAGTGTTTGCTGAGATGTAAAGAGAAAAGCAAAGCAATGCTTTCCATTCCCCTTTCCATGATTTGATATGGAACAGATGGGTTGACTCCTGAGTTCCTGACCCAAGCTACAGCCTGACTCTCTGTCCACAGCCATATGCAATGAATGGCACATCATCACATGGGCAAATGCAATCAATGGTGGAGCATTGCACAGCCATGCACAATCAACCCTCGAGCATCACACAGCCATACACGATCAACCACACAGCATCACGCAGCCATACACGATCTACTGCATAGTATTACACAGCAATACACAATCAACGGCATAGCATCACACGCCTATGCATGATCAACGGTACAGCCAAACAAATATGAATGATAGTTTGGTTTTTAGCATTTTTGCTTCATAGTCCCTACCCCAAATTGAAAAGGAGAAACACCCATAAATAAGTCCAGGTCATTTCCCCATATTATACTGCTATATTTTTAAACTAAGTTGGCTTTCCCACAAGGTAATACTTCATGTCGCTCATCAAAAATGATTATCATTCATTTTGGCTATACTGGGCAAATGTTTTTGTAAGTGTTCAAAACAAGGCAAAGTATGCACTTATTTCCGGTAACAAAGCTTTTTGTGAGTGCAGGTAAACTAAACATGATGCATTAAATAAGGTACATATAATCACTAGGTCAAATGACAAAGACAAGAAAGTGTGTTATTACAATTAAAAATAAATAAACATCATCTTAAGTGGCTCTATACACACTACAAATGCACAAAGTCTCTCTCGTCAGCTTATTTCTTAATGGGTTGGACAAAGAAAAACGACAAAATATCTCACTCGTGTTTGACTTCATGCTGGAAAATAATTGCCTATAAGAACCGAGGTGTCATAAATGTTCTGCAACAAAAACTTTTAGGAAACTTCATGCACAGCACCAAAGGAATAGTAATGAGCATGTTACTTCCACTTATTTAATTTTACAGTTTGCAGCCCTGACTTCCCATTCTTCTAGCTGTATAGTAGATGCCTAATAATGACTTACTCAAAGGAAAATATGTGAATGACAAATTGAAGCCATAAACAATGCGGTTTACACTGGGGTACATAAGATGAAAAAATGAAATAAAATCTAAATTTTGACATACGAGATTCTACCATGCAACATTTTGTGTACAAAGGGTTGTGTTCATGACAATCAAGCACTGTCATAGAATCATTCACCAAAAAAGCATTAATCAATGCAATTACAATAGCACAGTGCTATCAGTCTAAATATCATTTCTGAACCTGTGAGGATGAACAATTTTAATATTTAATAGGGTGCAGGCAGACATGCTGCTTTTTCATACTTTTCTTGTTTTCTTGAGAGTCCTGCAAAGAACACTGCATAGAATACTTATGCTTCAAAGGACTGAAAGTATAATGCAAGTATTCTGAAGAAGTGTGTCATCATTATTATTTTTACAAGTACTAAAAACAAAGGGTTACAATTCAATTGCAACAGGTTTAACAGCATGTGTACTCAGAATGAAAAATCATGCATGCTCTATAATGTGGCCTGGAAGTTATCAACTATTAGCCCAAATGGAACAAGATTTAACAAAGAAAGATGTTTCTGGATGCATAAAAAGTTATGCCATGGTTCATTTTCATTGGACGTGCCCAACCTTTTGGAACTGAAAAGACTCTTTGATCACCTTTCAAACTCATATGATTCCATTACTCCCCAAGTTAACGGCTTAGAAAAAAATAAAAAATAAAAATAAACTTAGGAAACACATCCAATCAGAAATGAATACTGGACCAGCCCCCCATTTCACATTACTTTCAGAGCCAGCAGTGCCAAGCACAATGCCATTAAGACGTCTGAAAGCATGAAATCACTCCACTTCGGCCCAGTTTTGTAGAGGCAGATAAAACATGCAAGAATGCCCTTGTAGGATCAACTCCCATTGAAAATTCCACATCTGCAGTGAAAGGCAGGTCAGGGACCCAGAGTCTGCACCCGTCCATCCCAGAATGCAATGGGTGTCAGAACGCCTTAAAGAATAAATTACAATTAGGTTCGATGGCCAACTTGGTAATGCAGGAAAAGAGTAATCCTTCCTATGAATTGCTCTCTACTGAGAACAAGTATATCCATTATATTAACACATTAACTGTAGCAGGTTAAACAGTACTTTTGTCTTTCATTATTGAAATGTTTTTAAAAACAGGTTGCATATAAGAAAACCGACAATGGTACACAGTCGTCAATCCTCTGTTGGAAGGCACATCTATTTTTCATTATGCACAAAACCAATCAAGTCAAATGATGCGTCACCCCACTGTATAGGTGCCCTAACCCTCCACATGTGAGTAAAAGGTATCAGCTATACGCCCTGGGGTGGAACCGAGGGATCTACGGTGTCTGTCTCGGTCTGTGGCTCCGAACTGGGCCTGACCTAGGCTTCACACAGCAGGGTGCTGGAGGAAGCCTCTGGCTTTTGACCTAGGAGTCAGAGTAAGGCATCGCAAGACAGCTGCAGCATCTATCTTGTCAGTTAAGATTCCAAGGGGTGAAAAACAATCTTCTTGTTGGCAAATGGATGGCACACCTTTTCACCTCTAGGGGCAAGAGTTCAGTGGCTGCTTAGGGCAAGATGGTTGTAGCCAGACTGCCAAGATGGCAGAGAATGGGTGTAGTGGCACATCACAAAACGCCCCAGACAGCTCCAGACAGCAAGCTCTCCCACCATAAAAAACCTCCATCCCCAGGTCAAAAGGTAACCCAGGATCCACCCTGCAAACCCCGGGATCAACAACTCTGACACTGTCCAGCTATTCTCCATAGGCGACCCTAACACACATCACTCAGAGTACTTCACTGTCATGGCAAGCAAATACAAAATGTTGGTTTTGGTTAAGACAGACAAGCAGTGCTTATATAATAATAATAATTTCCCAAGGGTTACCCCTAAGTGTGGGTATGAAAGCTTTCTATAAAGCTGAATATAAAATAAGGCATAGTACGATTTCCTTGAAAGGCCACTGTTAAGCTATGCAGAAACATCATGCTGAAAAATTCTGCCACATCATAAACAGTTCTACGTGAGTAGCACACAAAAAATTGCTTCTCATACTATAAACATGTCTTTATCTGTAATCTGTGAGCTACATGGTCCATGCACCTTGAGCCAACAGCACACAGCAATCAAAACAGCATACCACACTTGTTTCTAGCTCATTTCCCCCAGAGGAGTTCCTTGGGTACTGCATTTCACATCTGTGCTGCTGACATGGAGAGACATTCTGCAGTAAAATGTTGCATAGCCATATTAAGTTTTTTCTTTCTTAATTGCTATGTATAGTTGTCTAGCTGACTGGGTCGCTCCTGCTCCAATCCTGCTTACACTCGTACCTGGGCATTCACTAGAAGCTCAGGTTAGCTGCACTTGTGCCTAGTTGACTCCTCGGCAGCCCAAATGTTTGCAATGTGCTATTCGCCTCACTGGACATTGCTATGGAATAAGTATCTGCTAACTGTGTTAAATGTGAATATAATAGAAAATAAATACTAAATATATCAATATTCCCATCTGAGTTGAAAAGAAGTCTGATGTTACAACAGGATGCTTTCAACATAAAATTTTTAATAGTTATTAAAGTATTCAGATATTCAGTCGGACACACCTCAAACAGGTCGTTCTCCAGGCCCTAGGTCCAGCCTAAGTTACTGTCTGATTCGGAGTTGGACTGCTTACTTTAGAAAAGTGGCTTCTGTTATATTAGGCTTGCTTGAATTATAAGTGATTGTCGAAATACAATAAATGGTTTTCTTCTTGGCCAACACACATACACACACCCTGTTCATATGTACTCGTGCAAATTAATATCTCAGTAGTCATCTATTTCTCTCAACAAATGCAAGGCTCAGATCTAGACTGTGATGATACCTTGCATGGATTCACTTCCTTCAGCTTTGAGAGTTCACATAAAAAGATTTAATTTTAGATCTTTTCAGTACATAGATTTTTTTGTACAGGGGCAGTCTATAAGCAGGAACCCTGGATACAGAAGAATTCCCAGCTCTGAGAAGTTGTCTTACAACTGGCAAGGAGATATCATGCATTGTATAAGGAATACAGTTCTCATTAATATGCACTACTCCTCTTGATTGGATTTAACAAACCCACAAGTGAGGTACCAACTGCCTGAGAAGGTTTTTGGTCACACAGACAGGCAGCTTAATTACAGAAATAAAAACATGCGACCTCAGATCTGCCTTAAAAATCTGATCTTTCAGAAGCGCCAATTTTCGGCATATAATGTCTCATTACTACCAATTTTGGCACAGTTCCTGCAATTCAAATGCACATGCACAAGTTTTGCAAAACAGACACAATAGAGGCTAGAGGGGACAGCAGCTGCAGCACATGTAACTCCATTTATTGTCCCCCTTGGCTTTGAGTATTTATCGTGCTCCCTTCATTTAATGGCTCGTGACAGCGGTGCTATATTAAACTGGGCTTTCAGCTGACACAGAGCAGTACTAACATTACCTTAAGGATAAGGTAGGACCAATTCAGCTCGGAGCCTGTTATAATTTCACCAGTGCGAAAGAGAAATTACAGAGGAGGACGGATCCCAAATAGCACACTGGGGTGTGAAATAGAGGGCCATGATAATTTAATCGACTGAAATGTTTGCTGCTTTGGTGCATATAAAAACTAGAGAAGACGGTATATTAGACAACGATGGAAAACAAGTTAGACAACCACTTAGTTGCAGAGACCAGCTTTAGTGTGCATATGTGAACTGACCCAGCTTCCCACAGGGCACCAACTTAATTCCAATTCTTGTCTAGTGTTAGAATTAAGTAAAATCCATGACAAAGCGTCCCTTCACAATATCTCAGAAATTCCCTTGACAGATCACAGTTACAATGCTTTACATTTGCTCAGAATCCACTACCTTATAACTGGCCCATTAATTATCTAAATTATTAGATACATCAGACTACATTTATTGCATTGATGGAACTATGTGTAACTGCAGGCAGTCTCAAGGTTAACAATATCTGACTTACGGACATCCCATACTTACGAATGGACTGCCATAAAATTTATTATATTAAAAATCTGGGTTAAAGATAATCGTTCACAATAGTAAAAGCGTGCACTACTTTGCCACACTCCTGAAAAGACTGCGTGGCTTTAGCAGTTCATTAGACCAAGGAATAGCACAGTATGTTATTACTTTTATTATTACTGCATGATTGTTATGTACCACATTAATATCATTTTTGACTTGCCTACAAATTCGACTTAAAGACAAACTTAGGGAACAGATCTCCATTGTAACCTTTCGACTTTCTGTATTTGTTCCCCCGTGTTTCAACCTCACTAATTAAATGTTCCAGCATATTGTTCCACTGTATTACACAGCAATCTTATGACCTGCACTTCTGAAAAGGGGAAGCTTGTTACTATGACAGTATCTCTAAAAAACACATTTTTTAATGTTTCGCACTCAACTGAAAAAGCTACTACATTTTAGCTGGACAAAGCAACTAGTGTGTTCTCAGCTCTGAGGAAACTTCAGTGTATTTGTTGATATATTTGGACTATTCAGATATGGGTTCATATTCTTGGAAATTTTAAAACAGAAGCTTTTTTTCAATTTTAAAATAATACAGCCATATTTTATATATTCTTTCCTACGTAAAGCAGAAGGGCAGGGGTACACCCTGGGCAGGATACAAACAGGATGCAAACAGTCGTATAACACAGGTAGAATATGCAAACTCCACAGACAAAGTATGCATGAGTGATTTGAGAGATCTGAACCTTGGACCCTAGAGGTACGAGGCAGCAGAGCTACCCAATGAGCCAGCATGCAAGAACAAATTTGGTGAAACAAATCTTATTTTCTTTGCAACTATGCTAACATGCACCAGCGAAACGACAACATGAATTCAGTTTTACATAGCTATATTTCCCTACCACACCTGCAAAGAAACCTGTTGATTTTTATCACTTATAATTTCATCTCAGAACCAAGAACACTGGGTAAAAAGCACTCTCCAGGGACATTGAAACCAGATTAAAGCTCATTAGGCTGACAGCAGTGAACACAATCTCAAAGATCATAAGGATTTCTGCAGTGACCCATAGGCTTGTCAGAGAAAATGCTCTCAGACATCCTTTATCTATATTTGAAAAGGAGTAGAAGGGCACATTTTGTGAAGAATTGCCCTACAGAAAAGCAACAAATTGCCATGTCAGCCACTGTTCCCCTTTGCCACGTTAGTACTGGACCTTTTGCCCTAAACAGCCTTATTAATGTAAAGGCTAGTGAGTGGAATTTAGCCCCTGAACAGGAAACCTCTTACTCACAATGCAAATGCTGATTTGTGGGGGGGCATGTTTACAACATTTGATCATAACCAATCAAAAAAAAAAAAAAAACCTAGCCATTCTGCAGGTGGTGAAAAATCTGCAATAAATTCACGTATAATTTCTTTAATGGTGTTAGTGTTAGAGACTAGAGACTTTTCTGTACAATTACGTAAAATATCTGTCCAATACAGAAAAACACTACACTGTACAAAAACCAAACCAGAATAGAATCCATAATTTTAAAATGTGAATTTACAGAGGATATTGCAAGATGAAACTTTATCGATCCCAGAGGAAATTGTTATACAAAACAGAATATTCAATAAGAAAAACACTTCAATTCAAATAGAGTCACAGACAAAACAGTATGCATAGACAGAAAGCTCTTAGTATTACACAGTACAACAAACAGAACAACCATTCATTTATAATGACTAAAGCTGGGCATATGAGGATAAGGTTCTCATTACACACATTGTTCATTCAGGGCAAGCAATGCAAACATTTAAAAAAGTTTCATCAAACTGTTTTTGGCTGCTTGTGTCAAGCTTCTTCTTCTTCTTTAATCATAGAGAATTCAACAGAAAGATTTCAGATCCCAATGGCAAAATTATCAGTCAAAGAAAGTTATTCCACCTCCTCAGAGGCTTGAAATAACTCAAGGGCCCTTCATGCCCCAAGCAAAGAAATGACCTTGTGAGTGTGGCTAACAAAGAAAATGACAAAACCTGACCATATTTAATTCAAACCATTTTTCATGCAAAGTATCCTTTCATACCCCTTTAATGTATCCTATGATAAGAGACTGGATCCTTGTAATTACGTGTCTTCTACTACCAAAAAGATAAACTGTAGAAGTGGCCAGTAGATAACCATCCACACTCCAGTATACTGCTTTTTACATCACTATAAAACATGCACTCGCACAAGTGCCATCACTGGTGGCCAATTGTTATCCAATATATGTCACAAGGTTTATCTTCATTTTCTTGACTTGAGTCAGTTCTAAAATATATGCTTCCGTGTTCTCCGTTCCAAGACAGCACACAGGATCATTCTCCATATTTTTACTTGAGTGCCAAATCCATTGACCATCTCACCATGTCATTGAACACTAATAAAAAGATAGTGAAAGGACCATTTGTTTTCATTGATGTCTTCCACAGAACTTTCTAATTTTGCAATCCAAAGCACTTTACACTTTTGATAGACTTCCGGTAGTGGAAAATTAACCCAAACTAAATATTGCTACAGAAGAACATGAACTTGTGTATTGTTCACTCGATATTATATTGTATGTTCACTCGATAGTTTCAAATATTGTAGCCAGTTCCTGTTTTTCAGTTCTCCATACCAGTAGGTTATAAATCTACAATTATTATTATTTACCATTGAAACCCCATCCCTTTTATCTCTTTTATCTCAGAAAGATGCAATGACGAATAAGACCAAATTGCGGTTACAGGGTTACAGGTTATGATGCTGGCAATCATCAATTAGAAGATATACTGTCTACTTACACCATGATGTGTTTTGCAAAAGTTTTTATTTTTTTATAGCAACATTTATATTGCATTCATGATGACAGTTTCTATAGAGACGATGTGATAACTGACCACTTCATTAAGGTGATTTTTCTGGGGAGCCTTCAGAACTGCACTAAGTGACTAATCTATCTTGGGTGATTAGTTCCTTTGTTCCTCTAAAGTCTAGATTGACAACAAGATTAACAACCTTTGTGTCATGCTTCAGTAAATGTGAAAAATCTCATACAAATTTCCTTTGACAGGCTGTAAGTTGTTTGCTCCTTGTCAATGCAGCACAGTAGCATTCTGTGCACCTACACAGGCAATGACAAGGTTTAGAACCACAGAAATAATTATGAAAACACTGGCTGGACAGAAAGCAATTTACCATCATATTATTTTTGCTAAATTTCTGAGTGAATCCATATTTGATCTTGAAATTTACAGTGCGCTGACAGAACACTTTTAGTCAAGATGCACTGACTAATGTATTTTTTTCAAGTTTTCATTTTTGTTAACCTTGTATAAAATTTGATCTGCACAGCACTAACAATAAAGACTCACAAATAATTTACCATCTTAGTGTTCAAATGAGCCATGTGTGACACAGGAATGCAAGTACACTGTTAACACTGTGTAGCTTTTAAATATTGATAGCTAACCTGCTAGCTAGATCACCACAGCCACGAACCAGCACCATGCTAAAGGTAAACTCATATGTTTACTGTATTTGCAGGTAGTACGTTGACTCTCTTAGAGCTATACGCACGGAGCCCTTCTGCCCTGACAAGAAAACGGTATACTTAGAGCCTAGATGAATATTGCACTCTATCATTTTATTTGCACTGCCTCTGGTTTTCCTCAACTCTGGCTAACACACCA
>JABFEA020000067.1:6232374-6255183 GCA_019775915.2 Cyphomyrus plagiostoma | reverse complement strand
AAATGTAAAGCGCATTGAGACAATGTAATGTTGTGATAATGCGCTATATAAATAAAATTGCATTGCATTGCATATACTTGAAAGCGTTTCTCAACACAAAAAAAAAATCAATCTGTAATATGGCCCTGTGGACAACTTTATAGCAACTACACTTTATTGAGAAACTTTAAGACTGCCAGGCTACTAAATGATATGTTCTGTGTTCTTCCTGTACTACTCTGAGCATCATTAAGATGATTAGGGGGCAGTACAAAATGAACAGCAGCATTCTGAAGGGAGGTAAATACTATAGCAAATTGTCCACAGTGGTAGCAGAGACACTGAGCTGGGGTAGTGAAGGGGTTACAGTGTTGCAATATAGCGAGGCTTGAGATCACCGTTGATAGACATTTCACAAAGAGCTGTTATCAGACTCCTCAAGGTTTAGCAAACAGAACAAAAAGCTACAGGGAGGTTTAACATTCACCTAAGGCCCATAGGCATGCTGCCCGCCAACACCATCACCTTCACATCATCAGTGAGTAAAACTTTTTTGGAACATTATATGTCAATCAGCCATAACATTAAAACCACTGACAGGTGAAGTGAATAACACTGATTAGCTCTTTACAATGTGACTCGTCATATTTATATTTTACATTATACTTTAGGCAAGGGATCAGTCAGTTCTTGAAAGTGATGAGTTTGAAGTGCAGGAAAAATGAGCGAGTGCAAGGATCTGAGCCACTTTGAAAAGGGGCAGATTGTGATGACTAGATGACTAGGTCAGAGTATCTCCAAAATTCCAGGTCTTGTGGGATGTTCCTGGTATGTAATGGTCATCACTCAAGAGGTCCGATAATGGCTCACTGATGCATGTAGGAAGTGAAGGTTAGCTCATCTGGAGGGATTGCTACTTGCTGCATATGGGGCTGTGTAGCTATAGACCCCGTGTAGCCAGCTGACCCCGTCCACCACCGAATGCACCTACAATGGGCATGTGAGCATCAGAACTGGGCCATGGCGCAATGGAAGAAAGTGACCTGGTCAATGTAATGAGTCACATTTTTTGTTACATCATATGGACAGTGAGGTACATGCCTTTCATTTACCTGGGGAAGAAATGGCACAAGAATGCACTACTGGAAGAAAGCAAGCCAACCGAGGCAGTGTGATGGGCAATGTTCTGCTAGGAATCCTTGGGTCCTACCATTCATATGCATGTTATTTTGACATGTACCACCCACCTAAACTTTGTTGCAGACTATATACATTCCTTTATGGCCTCCTTTAGCATGCTAATGCTCCCTGCCACACTGCAAAAAAAATTTTCTGGTATAGTTTGAGGTACATGAAAAAGAGCTCAAGGTTTTGATTTGACCTCCGGACTCCCCAGATCTCAATCCAATCGAGCATCCAATCCATGAAGACCCCACCTTGCAACTTACGGGACTTAAAAGATAAGCTCCTGCCGACTTAGTGGCAGATACCACAGGACACCTTCAGAGGTAGAGGTGCACCGATTCAGACCTTTTAGATGGATCGCGTATCAGCCATATGTGACTCTACACATCCGATACTTATATATTGCATTTTTGGCAGTTCGTAAAAAGATTTTATTTCTTGTTAAATCAATTTGTACAATCAATCCCAAGACAACTATTTCCTATTTTAGATGTGTTTTTTGTGGCATTCAAGCTGAATGCAAATGCTGCCTCAGTCTACTTGCCACTCAGTGGGTATGGGCGTAGTGACTTCTGCCTGTGATGTCATGTGTATACCCTTTGCAGTACAAGTAGCATAACAACATCAGATGAGGGTGACAACCAGGAAGTATTTTAGACATTTGCGACTTGCATATCCTCATTTGAAAGATATTTAAATGGCAACTGCAAATGCCTCAAAAATGCTTAAAACAAGATGTACAAATGAGGGGAAACAGCATTATGTCTGTTTCTAGTAGCCTAATTAAAGATCTATTGGCATACATTTTTCCATATGTATTAACTAGGGTAACAATATTAATATATAAATTATAAATATACAAAGTATTTATTATATTAAAATATTAAAGTTAAAAGCTCTGCTGACGTTTTATACGTCATGAAACAGATCATAGAGGATAGATGCAGCTTTGACTTGTCCTGCCCAGTACCATAGCGAATAAATGGTTTTGTTTCATCTCACATCTCATTTGATACAATGCATGTTTTTCCTTCTTCCTGAAACAATTGTTCCACCTAATGAGGCTCCTACTACTGCTGTACCTAACATGAAGTACAACAGTTAGCCAGAAGGTCAAATCCCACAGTTTTCCCCAAAAGGAACAAACCATATATTTGATTAGGAGGTAGAAAAGACTAGACAACAAATGGGTATAGCTTAACTAAGTGCAACGGTGTGTACTGTCCTGGAAAACACATCAATAGTATTACATTAAGTCATTTGGGTTAAAAACGGGTGCCAAACGAATGAATAGAAAAGGGTTTTGAAGTGGCCTTCAGGAATGTGATGCTGGTTCTGGAGAAAGCAGACAAAATGTCCCTCGGAAGCAGGCTTGAGCAGCAGCCGAAGGCTGCTCTGCATAAACGCGGAGGTCGGACTGGGGGAGACTCAAATAGGAGCTATTGATGAGCAGCACAGCACCATGCTGTTTCCTGGCATCCCACAGCACAGAGCCCTAACCCGAAGCAGTGCCCCCTTAGGCAAGCTTTAAGAGGGGCCAGGTGTGAAGCCTCTGGAACCCCAGTCTGGGAATCGAGTCCAGTCGGTGTTCATGCTGGCAAGAGTAAAACCCCAACCCAAAAACAACACTTGGATCAAAGCACCCCGCCCCCACACACACACCTGTAATCACAATTCCGGTCTGGCCCTGGTGAGATGTGCCACGCCGATGATCCAGGTATCCAGCGGCAGGAGGCTAACATGCCTCTCTCATTTGTCCAGCGTGTTCTTGGGCTCATGGGAGGATAAAACCGAAAAACAATGACCTGGCCTGCAGATGGCATGTCAGTGATGTTCCACAGTGCACTGCTTTATAAAAGGAGCACGTTCCCCACTGTGTCCATATCAAGTAGACTTAGAGGTCTTGACAAACAACTGTTCAAAGCTTCCGTGTAAAGAAAACTTGCAACATTTTGATGGTCTCAAAGGGGAATGTACATACTGTAACTGTACACAGTCACATAACCCTGACACCTGAAAGTGGACAAGAGCTGAACTGCAGTGTGGTCCTCATGCCATAACATTTTATGATGGTAAACGTCCAAAGTAATACTCTTTTTTGTTTTTTTATTAAGGATGTTCCAAGCTCAATTTCTTTAACCATCATTCCAGATGATTATATTTTGACCACTCCATTACAGTAACAAACGTACAGCACTATAACTATAAAAATCGTAGAATGTTTAATTTGACTTGCTTTCTTTTGTTTTAGAAGCACACTTTAAAGGGAAATCAATAATCACGTCCCACATCAGGAGATAACAGCACAATACAATAGGCTTACTATCCATGTTGGCTTACAGACAGAAACTGGCCACAATTTATCACATATGCTGCAACGACATTATAGTTCCAGCCTGGCACAAGGTTGCCTGAGGCTGAACAAAGTTAGACCAGGTTGGATTTTGTTTTATTCATATTATAAAAAAAAAAAATTAAATAGGTTTTTTATAGATTTTTTTTTTAAATCACTCATTTATTTCAAGTTACCTAGATAGCAGCCCAGAAATGTTAGATAATGGAAATAAATCTGACGCTGTTATCCTGTGCTTAACTTATATGAAAAGCATTAATTTTATTTTACAAATGTATTTCTTTGTATATACAGAAATAAAACCAAATCATTTTAGATGGAATAATTTAGGTCACACTAGACACAACACAGTTGAAATATAAATGATTGGCCTAGCAAAAATAGTATTCTGTTGCCATGCTTTAACACCAGTCTTTTGAGAACCACCATTCGGAAATGGAAAATTCATAAACTGCATCTTTCCAAACATTCTTCAATAACTCTTGTTGGCTTCCTCACAAAACAGTGTTTATCCAATTACAAAATGCAATGTCAAAAGGTGATCTCTGATAGTTCATGAACGCAGCAGAAGATATGGCAATGGCCAAAGCAAACCATTGTCCAGCATGAGAAGTGATTCCATGAATCCAAGCTACAGAAGCGAGGCTTTCCGTTTACCAAGAGGCGTAGAACAAAGACAAATGAAAATACACAAAGTATTCCAATAACAATTCAACAAAAGTATCTGGAAGCTGATAGTTACCAATATGTATTAACACAGTGCTGATGGGTTTGTGGAGGTGGTGCTGCAACACGGCCACATTCCTTGGTCTAGTTTCATTTTTGCTGCCCCCATCTCCCTCCTCCTACCATAAAATCCTACAGAAGCGTTAAGAATTCTGCCTGCACGTTGCCGTTAAAGCATGGCGGCGATAATGAAGTGTCTGGCAAAGAGGATTAAGGCGCGTGGTTTGAAGTGACCCCCCCCGGTTTAAGTACTGACTGCCGTGGGAAGGAGAGCACAACTCCGCTGCTCTCCCACGGGACATCAGAGCTGCTGTCAGTCGCAAGCTGCTGCTTTCTCAGTCACTCGCCCCACCGTCACACCTTTCACGCGGACAGGGGCGGCACAGAGGGCTGCCCTCCACACACTTTGACAGGTACGACTAAGACTGCCAGTAAACAGAATCTAAAGGGGATTCTGCATGCTAACGAGGCTCTGATTTGAATGTTTAATTTATTTCTTTGGACCTCAGAAACATGCTCATGCCTAGAGCAAAAACCTTCCCAAAAGGAAAATGGCATTGAACTGTGCGGAATAAAAAAGGACAATCGCCCTGCCCTTAGAATATTTTTGTCTCTCCACTCTGGCATGGCTACCCTACTTATAGCTGACTGCCCCCTCAGCGATGTGAAACTTCCAGGAGCTGGTAGCTAGGCTGCTAAACGGCATGGACACATTTACTGCTCGTGCCAAGCAATTCTCATTGTTTATATGCTGCTTCTGTTCCTCACAGTCACTTCTCTTCTCCTCGGAGATAATGGTACAATGTTTTCAAAGGGATGCAGCGGCAGCTCTTTCAGGAATATTACGTATATACAGCATCTGTGTGAGAAAAATAGCCAAGGCCTCACACACAGAGATATGCCAGGGCTTGTGAGATCTACACCACCTTCACTGGCCTGCCATTATTTTGC
Organism: Cyphomyrus plagiostoma; assembly: GCA_019775915.2. Classification (NCBI taxonomy): domain Eukaryota; kingdom Metazoa; phylum Chordata; class Actinopteri; order Osteoglossiformes; family Mormyridae; genus Cyphomyrus; species Cyphomyrus plagiostoma. Next base: position 6,249,989 of record JABFEA020000067.1, on the reverse strand, counting down.
CTATTTTACCAATTCGGAGATAGAACTTAATCATCACCAACTTTTAGTTATTCCCAAGTAACTGGAAAAAATAATGTTATCCATAATAATGAATAAATTGGACAAGCGGTTTCAGAAAATGGATGGATGATATATTTGTTTATTTAATTTTACCTTTATTTACCAGGAAGTCACATTGATTAAAGAGGGACCTGGCCAAGGTGATGAAGCAAGATTTATTTCTAAAATCCAGTTTCCGCCCACAGTCCAAAGACATGCTGAGGCTGATTGGAGTTCCTAAATTGCCCATAGGTGTGCATGTGTGAGCGGTTGGTGTGTGAGTGTGCCCAGCGATAGGCTGGCCCCCCGTCCAGGGTTGTTCCCTGGCTCCTGGCCATTGCTTCCGGTATAGGACCCCCCTCGACCCAGTAGGATAAGCGGGTTGGAAAATGGTTGGATGGATAAAAACCAATCTTCAGTTCAAGCTTCCTGACTAATTTAGTTATATGTACTTTAAATAAAAGCTTGTCATCTATCCATATACCCAGATGTATGAGGGCACCCTTTCAATAGATTTACCATCAGACATGACAATCCTAACATCATCAAGCAGTTTTGCACGACTATTAGTAATGTTTTCTGAGCATTGAAAACCAATTTTAAATTCAGCAGAATAGTTTGTATTCATTTTAATTTAAAACACAGAGAAATCCATATTAACAGTATTTGGAGAATCATTCCTGGAGATTATTATGGTTCTAACTAAATGAAAAACTAAGTTTATAATTCTTCTAAAGAAAACAAAAGCTGTCCCTTTTTATACATTAATTTATCCCTGAAGGTCACTCCTTGTTTGCGTGTAGGGGATACCATCTTCCACTGTTCTTATTTTTTCTAGACACTTGCTTGTAGTCCAGTGTTATGTGTGCTAATACATCAGCCTCTGAAAACATACTGCAAAGGTGCCACAGAGAAATCTATTGTATTTAAAACAGAAAAAGCCAAACTGGATTTTTTTCCAGGGGTCAGGGGTCTTTAGATTAAACTAGATGAAAGACTAACATTTTAAACACACTACTGACTCATCTGTAATTATGCATTTTAGCAGTTTATGCAAACTTACGTGTGGTTTTCCAACCGTTAACGAATAAATGCACCTTTCACATCCCCCTGTCTAATGTTCTGTAAAGCTACTTTTATACATTTTACATTACACATATTGCAACTGTGTCCATGCAAGATGATTAATTTTTCAAAAATTACCGCAAGTTAAAAGATGTTTTTTAAAGACTTACTACTTAACATAAAACATAATTGTGTTTTCATAGGAAATGTACACCCAGGGACAACATCGGCGTCTACTTTAATGAATGCTAAATCACTACCATCATTTATCATGACCAGAAAACATGATTCGTCTAAATAGGTTCTACAACATGCACTGCATTGCCTTTAAATGATCAAATGATGCAAATAACTACTTAATAGCAGACACACCGTTAGTATTAGCAGCCACCTTGATTTAAGAGCAGTGGCGCAAAAAGAATAATTCATTAGCTGATGGAACATGGATAAATAAGAAGCTTAGGATTGCCAGCAGGGATGTAAAAGGCCACGTGAAAATGGATATAAAGGGCCATGTGTCTTGACCCACCCACGGAACCACTAATTCCTAATGCTTATCAGGGCCATTTAAAATATGTAATTTCTGCTAACTGCAGATATGAAAAAATGACTTCATTCAGTCATAGTATATGTACTGTACCTGGGGAAAATAATTCAAATGTCTCTGCGTTTTCTGTCTTACTGACAATTCATAAGGACTGGGACGTCTAATTAGGCACCGTGACTCCTTAAACTGTTCTATAACGAGGCCCTTGGTCCAGGATGGTGTGGAATGCGTCAATATGACATCGGATTTGCCTTTGTAAGATAATGACGATCCAGGGCACATATTTGTGTACTCTACATCCAAGGTTTACCATCTGGATTCCTAAGTAGTATTCAATGAAATTACAGCACTCCAGCTCAACATACCAGTGTATACCAAATGAACAGTGTTTTCACATTGACTATATTCAGCAGACACTTTTGTCCAAAGTGATGCACAAGTGAGCATATTATAACCATATGGCTGTTCAGTGCAAGTCCTCACTCTACTTCCCCAAAATAACCTTATACAAGATGATCAGGGCATGGTACTGAAATGTCATATATTAGCCCTGGTTTGGAAAGCTTTTTTATTTTTTTTGGGGGTGGGGGGGTAACACTATGGCTCAACTTCTGAGCACAAAGATGACTGTGGCAACTGTTGGTGGTCCTACAAACTGCACTATCAATCACTTTTAGTCATAAGAAAACAGAATGATTGGTTCAAGCTGTTGGCACCTTGCAGTTATAGACCTAAGATACTGTATACTAGCATAAAACTGCCATCTGAAAAATGTTAGAAGATCCTTAAATAAATATGTAAAAATACATGGCAAATTTGCTGCTAAAATGATCTGATTCCAAGACTAGTGCAAACAGTTTCTAAAAAGGAGTCCCCACATCCTTATTTCCTTTTGAAAAAACAAAATAATTCAACAATTAATAAAACCATGGGTAAAAGCAGAACAGAGAATCAAAATCTTAGATAGTTCTTGTCCACAGATCCACTGCTGCTACGGGCATGGAGCAGAGTGACCAGATAATCCATATCAGGAAGGACACTCTGAGCTAGGACAAGATTTGTAAAAAGCACAGAGTTCTTGCTGTGTGCTAATTGGTCCGTCTCCTGTAACCAAGCATGTACCACTATTGTTAATGTGAAACAGCTGAATGAGTCTTTAACCCTTAGAACCCTTCAAACACAAAATGCGTTGATTTTTGGACCCATTAATCTCAGGCTTGTAACTTTGGATAGGTATACTGCCCAGAAAAGAAAATCTTTGCAATCAAGAGAACTTACTCGATCCGGTCCTCCAAGCTGCAATGCTGTGTGCTAAAATATACCAGAGTAATCCTGTACACAATGAGGCATGTATTTTAAACATTTTTCAATGAGAATTAACCCGAATAATCTATAAAATATCATACACATTTGATGGAAAAAGGGCAAAAATGGACAGCGTTCAAGGGGTTAATTCAAGGAAACAAACCAGTCAAAGAACAAAAAGAACTAAACTATTTAGACAAGCACAGGAGCGATTCAGTTTTAAAGAAGTTTGTAAAACCTTAAACAGCTCAAAGTGTCCTCCCTGGCATGGATTATGTGGTCATCCTAACATAAAGCATAAAGTGTATATCTAGTGGTTGCAACTGTTAACCATCTGATCTGCTCTGATCTCAAATCAGAGATGGAAAATAACACATATGAAAATGCTAATAAGAAATAAAGAATTTGAAAATGGCTAATCTTTTGCCAGATTAAACTTTAACCATGGAGCAGTCTACCAGCCAATATCTATACTATCTGGCAAAAAAGTGGTTTGAATCCATGCCTTGCCCAAAGCACAATGTTAAGAGAACAAGGAAGACAAAAAACAGTGACGGGGAACAAGGTGGATTCATTTGGGGTTTTTTTGTGTGAAGAGAACCTGCTTTTCTGAACCGATGAAACCCCACAACTTGATAGTCAACAACTGGCTTTGGTTAAGCTTGATTGATTATTGGGCCTTCCTGAATACAAAACAAACTTCAACAATGGATACTTCAACAGAGATAAAAACAAATAGAAAAAAAAATTTGGCAGGAGCCAACACGACTATGACTGAGGCATCAAAACAAGGCAGCGGTTAAGCTAACACACCACGTGGAATGACTTGATAAACCCCTCACCTGCCCTTAAATTCACCTCTTCAACAGTCAGGGGGGAATTCAGGCAAGGTAAGCAAAGAAAGCAAGGAAAATATAAAACGCAAAAACCAAACAACATTCTGGCATTAAAAAAGAATACTGTAAAAAAAGTTGCATTTTAAATATTGATAACCATGGACAGCAAACATCCACAATATCAGCAATTGTTGTAAAGTACAACACACACACCATCCTGTTATATAAGCATGAAGAAAAATACCATTAGATATTTCATTCAGCAATTATGGATTCACAATTATGGCAGATGAGTAGTGCACAGATTCGCAAAAATGCAAAGGAAAATTGTTCAGGTCACTGGATTGTTTCAACTTAAAAATTATAACTTGTAACCAGTGGTTATGCCATTAAGTTCAACTGCGAAATGGTCCTTTTGAAATCTTTCAAGGGGCTCAATCAACACAGTCATCGACACTACAGGCAATGTAGGCAAAACCATGGACCATACCACTCCTCCTCTCTAACATCATATGAAATGAAAAACAGCAATAACGTGGGGCAAATGCGGATTGTCTGCTTGGAAAAATGTACCTACTAAGCAAGCAGATATCTTTCTGCAACAAATAAACCAAAATTACAGGCCACCAGCAAAGCCAGGATAATTGCAGAACAATAAAACTGCAATACATGTATGTGACTGTAATCCATAAAGTGTCATTTATCAAGTGGATTTGCAGCACAAAAAAAGCAATTAAGTCACTGCTGGTTTCACAAGTGTGCACCCAAGCATCCTCTAGATTTGTCTGAGAAGTAAACGAGCATTCAGAAAATTATTCTGCCTCAATGCCCACAGACGTCATTTGAAATACATTCTTAATTGCTCTGGAAATTCATGTGCATCACTTAGAAAAGTCAAGACCCCTGCCAGATTATATGCCTTAAACCATAAGGCACAAAAAGCCAATGGAGGAAGAGATGGCTTCAGAACAACAATAATAACAGTAATAATGGCTAAATTATAATTACTAAAATACACATTACTTGCAGTGAGTCATCAAAGCACCACATTTAGAAAAACTGAACTCATTTCTGAATAGGTCAAATGAACTTCTGAATGATGATAAAGTAATCTGCGGTTTGAAGGGTTCAGTGTCTCAGCTATGGTTAGAACAGCATTTCCTTTCTCTAGCATAATCTAGGTACAAACAGACATTTAAAGGGCCTTATACATTCAATCTTAAATATCATCAAGCTGCAGACACCCAGGACATATATATATATGTGTGACTGTTTGAACAGGGTTATTTAAAGTTGCAACTCATCAAATGAGCTGTCTCTTACAATACAGATACTCTTCTACTTACGACTGAGATTCTGAACATTTCAAGTTACGAACGGCCATTCAGAACATAAGTCGTTATTCAACATCATTTTAAGGGTATACGCAAGTACAATGAACTAGGATGCTGGGAGTGCGTACGCTACGCTGCTGTGCGGCGAGAGTAGTGGCTAGAAGTCGTACTACCCAGAATTGGCACTCAGAAAAAAAAATAAATAAATGATGTTGCAGACAGGAAACAGGAGCCCAAGTGATACAATTTGGACATACAGTCCTCTTCGTTCGTATGTCTGAAAGTTCATAAGTTGAAAGTTCGTAAGTAGAGAAATGTCTGTATATCCTAGACCTACTGACCATGTTTGTTGCCATTTCTTTATTCCATTGATTGTTACTTTCTCACTGAATGTAGGATTGAACTGTATTTACACCCAGAGGTTACTATCCTTTTTCGGTCAGCATTCGCAAGATACAAAATCAGCTGTACAACAGCAATAAAACAAACATAGAAACAGATATTGATATAGATTTGACCCAAGAATGTCATAATCTGAAATAATATCACGGTACCTCTGAGACATGTTTTTTCTGGGCAAAAAAAGACAATGCCATAACTTGACATACATCCCTCACTTCAACTGTTCAATTGCACACTGCAAACAATCTGAAAATAACACACTGGAATATAGCTCGAGTATTACACAAACAATGTATTCTGTGGTTTTTTCTTGGGAACTGAGCGCGGTGAACATGCCATAGGAAGAATATGTTGCTGTAAACCACATCAATTTTCTAATTAAGATAACTTTATTTCCGGCATACCAAAGGAAACCACTTGACCACACCTTCCTAAAGAAGAAATCCACTTGTGTGTGCTGTGCAAAAAATTACAAACAAGAATAGAAGAGTCAGCAGGCACCTTCAATTGACCAGAAACTTTTAAGCCTTGGCCAACAGCAAAAACACACGTCAGAATAAAAATATCACTTGAGAATAAAATACATTATTGTTCCATTTTTGTAGCAATGAAGAATAATGCTTTTCATTCTAATCTGTGGCCCGACCAAACCATGTAAAGTTTCATTAACTTCAATTTAACAAACAGGTGTCTGGAAAAATATGCCTTTGATACAGACCAGCACAGTTCATAAGGTGTAGCGGCATCAATGATCTTATTTATTTATTTGAAGAAAGACAGAACACACTAGCAAAAAGCAAAATACAGTGTGAGAAACTGGAATGTTTTAAGGGGAGCGTACAAAAAAAAAAAAAAAACAAGGATGACAGAATCAATTCTCAAAAGAATGTATAGATAACACCAGAAAAAAAATGTCAATCATCCAAAGAACTGAAGAACCGAAGATGGATTATACAGAATAGAGAACACAGAAATGATAGGAAATGTATGGAAAGGCAAACAGGAAAGAAACTAGATAATAAAAATTCATGAACTAACTACTTTTATGTGGTCTGCTCCAAGATATTGTAGTCCCTCACAGATTCAAATTAATTTCCCCACTGATAAATCCAATTACAATCTGTCGAGTCAATACATTTCCCTTAAAAAAAAAACAGTATTTGCATGAGACTGTAGTATCTTGGGGCAGAAATGACACCCCCTTCGGCAAAATTTACTAGGCTAAGTTTACTTTCCTCCAAAGCTGCAACATTAATCAGCATTTTCATACAAGCCTTTAACATGATATATTAAAAAACTAAACTGTATTACTATAACTCATATAAAGTTGGTTTTAGTGTTCATTTGATATTTTTTCTCTCATTGATTCATTTTATACAACTACTATACCAAATGCAATCTGCAGTAATAGCAGGGAGAAAAAAAATATTATGGAAATATAAGAAATTAGAATATCAAATCACTGGCCAAATTGATTGTAATTTCTCTCTGTAATAACTGTTAAAAATGACAGTATTCATCTTTATACCTCAGTCTGATATATGAATACAGACCACTAATGAGGAGCTTCACAATCCATGCTTAAAGAAAATAAGTAAACAAAGCACCACTTGCACCATTATAGTGGTAGCAGGGGAAACACGCGCTTCAGTAGTGCTTACAATACTCATTTTACTGAACCAGAAACAGAAGTAATTATGACAGACATGCAATTATATAGTGGAATGCTGCAAAACTATTAAGATAAGAAAAAAGTAATTAATATATACTAAATATGCAGAAAGGTGCTGAAGAATTTGGACCTTAAATAGTCCAAATATGTGAAAACCACTGAAAATGGAAATAGATCTGCTGTAACACCCCCCCCCACACACACACACACACACACCTCATACAGGGGCCTGCTGACCCCTGATCTCACTTAAATCCGACTGAGCAGAGCAAGTGATCAAGCTCTGCTTTCACAGATAAAGATCTGGTTGGCAGGACTCGTTGATACTATGGCTCGAGTTCTGAAGCCTTAACCAAGCATTAGATCAGATAAGATACACTAGGGACCGTCGATTAGATATGGATAGTGTTTCAACTCCCATTTATAGAACTGCTAATTGTCTGCTTGGACTGCAAAGCATGAGCTCACAGATGGCTTTGCCCATGCAGAGAAATCCTCAGTGACAAGAAATTTCAATAGTACAGGCTGGGGGAAAAAATGACCTGGTTCAATCCTTTTAAAATTCCTTGATCCCATTTTGTGCATGTCTGGATCAAAATTCTTCATTTAATTGGTTTGATTTTTTCCCCTCCCCCTTTTGCCCAGGGCTGCATGGAATGATTACACCAATCATGTCATGGTATGTGCAAAGTGGATCTTTGGGGTTAGGAGTGTGTCACTGTCTGGTTGCGCTTCTCAGGATACGGTTGGTCACCTTTTGCTCACATGATGGAAATGCTCCCTGTCAGCACACTAAAGTAATGGCCGTGTCTGAGTGACTGGGCCGCACACAGTTTATCCTTACAGCTGTATTTATAGTTATTCAAACTGAGGTGCTTGGGGCTACATAATCCCACCAGCCGGCTGTCATGTAAAATGGATAAATCAGAGAAATGTAATAAACTTAGTTATGAAGGGAACAACACAGAAAGAATAGGGGTCCTTATTTCCATCAATATACATTCCACAAAATTCAACCAATAAGATGAAATGCTATGTAAAACATCTATAAATACAGTATAAAACTTACCTCCTCCGCCACCCAGAAGAGTAGAGTTTGCTGCGGGGAAAACAGAAAGAAGAGGATGAGCACTTACTGACTTTGTATATTAACAAGCAAATAACCTTTACAATAAATAAAACTATTCAGAGATACAGCTTTCTGAAAACTTGGTTTCACAGGTTCTGTAGTGTTCAGCGTTAATTGCTGCAGCTGCAGGAACTTATGGGGCACTAAAGGTTGGGGAAAACAGGAAAGGATGCAAAGCCAGGACAGTAAAGCCAGATACTCTGTTACGTTCATTGTATGACATGAGAGCTGGGTATGAAGGTTTGACAGTAGCCTACAGGTAACCTATTTGGTATTCAGGCTCCAAGGATCACTTGCCTGAGCTGGAGAAGTTCTGTAATCTGCATGTAATTACGGTCTTTTAATTATATGCACAGCAAGAATTTAATCGTATCCCAGCCGTTTTCTTTGTTTGCAACAAGGTAGCAAATCCACAAAAATATCAGCTCCCGTTCAAGAGTGGGAGAATAACTCCTGACATCCACACTGTAAATTCACCAGCATATCACAACCTCAAAGACAGTCTAATGATTCCCGAAGATCTCATTAAACACAGCCACATTGTAAGTCAGCTCTTCATTACCTGTACAAGCCTTCCCCTATAGGATAAAGAAATGTCTGGAATTAAAATCTGACCATTATTTGGAGTTACGGCAAAGGAGACATGTATTTTCCCCTTGATTCATAAACAGGCCATGGTAATTAACAAGAAATTTTCTACCAGACTATTCCTATAAATGACTGCCAATCATCATTCCTGTAAAAAACAAAGCATGAACTTTAGCCTAACTTTGCCTAAAAAGTTACAAACCTCATACTCAAATTTTTATCAGACACAGTACACGGCCATTAAAATAACAACCCCGTCCAAATACTACATACAAACAATACAACTGTATAAAAATATAATAGGGGCAGCATGGTAGTGCGGTAGTTAGCACTGTTGTCTCACACCACTGGGACTTGGTTTTAGAGTCTTCCATGTGTTCCATGTTCTCCCTGTGTTGTCATGGGGTTTCTTCTGGGTACTCCAGTTTCCCCCCACAGTGCAAAAACATGTTGAAGATAATTGGAGTTACAAAATTGCTCGCATGCATATGTGTATGTGTGCGTGCGTGTGTGTGTGCGTGTGCCCTACAATGGGTTAGCTCCCCATCCTGGGTTGTACCCTGCCTTATATCCTCAGCCTCTGGGACAGGCTCCAGACCCTCCATGACCCTGAATAGGATAAGCCGTTTCAGAAAACGGATGGATGGAAAAATGTAAGATTAAAAAAATCACCTTCACACCCCTCCTAAAAAGTCATTTCAGTGAGGATGCACATTATATGACCTCATGCTAAATGTTTCAATTCTTTAAAACAATCCACACTGTAACTGCAATTCAGCTCAAGAGGATCAGCCTGTGCTGAAAATAGGCAAGCATGTTGTAGAGACTTGCATATCAAGACAACATTTCAGTCACCAGTCTAAGAATAGTTATTTAATCAAGGACTGATGTACATAATATCAAAGACCAGAGTTATTCTTCACCATGGTGATGGAATGCCCATGTCCTGAGTGGTTGCCCAGTTCCTCTGGAATTAAAAGCAGTGAGGTCTAATTACCTGACATTATGGAAATGCACTACAGAGTTGCGGTTAATTTATTCCACTCTCCACAGCAGATAATCAAGGAATAAAAGCCTTGGAGGATAATCAATTTGACACCATTATAATATCTGCAAAGATGTAGAGAGTCCAGAATGGATGAGAGCAGACAATCCCTTATTGCTGAACTTTATGCAAGAGCATGGCGATTAGGAATGAGCAGGAAACTAGAAATATTCATTTAATCTCAGCAGGGTCTTCTGAAGAAAATGTGCATTGCGCATTACATGCTGCATCTTCTGCAAGCTAATTATCAATTCTTTTATGGACATATATCAGACTGAAAGTGTATTATATACTGGTGCAACTTGAAACAACATTCATTACAATTCACCATTCGTTCTTGTCTCCTGAACACAGAGCTTATCTATCCAGAGTGAAAACAAAATGGTGTACATGAAGCCTGGAAGCACAATAAATCCCAAATACAAATGGAACTTGCTTTTCCCACTGGGTGAGGGCTGTATGCAGTGGGGCAAATGGGAAACATCTGCAAATAACCTGAGCCACGAATTTTCTCACAGGCAGGTTAATATCCATGAATGTATTCCTGTGCACTTCTGCCACAATAAACCCAGTGAGCTAAGTCTGGTCGGTCTTTAGCCACTCAAGGACACATCTTCATCTGTGAAGTCCTGGGCATTCATGACCTTCCTTAGAGAGAACTTTCCTGGGAAAGAAAAATAGGGAGATGCAAATTTCATTTCTTCTCCTTGTTAAAATGCACTACACTGTGGGGCCTGTATCATGGCACTGATGGGCACATTTCTGCCAGAGACACTATATAGGCTCGACAACAGTAATTCAGACTCCAGCTCCTAAAAAAGCAATCCAGTCAAAATAGCAGACTGGGTCATTTGCACCACTGTTTTGGTTACTGCAGGCACTAGCATATCAGATGTCTTCAGAGGGATTTCCATTGACACATTTTTAAAGCATAAGCACATCTGACAGTGGAAAACAACAACACCACCTTTCAAATCCTGCCATTTTTTTCCAGTTCTAAAATCTCACCCAAAACAGAACAAATACAGAAAATTCATTACACTAGGTAACATCAGCTCTGTCCACAAAGAACTCTGAAATTAAAAGAACAACTCATTGTTTTCAGTCCCCTTTTATTTTAAGGCCAATAATACTTCACATCTACACGTATACAAGGGGATGGCTCACAGGAAACCACACTCATCCATGACATGTGTGTACAGGAGGATGACCATAGACCACATCCTTTGTCATGCAACTCATTTCCCTCACAACAGAGAACATACAGGAACCGAGGCGTACCTGAGCCATACTGCAAAGAAAGACTAGTTACAGTGTGGTTCCAGCTCGCACCGGTTTTCCCCTGTAGCAGGGTTGGCTGAGTAAAGGCGACGCTGGGATGGAGAGCAACAGTGACGTAAAACCAAAGAGGTGATTTTTCACTGTTCACACGGTGTACGTCATGATTTACTAATTTCCACTAACATGCCTGTGAGAATCGCTGTCTGATATTAGCATCAAACTCTAGCTTATTGTGCTACAGCTAGCTTATTCACTTGAATGTTCTATAGCACTTTACGTAGGTTCCGAGTTATCGGGAAAGCAAGGACATGTCAGCATGGGTACAGCTCGGGTATGGCTCAAATAATTCATAATGGAAAACTGTCAGTTCGCGGTAAGGCTTTGGTTCAGCTCGGGTCTTGGTGGCAGTCAAAAAGTGCCATATGTCATTAGCTTCAAAACAGAGAAGAATGGAGTCTACACAGATAAGCACTCTTGTGGTATCTGGTAGAACAGGCTCCCATTGTTTATCCTTTGAGGTGCGACTGTTGGAAACTAGGTGGCAGACGCAGAGGAAGACCAGTAAATCGCCACCTCATTATTCCCAAGGCTCTCAGAAAGACAGTGAGTCATTAGTAGGCGTCACCCAGCAACATTAAGCTGTGGCCCCTTACGCCTGCTTTTACAGATGCTGCTGGTTACCCCATTTCCTGTTGCCCCTTTGAACTTGCAGGACACCACAATGTGAAGCGGTTGCCTCAGCCTGCCCCAGGGCTGGCTATCATTGGAGAGACACAGAGGGGACTACTGTGTTGTACTGCGACAAAGCAACAGAAAAGGAAAAAAATGTACATTATACATTATTTTGCATTAATGTTTTCTTTTTTATATAAGAATGCTACATAAAACAGCTCTATCAGCTTCCCCCAGCTATATAGAAGATAAAGACAGTTTGCATTTCAGTTCATTTTATCTGTCATACTGTAATCGCTGACTGAAAACTAAATCAAAACTGAACGTGGTATTCCAATGAGCAACCCAAATTAAGCAAAGGTCAGGAACAGGCATGTGGGCACTGGAGCACCCAGGAAGTCCACACACACAGAGGGATATTCCTGCACAGAGCCTCCATGGCGTAAAACAGGAAGACATTTTGATATGCATTTAGCAGATTTCAGCTTGACCTCAGTGTTATGAATTCCACTGTCCATAAGCTGAAAACTGAAGACAACCTTCAAAGCCATGCTGTAAACAAGTCCCATGCATAGGGTCCACTAACAAACGTTGGCATTTGTAAAACAGCTTTATAATTTGTATACTATAAATCACAATTTAAAAATGCCATCATTTACCAAAAACAACCAGATCAGATGCAGATTGTATGAGACATGCAGTAAAATGTCCAGAAATATCGGTAAAACACCCTGGCTGTGGGCTGACCGGACAGAGCCCCTTTGCAGGTAACTGCAATGACTTTTCACACTGATGCATGCAAAGAGGTACTCAGAAATGATGGCCATGCACAGACATTAAAAATACATGTAGCTTCTCTGTGAAAAGCCACAACCAATGACGGTGTCTCCTTTGCTATTCGTCATGGCCTAGAAGCGCTCATGGGAAAGCTCATTGTGAAGACAGCCAGAGTGATCACCCCCAACAACCACCATTCATAGCTACTGTCATGCTGTAGCAAGGTTCTGGGTCAAAAAGCATCACTGTCCAAACCACGATGTGCTACTGCAGCGTCTCATTAGGTACTGAGCTGGTCTCCATCTTGCTGAGAGAATGATTCACGGGTCATCACCTTCTCTGGAGCACTTCCTTACTCACCCATGTAAATAGCTACATATACAGGGTTTTATTGTGGGGGACAGAAAATAGGAGAAATAATTTAATAAAATGCAAATGTCAAGATAACCTGGTGCAATAAAACGGTATATTAGGGATCATGCTGCCTATGTGCAGAATGGAGGACCCGAGTATGAAGGTGTGTTATACCAAGTCCCCGCCCCATGACAACAAAGCAGAAAAACGAACAAACTTGTGTGATGCTCCAGTTTTTTTGTCTATAACAGACACCTAACCTTAAAGAGCTGCCCATGTATACAGTATCTGGTTTGCATACGTTCCTTTTATACAACAATGTCAGCACAGATCAGATTACATTAAATTACCACCTGAAATATAAGGAATACACATTCTTTTTAAAACGCGAATATTTATTAATCATGCTATTCTTCAATTAAATTTAAATACCGTGCTTTGGTCACTGCTACCCCTACAATAATTTCAGAAAGAGTAACTGAGGGAACACGCACACAAAATCCTGAAGATGGTTAATTTTCAATACTGAAAACTATTTCAAATTTTCCATAAACCAAACCACACTAATTACAAAGCAAACAGGTCTGAAAAAAATTACTTTCTTGAAAGAATGAGGGAGTTTCACATCTTATGCAAAACCCTAAGACAAAACATGATTCCAATGCTTAAGGTATTTAATTATACAGTATACGAAAATATCTTTACTGTTGTGACTGTAATATGAAGGACACAATGCTTTTCAAGGTTCCGCCTACGAGCACCTGGAAGAAAACATGCTGATTCTTTCATCATGATTACCTGCTAAATATTCTGAACTGGCAGCATTTTCATCTTTCCTGCCATGTAGAACACTAAAGTCCTTCCAACAGCTGAGTAAACAACAAAGGAACCAATAAAACAAGCACAATCACTATCAGTGTTCTGTGGTTCTTACATTCTGTTTAATTAAATTCTACATAAGTCTTCAATGGGAGATGAGTTGAGACCTGCCTGACCACAGACGTGTGTGCTTATACTAATATTATTGTTATTATAGTTATTGCCACATGATTAAATCTTCTTCCAACAACAAATTGTGCACAGTCCACTGCCTTAGCAAGTTACCTGGCAGATAAGTATAGTATAGTTAAGGCCCTCCTTAACATAAAAGGGAATAACATTTTCTGTTTGAATAACAATACATTGAACTGAACATCTTCCACTGCTATGTGTGTCTTGCATTAAATAGCTTTCCTTTAATAAATAAATAAAACTGTTGGAAGTGGTGATGCTAAACAGCAAGGAGAATAGGAGGCTGACTAGTGGACCAGACGGTTGTCATCTATTTGACTGTTAGCACAAGAAATGATAGAATTGCTTGTAATTAAATCTCACTCTAACATTTAATAGGAATGTGGCATAAATCATAGATACTGTTCTCAAAAAGTGATATATAATGTGAATGTAGTACTTCAACATTATTAAAGCACTCTCCTATGAATGTAAAATAAATACATTGATACTGCACACATTATTTCCCATATTTTCCCTCTCTACTGAGCAGGTGCATGTGATGTTTAAAACATCTGCTTTTGTATTTTCCCTTGATGCAGTAGCTTTTACATAAGGTAATTGGACAATTCAGCCACTGCACCCTTTCATGAACCAGGCTTTTCTCCATGACCCTGGGGAATCACAGAAAATCACTACTGATGGACGTTATAGGCTAAAGCATGGCCAGTTAAACATCAGCTGACATTTCTGGAGTGCCGAAAACCTAACTCCTGAATGCCAGATAGAAGGCTCTACCCAATCATGTTGCCAGTTACATTAAAACTTGTTTTACTTCGGTTACGCTAAAAACCAGATGGCTCATCATTAGCCAACAAATAATTGTGCAATTCCTGTGGAATTATGCAGCCTAGCACAGCATATCTATTTTGATTTTAGGTTATTCAAGGGCCTTCTGGGATATTTACAATTTTAGAGAAAGAATTTTAATTTCCTTTAGCAGGTACAGGTTAACACATATACACACTGACCTTTACCTGTCAGGCATGTACAGAGAAAGAAGGTGAATCTTATTCAAAACCAAACCAAATTAAACCAAATTCGGTAGTGTGCAGCATTAGAACAAGCCCAAAGAGGGGACGGGGAAGAGCTGGGGGGTTAAGGTGGATACACAGAGCGCTGTCATGGGGGACAGGCAGCACAGGTGTTTTGCGGCTCAGTCAGATAACTCCCCAAAGCCAGAGGCATCTACATGAAGCAAGTCTGGCTGGTCTTGTTAGCCCACCACTCAGCCTGAACATTATCATAAGCCTGCCTGGCAAGACAGACACTGTCACTGATATAAATATACAGGAGTCTTCCTCACAAATGACCTTATCATACCTGTAAAGAAACTAGTTAATACTCGCATTTGGTGACACTGCATTTTTTGCAAATGAAGATGAACAAGCACAAAGTCATTTTTGCATAGTTCAACCATAGAAATAAATGCAAAGCAATTTTAAAAGAAAGGTTTATTTATGGTATTAATTTATCATCTCACAAAGAATACAACATGCTTTGAAAGAAATTTACATGGCTCTGGAACATGCTACTAATACAGATACATTGTTAATAGTCTCCAAGGAACTTCAGGACATATACTTTCCATCAATATTTTCTGAACTTCTGATAAACAGTATCCTTATTGTCTTTCTGTCTCACGTGCTTTAATTTAATGTAATCTATAGCAAAAAAACTGAAAGGGGGAAAAAGGTAACCTGCTCAGAAGAAAACTTGAGCCTCTGATGTTGAAAATATAGCTAAATTCCATCCATCCATCCATCCATCCATCCATCCTCCAACCCGCTCATCCTACTGGGTCGTGGGGGGTCCGGAGCCTATCCCGGAAGCAACGGGCACGAGGCAGGGAACAACCCTGGACGGGGGGCCAGCCCATCGCAGCATAGCTAAATTACATTTTGTAATTACAATAATGATCAGTTATTTATAGTTAGAGGACAATTCAGAATTACATGTAAATGTGGCTATTTCATAAACATTCTTAATGAAATGGACTAGTGTGCGCACGGGCGGACGGACGGACACACACATACACATACACACAGACACACACACACGCACACACACACACACACACACACTACCGTCCATTCATTTCTATGGGAAAAATTGTAATCACAACAATGACAACTTTAATACCTACGCAGCCCTAACCTGAACCAAAACTAACCAAAGACAGACTTTTAGTTGCCACAATGTAATATATACATAACCCACCCAACCCATACACATCCACCTGACCATTGCACCTACATGAACATTTATGACATCCCATTCTAAATCCACAGGCATCAAAATGGAGTTGGTCCCCCTGTTGCAGCTATAACAGCAACAACTCTTCTGGGAAGGCTTTCCACAAGATTTTGGATTGTGCCTGTGGGAATTCATGTTCATTCATCCAAAAGACCACTGATGTTGGACATGAAGGCCTGGCTCAATCTCCATTCTAGCTCCTCGCAATGGTGTTCGATGAGGTGGTGGTCAGGTTTCTGAGTGGGCTGGTGAAGTTCTTCCACACCAAACTCAACTAAACCAGGTCTTTATAGAACTTGCTTTATGCACTGGGGTACAATTATGCTGGAACAGGAAAGGACCTTCCCCAAACTGTTCCCACAAAGTTAGAAGCATAGAAATGTCAAAAATATCTTGATATGCTGAAATGTTAAGATTTCCCTTCACTGTAACTAAGGCACCCAGCCCAACCCCTGCAAAACAACCCAATACCATTATCCGTCCTCCACCAGTCTTTACAGTTGGCACAACATAGTAAGTTGAAATGTAAGGAATTAAGGAAATGTTGTCCTGTCATCCACCAAACCCAGACTAGGCCACCAGACTGCCAGACAGAGAAATGTGATTAGTCACTCCACAGAACTTGTGTCCACTGTTCTAGGGTCCAGTGGCAGTGTGTTTTACACCACTCCATGAGACACTTGGCACTGCGCTTGGTGATGTGAGGTTTGCATGCAGCTGCTCAACCATGGAAGCCCATTCCATGAAGCTCCCAGCGCAGAGTTTCTGTCCTGGGGATAATGCCAGAGAAAGTTTGGAAGTCCACGGTTATTGAGTCAACAGAGCATCAGTAATTTTTACGCACTATGTGCCTCAGTACTGGGCAACCCCGCTATAGAATATCTAGCAGGGAAGAAATTTCATAAACCGACTTATTGCAAAGGTGGCATCCAATGACGGTACCATGCATGAATTCGCTGAGAAATGGAAAGAAATCTACCTCAGGATTTGCCATATACTCGAGATAATTACACATACAGGGCAAGCAGTTAAGGGGAAAATAAACAGTTTTAGTCTTGTTCATCCTGTGTATAGGCATCTGTATATAAGCACAATGTATATAAGCCAGAGGAACAACCTCCTTCTAAACATCAGTAAGACAAAGGAGTTGATAGTGGACTTCAGCACTAAGCAGGAGAGGAACTACCAGACCCCCGTCATCAACGAGAGCCCAGTGGAGAGAGTGGACAGCTTCAAATACCTCGGTGTTCACATCACGCAGGA
>JABFEA020000067.1:6213835-6232274 GCA_019775915.2 Cyphomyrus plagiostoma | reverse complement strand
ATTACTATTCATAGTCTTCTATTTCTAGGTCACGAGCAGTTGTCTAAGCATTTCACTGCATATCGTACTGTGTATGAGACAAATAAAATTTGAATTTGAATTTTGAATTTGTACTAATGCAGTCTTGACCACACCTAAGTATGTCTTTCATAGCAAAGGGCACCACAGTGATGCCTAGTTTCTTTTTTAGCCTGTTCATTCTTTTTCCTCCTATAGAAAATGAGAGGAAGGCATCAGAAAGTTGAGTTAAATGAAAACAAAGTCCAGCAAAAAAGGATGCATGATGTACAAGGTACAGTATTCTGCTTCAACTGCTTTTTAAAATCTAAATACCACGAAGTTGCCTAAGGACAAACAACATACAATTTGGAAGGTGATTTTTGATCACAAAAATTGCTGTGAAATAACTGATTTTTGCAGTACAAAGAACAAAATTATGCACATGTTCATTGCCAACTGAACTGAATATTTCTGTCATTATATTCTAAATTTAATAAAATATGAACGAGAAATTCAAATTCAAGATCCCCTCATCATCTTACAAAAACCTGCATGCTGTGTCATGTGGAATTACTGCCTGGTGCAAATATTTGTATTGGTCAAAAGAAATACATCATCAGGTCAGACAATCGCTGAGGTGTGACCTTGTGAGTTTGTGACCTAAGTATTCTGCAGCTGGTACATACATATCACCCCTTCTCTGTGCTGCGTTGCTATAAATTTCTGACTACTTTTCTCAGATTTCAGACGGCACATTACATCATTAAGGCAACACTCACAACAATCTTCTTGTTACACCAGTGCCAAAAAGATTTGACTATACCCATACTGTGGCGTGCAAGCAAACATTTCCTTTATTTACAGAATGAGTACTACACAGTGATAATCACTTACACCAGGCACTTTTCTACATTCTTTTAAGTGTGCTGAAGCTGGACTTAAAGTTTCCCTAAATAATACTGTTCGTAACTGCAGGCTAATTTCTAATCTTCCTTTTATGAAGATAACTTTAGAAAAAGTTGCTTACCTTCAGACTGCTGAATTCTTTTGAAAAATGTCAGTCAGGTTTGAGAATCCACCATAGTATAGAGCAGGGGCGACGAAAAGGGGGGGAAGTTAGGTTGATTTCAAAGGCCCATGAATGACAGGGGTCTAGGGTGGGGACTAATATGATATCCTTCATAAGGCCCAAAATCTCCAATGGCAGCCCTCGTACGGAGACATTATAAAAGGTAGCTCATGATCTTTGGCGCAACACAGATGCAAACAAGGACTCCATTATAGTTCTGTTGCATCTGAGTGCTGCGTTTATTGATTATCAAGATTTACCACATTGCCTAGAAGCTTTGGTATCCAATTGTATGTATCAGTCGAACCTAGTGTTGTAAATGAATGGATGTACAACAACTTCCAAAAACAATGAGGGAAAATAAGCATAAGTAACTGTCATGGATCCCTGGATACTAAGGGATAAACTAAAGTGAAGGCTTGATGGTATGACATCACACACAAAACCGGGAGCTAAAAATTTGGGTGTAATATTTGATTGTGAACTACAGTAAGTTTTAAAAGCCACATTCAGTATGTTACAAAGACCGTATTTTATCATCCGAGTATCAAAGCAAAGATTAGTGTTTTTAATCATTTAGTGATGCTGAAAATATTATTATTATTGCTGCCTTAACTATTGGGATTCCTTTCTTTACTGGTTTTCCGAAAAGTATAATACAACGTTACAAGTAGTTCTGAATGCTGCTGCCAGAATGTTAACATGAGCTTAGAAAACAGATTATATTACACCAATCCTGAATATCCTCCACTACCTACCAGTGTCTATTAGAATAGATTTTAAGATCTTTTTACTTAAATATAAAGCATTAATTGGACTAGCGTTTTCATACACTACTGACCTTCTTAAGTTTTATACTCCCTCTAGAATTTGGTGATCTACCACTTCTGGATGTATGTATTCAGAGAATGAAATATGAACACAGTGGTGAGGGCAGATTTTAGCCATTATGCTCCAAAAATATGGAACATGCTACCGGAAGACATTAGAGATGCTGAGGCAGTTTTAAAAAGTTAAAAAAATGTTCATAGCATTTACTTATATTTATCATTGTTGCACAATTTCTTTGTGTTCTTTTACGACCTATGTTATTTATTTCTCTTTACCTCACTGTTGATATATCCATAATATATGGCATTAATAATTTTCAGTTTTCACTAGCTTATACATTTATATATCCATTTTGACCTTTTCATTACTTATTTTTATATCATATATTGGATTCGTAATTACTTATTCTATTTTTATTTTGATTTATTCATTGACATTTATCTTTTGGTTCATATGCTAGTCCAATAACTGAAGCACTATGAGCAAAATTTCATGTACGAAGAGTTATAAATAGTGACTGGTAGGGTTATTATTATGGTGCAGCAACACTGACCATCAACAACAGATCATTCTCCGCAAAGTGAAATTGGTCTTTTTTTCCTTTAGTTCTTATTTTAATCCCGTAAGTGAAACACTTTGAGCCACATTTCATGCAAGAAAAATGCTGTATAAATAAAGACTATTGCCATCATCATCATCATACAGACACACCAGAAAAAATCCAAAATCAATTACAGATCTTTCTCCCCAATGTAGAATTGGTGTTTTGAGCAACATAGAGACAAAAAGTAGCCACAACTCAAATTACACATTTCTTCCTTCTTCTGGGAATATACATTACTACTCTTAACTAGCCCTTGCAGAAAAGTGTCAAAGAATTTTCACCTTACCACTTCATTATTGAAATGCAGAAGCAATATTTCACAAATAATAATGCTTTGAATGGAATCCAAATGGGTGATCAAATAGAGTAGCATGATACAATAGCCCACCACAGTTTGCTGCTTCCCTACCACACCTATTTTCCAGTAGTAGTGGGTATAGATTGTGGAGCAAAACTTTTTTGTGCAGAGTAGCAAATGGATACTTTCTCATACAAATATACTGACACGCACCTGTAGGAAAAGTGTACAGCTGAACAGTTGAAGCTTCCATACGGAAGCCCGCATATTTGTTTAGATCACCATTTAAAAAGAGTAAAGAAGCCTTCGGTAAATATACAGGTAGTTCACTCCCAACTCAATACTACTAGTCAACAAATCAACATTTAAAAAGCAAGGTTGAAGAAAACATTATTGTTAGTTATTGTCAAAGCTTTTTTTACAAATCAGATATGCACAATTTGCTAATGTAAATGATTCAACAAGCAAAGTGTCACCATAATCCAAAATTTATGAGGGTTAATTGTGGCAGTTTTATAGGAAGGATAAAGGACCGCAATATTAATTTCACATCAAAGCCTTGTCAGTTGGGAGTGCCACTTTCCCTACTGCAAACTACAGTATTTCCAGTATTTCCTAGGAGCATTGCCTTTGCATTGCTATGCCAGCTTCTCTGTTTCTTAAACGACATAAGGGTCAGTCAAGTGTTGGACTTGACAAGAATAGCTAAAGAATACAGCACAATACAATCTGAAGATGGTGGAATTAGACAGGTACAGTCAGACTGGGATATTTCAGAGTGTGAAGACTGATTTTCAGGTACATAGGTTCTGTTTAATAAATCTGTCAGGGCCATACCACAATCAAAGGTACAGTGTACATTTTAGCTCTTTACATATGTACTATTTTCCAGCAGTTGAGAATTAGAGCAAAGCATATTTTCTTTCCTAGAAACCCTTTTAACAAAGGATTTTTTGAACTATCAAAGCTCATTAAAGCAATGATTTTGTCATTCTACTGGCAAGATGGCCATGTGGCTCAGAGACGAGGATCTCATTTGCCAGGACAATTTGGTGACTTTCTGTTTCTTTAGAAGCACACAACTTGAAAGTTGATAAAAAGTGAAAGGTAATGTCAGAAATGAACAATGGGCATGATGACTAGTAATAAAATTAAATGCTTGAGAAAGTATAGAGAAGCTTTAAGTTAACCCTTAAATTTTAACCATGCAAGATATCACAATAAACAAATTATTTTTCTGAAAATTACAATACAGCTACGATTACCCAATTATTGAAAAGCACAACTTGGTGAATGCATTTTATTACAATAAGTAATTTCTGACTTGTGACAAGGCTAAAATCATTTTTTGGAAAACAGGGCCATGCCATGCATTAGAAACACTCACAAAGCATTTTGATAAATTTAATTGGCTCAAATTAATGCCACTACTGCACTGTACTTTATATTAAAAGGGATAAAAGTTACTACATAAAAGCATGCGTAAACACACACCCGATCCTTGCAAGTTCTCCCAGTAAGAATCTTACAATTTGAAAGAATCCCAAAAGGTCAGAACCTTGCATGCCATACCTTACAAAGACTCCAGGTGCACTTTGATAAAAGCAAGATCTTAGTGAGTAAATGAAAATGGGGTTTCCGTTTCCATTTAGTGTGTTCTCTTATGGTTAAGGCATGAGGTAATAGTACTGGACTTCTGTCCGAACATGACTGAGTATAATAAAATCAATTTCATATGCTACATCTTGAATTACATTCTGAAGTAAATTAGAACTTTATGCAAACTACCATGCCACCAGATTCTTAATTGCTGTTTTGTGAAATATAATTAGCAGACAGGATAAATAAGGCTCTAGTTCATCTCAGCAACCCACAGTTCCCAGTGTTGTTTGGTACTTCAAGGTTTGTTAAGAAGGACCAAAGAAAACAAAACAGCTAAAAATGAAAATATCCTGCAGGCGGAGGGCAGGAAATCTGAGCACACAGGTAGTCTTGGAATGACCCCTGACAGGCCTCAGTGCTATGCAGGAAATGGATCATTCTTAAATTTTCTAACCCTCCGGTCATCATTTAAGTAGCCATAATATTTTTAAATGGAGAGGAACCGCTTCTGATACTGCAGTTGAAGCCCAAATGACATGCTGCTGAGGGCAGGTGACCCAATGCTACTTTGAATTACAGTCAACTAGCCATCTTATATTTCTGAACAACACTAGATATATGCTTTTATCAAGAATTATAGAAAATATACTTTTTTCATACTATTCCATTTGCTCAGGTAGCTAAGAAATTCTCTCTAACCACCATTCCCCCCCACCCCCACCCCAACTCCCCTTCTTTCATAAAGGAAACATATTAATTCTTTAATTTGACCAAATCAAGTCTGAAAAAAGTAACAGCCTCATGTCAATCCTGGCTGGCACTCAGGTTGCAGATACCCAATCCATGACAAGTCTCCTGGGCATATTTAACTCTTATATAAATACAGGAATTGTCTCCTGAAAATATATAATGTATACAATATGTCACTGCTGTCCAGACATCAGCGATATGCTGCTACAAGCCAGTCTAGACATTAGACACTCAGCCCTGAAACACGCCCCTCCCCCCTCTCCCGTTAGACCTTTTTTTGAACAGAGGACAGAAGCTGTTTAAAAGGAAAACGTACATAAATCATCTTATACAGCATCATGAAGAATTGGAGCAAACTGAACTCTTACAGATACTAATACTCCTGAAATAAATAGATTCTAGTTAAATAGGGGACACTCGAGCAGCTGCAGAGGATCACATAAACGTGTTTAACCCAAGACACTGCGTGGGATTTATCTGCCAGGACAAAGGTTTAAGATCCACCATGTGATATGGCCACATGATATGTGCTCTTCAGCAGATGCACACACAGGTGGCAGAGAATATTTCGGGGAGCATTCTCCCATTTGCCTGGACTCTAACCATTAGCGCACTAATATATAAAATATGCATATATAAATACAGCATATATACAAGCATGCAATTCTCACAGACATTTTACCTATGGTCATTCACAGCTGGGTACCTCAGTTAGCAGTCCATCCTCTGTTGACTCATGGATTTCACCCTCACTCCATTACAAAGTCATGGGTTACAATGGCCCAAACCCTTAAGTGCTTAAATTACAGTGTTTATGTGAATGAGAAGAAAAATCATTTAAAGGGACCCAAAAATCTTGAATATTATGGCCCAAAACCTTTTATACCTCATACAAAGAATAAA
Source organism: Cyphomyrus plagiostoma (assembly GCA_019775915.2). Classification (NCBI taxonomy): domain Eukaryota; kingdom Metazoa; phylum Chordata; class Actinopteri; order Osteoglossiformes; family Mormyridae; genus Cyphomyrus; species Cyphomyrus plagiostoma. Next base: position 6,226,217 of record JABFEA020000067.1, on the reverse strand, counting down.
TAGAAATAATTACAAATGCTGATAAGTTTATTCAAGGTTAGGGAAGGTTAAAGTAAGACAAAATGGAGTCACCCTAGTATCTAAAGTCATAGCAAATGCTTTAGAAGTGAAAAGGTCACCCTATTGTGAAAAAGACTTGTCAAATTTCCATACCGTAATATGGAGAAAAGTGGCACAATCACTTTTATTATAATACAGTCAATAACAGATATAATGAATATTACATTGTAATTTTATGTCATGGGTATTTTGCATCTTCTCATGTTTTCATTTTGTTGATATCGCTCAAGAAATCCAAGTTAAATTATGATTATATCCGTATATTTTCTATCTCCAAACTATATCCAAACTGTCATGGTAAATAAAAAGGCATCATCAAAAAAGAACTGACCTGCCCTGCTCAATTAATTAGTAGAGGGGCACCGATTCGGATTGTTACTTGTGATCTTTGTAAAAACCAAAGTTTTGAGAGGTGGAAGCAGCGTTTAGTGGAAAATCCCATGCAATTGGGCGAGACAACGCAAGTGACATAAAAAAAAAGCAGTGAATGATTTTGGGAGTTGCTAGCTTGGCCTGTTTTGCACACTTGCTACAGTTTGTCATACAACGGGGGTGTTATCGCAAGTGTAAAGAATGCTGTTGCCAGTGGTAGAAAAATTCTGAGGCATTTTAAGCATTCACCACTTGGTATCCTCGCTTGGTATCCTTGGTATCGTATCCTTGCTTGGAAGATATTCAAACTGAACTGCAAAATGCCTCAAACACTTAAAACAAGATGGTGGAACAGTATGTTTTGAATGTTACAAGTAGCCTAATCAAAGGCATAGATTTTTATTAGTATTTATAAGTTTTTAAAAAAATACTAATATATAATAGTATAAACATCTATATATATTATATAAATATATTAAAGTAAAAAGAGCCCTTGTACTGGAATCTGTGTCGGTATCAGCAGATCAGAACTGAAAAAAATGTGTATCGGCTCATACCTATTTATTAGTGCACTTGATCATCTATTGCCCCACACATTAACATTCTGATGGGCTAAGCTTTCCACATGCAGAAAGGAACATTTCAGAGAAACCAATGGGGGCACAGCAAACTAGATCTTGCTTTGTTTCACGCTGTTTGTGTCACTATCAGATTTCAGAAAGCATGAACAGTACATGTTCTGACGAAGCTACCCACCCAGCAGCACCAAGTGGCTACTTTTCCCGTGATAAGAATAATAATTTGGGGTGAAGTTTGCACACAACCACACCATTCTGTCCCACCCAGGGCCATTGGGTGAGGGAGGGGCATTCACTGGAACACCTATAATCCCTCTGAACCTTTAAACAGCAACCTCTCTAGATAGATGAGTAGTTCCCTCTGAGGACACCTTACTTTGTGGATGGCAGAACTGTGGAAAATGACCCTGACTTATTTATGTCCAGATTTCACACAAGATTTCTTGGGAGACTGAATCGCTGGGGACCACACGGTGTGAATGCTAAGACAAAGCGTGGGCATGTGCTATTGAAAGACCAGACCAGGTGTGCAACCAGACAAGATTACATCAACAAATGACATATACCAAGAGACAAAAGTGCATGATACATGCATTGCAACTGGTTCAATTTCACATCGCTTAGAATATGCACTTTAATTCTGTATAACAGTTATAAAACACACAAAGCACTATCAATAATTTTTTTTAAGTCTCAGGCAATATGAGAAAAATACCATATGCTTTGGCAAAATTTGTAGAGCGGGACACTGAAGAAATTTATACCAACACACCCCCAGGTAACAATTTACTAGCTCATCAGTTTTACATCACTTTTTGAAAGTTGTACGAAATTTCAGCTTGAATAAGATCAATCGTGATCATAAGACTTCCCTCAATATCAGGATCCCACCATGTAAATGTAACAGTATACAACACATATGGCAGGGGGGAGGAGCTAATGGGCAGCCATGTGCACTTGGCAGAACACGTGTACTAATACCTATAATCAAAGAGGCTGAACGCAGCACCTGCACAGGTTGCACAATTACTTGCATGAGTAGCAACGTTTGTTATTTCCATTTGTAATACATCATTACAGGGTATGATTGGTGTAACAACAGAGTCAGACTCAAGAGGCATGACAATAATAAATGGAGACCTCGCTGATCATGGGCTAACAACAACTCTAAAGCCTGTACAGTGATAACTCCGTTCTCGAACTTAATCCGTTACGGACTCCAGGTCGAATCCTAAAAAGTTAGAGTTATGATCAAATTTTTCCCATAAGAAATTATGGAAAACTAATTAATTGGTTCCCGGCCTTCCTAAATTACACCTATATATTATATATATATATATATACATACACACACACACACACACACACACACACACATATACATATATATATATACACACATACATACACATATATATACACATATACACATATATATATACAATGCAACCTCTCACCCGGCTGCACAAACTGGAACTGCCTCCGTGACGACACACCTTTGCCCTTATTGGCTGAAGAGTTTACATGCATATGTATCCCAGGCAGTTCCAATGCATAATCTGCTATTTCTCCCGAATATTACATAGCAGTGAGAACTGGTTTTCAGTTAAATTTACCTGGTAAAATAAAGTTTAAATAAATGACATACATGCTGTAATAGTACATGTAAGTTGTTTATTTAATAAGCGGTTTATGTATTGTTACTGTAATGTTGTGCTGATTTATTTGGCTAATCGTCCAGTCTGTGAAAAAGGCATTCAAGTAAGAATCGCATTGTAGTATGACTCCTATCCTGGAGTGAACAATTTATATTAGGTCCGCGTTCACGGTTCAACTTCTGATATTCAGATCGAGTTCTAGGTCAAATTGGTTTGTTCGACTTTCAAGAAATTCGAGTTCTAGTGAGTTCGAGAACCGAGGTACCACTGTATTTCTGAAGCGCATAAGATTTGAAGAGAAACTGCTAAGTCCTGCTCGCATGGAGTGGAGTTCTTTGGAGTAATAACTTTGTATGAAAAGTGCTTTTGGGAGTGTGTGTGTGTCTTGTTTCCTTTAACTTAGTAGCATTTCAGGGTCATAATCTTACACTCCTTTGTGCTTTGTGAATTAAAGGTCTTACCCACAATGGTCAGAACATAACCACTAAACGTAATGTGAAACAGCTAAATTTGTATAATAGTGTTACTGTGGTTTATTTTGCATTTCCCATCATTTTGCAGTCTGAAGTGAGATTTAAAAATAAGCAAACCAAAAACAAAACTGAAGCGGTCACTGAAGGGTCAGAGCAGAAGAAAGCTCCACTCGACAGCTGTCCTAATGGAAAGCCCTATTAACAGTGTCCATGTTTTGCTCAACCAATTTTCATTCCACATGAAAAGGCTCTCAAAACAGATGCTTCAATGGAGCTTGCCAGAAGTTCCCAGACATCGAGACTTTTACCGTGATCATCTTTTATATTTTTACTGTGTGTGTACGTGAATGTGTGTGTGGATTATGATTATATTGCATTGTGGGGACCAAATGTTCCTCACAATGTGATAAAAAAACCTGTTATTTTGATGTGGGGACCATTTTTCAAGTCCCCAAAGAGATCTGTGAATATGCAATCAAAAAAAGCAAAAGAATTGTTTGGTTGCTTATGGTTAGGGCTGGTCAAGGTAGTCATGTTGGGATTACAGTTCTCGATAGAAATGAATTGAGAGTCCCCATAGAGATATAATTATAAACCTGTGTGTTTGTAAGAAATTTAAAAAGGCATTAGGGTAAATTATTCATAATGCCTTCATGACTGAAGCACTTGCTACAAAGACTTCATGCGATTTTACTGTGATACATATTGTGATATTTATCAAATTTAAAAAATATTGAAAATTAACCCAAAATGAACTATAGCCAGATTGGCAGGGAGAGTGCATGCACAGCTTTTGCAAAAGCAGCAGTATGCTTTACACTGACTTTTCTAGCCATCATTAAATGAATCATTAAAATTGCAAAGCTTGCTTTCCTATGACAAAGTTTACATGTTTTAGAGAAAATTACTGATGACCTCCATTCAAGAATCTTATCATGAAGATGCCACGCAAGCCTAAACTCAACCCAGCCGACTACTGCGGTCCTTGCAATGCGATAACTGCATGTGCCAATTGTGCAATGGCAATACTAACATTTCACATCATGCAGGCCTAGACACACACACACAGAGTATGTGCATGTGTGTCTGCGTGTGAGAGGCAATAAAGACGCACAACATTTACCACAGTGGATTGTATTAATGAGACAGTTTACCCATTTTTACAGCCAAATCAAGAGCTACTGGCCAAAATCCACAAATCATTTGACTACAGTACCAATGAAACTCTGAAAGAACAACATTATTGTGCTTATAGATGCAATTTTATTAAGACAGGAAGGACACTTCATACAAATATGCAGCATCTGTCTGGCTTGGAAACACAAATGGTAATACTTAGAAACTATAATGTTTAAATGCCCTTTATTAATTACCAAACTCATCTGATATCCGGGAGACAGAGGGGCATGTAGTTGGATCAACCTATGCATAAAGTCAGTGGCTGAAAGACCGATCTAATCTCACTCTGTCTCTAGAACAATGGTCTTTACTCACTGCCCAGTCACCACTATCGCAAAATAAGCATAACAATGTCCCAGAATATGGTATTAATTGCGCATGAAATCTGCAACGAAAACCAAACTGGCACTGTACATAGAAGCTTACACATACAGGTTAGTGTATGCAAGACAAAGGTTTGAGTAGACACAGTGTGAGATTATGATGAAAAAGAGTAAATAAGAGACAACTCACTAACACGGGGGCTCAAGATGCTAAAATTTAAAAGTTTAGAAAAGCCTGAATTTAGCCGTACGCAGAGCAATCTGGAGGTTGATGGAGTGGGATGCCAGAATGTATCATTGAGCTGAATCAACATTACTTTATAGCAGTGTTTCCAAACCTAGTCCTCAGGGACCTCCAGATAGTCCACATTTTAGCTCCCTCCCAGCTCCTGGGACCAAAAACATGGACTGCCTTCGGGACCCTGAGGACCAAATTGGGAAATTCTGGTCCATAGTATACAGGAAAGGTGGCACTCTGAGAACTATTTAGCTCCCAGTGAATTGTTACGGTAAAAACACTCTACAGGAGGGTACATAGTGATATGCTCTCTTCTTGATTACATTCCATAGGCCTGGCAAGAATTAGATTTTTGTTGCAATAACAAAAAGAAAACCTCCCAGCAAATTATTGTTCCTGTTAGATGAGCACAGAGTTCAAACAATTTCCTTTGATTATCATTTAAAAGTTACAGACTTGATTTAGCTTCGCCTGGTCCAACCCCCACATTGTCCATAGTTCTACTGCACTCCTTGATGGACTGAATGGAGAAGCCTTTTTAAAAACCATTAAGTGTGAAGTCCTATTACCATATAATAGGATGTGGGGCTCAGAGTGCTACGCAATATGCATGGTGTGTGACATGTCGCCTAGCAACACCTCCTCGGGACCTTTTCAACCAAATTAATTTTATTAAAATGAATGAGGGGAAATATAGAAATTTGGAATGTTAACATTAACAGAGAACATATACATTTGCTTATTCAAACTGTAAACACTTCAAAAAATAAACCACTGTTCCTCACTAGAATGTGCCATGATTCAGAGTTCTTTTAAGGTCAATGGTCATTTTAACTACTTGTAATATTTTTGCTGCATTTATGTCTATGAGAGATGATAATGCAATTTTCAATGACATACAAAACACACTATATCTTTTTAAACATATGCCACTCATTTTACTTAAAAATTTTAACTAACTACAGTCAATCTATTTAAATGTTATACAGGTCGGCACTAAAATGACAACTACAAAAAAAATATTAACTATTAATATTCACATAACTGTGAAACAGTCAGTTTCAAACAATACTATGGCTCTCACAGAAATGTCAGCAGTTTTTTGAATGCACACACATGCTTAACCTGGTGATGAATGTGTCACAAAAACACTTCATTGGCTTATTGGTTAATAAGCAGGAAGTCACAATTAGCTTGCATTAAAAGCAGACACCTCTGCCATGCTCAAAGGGTAAGAGACAAAGGGCCAGTTTACGTAATAACCAACAGCTCTGTGGCAACAAATAAGCAGAGCATTATGCTTGTTCTCAGAGGAAATATATTTTTAAAACGTAACTCTGTCATGTTCTAGACTGCTGAAGTGCTAATATCCATGTCAGAGTTATTTTACTTGGTAAAACATCATGATCTTCAATTTGTACTATTTATTTTTTCAGAAGCTTATCACTTATACACATAGACTAGAGGTTGCTTCTTCTACCAAGTCATAATACCACAGGGAAATAAAAGAGAATGCAGAAATGCAATAAGATGGGGGGTTGATTTCTGCCTACAAAATATTCATATCACTCATAAAAGACAGGTAGAGAAGCACTCAGTCTCCAAGATACTACTGTAAATAGGTCATTCCCACAAACCACAGGCACTGCAACAAAGCTCATCTGACTGTCAATTACAAGAGGCAAATTGCACAGGACACATGTCAAAACAGGTGCAAGGCAAAGCACAAACAAGGGTTTTACTGGTCAATTAAAGCTCCACAGTAGCTGGAGTTTTGAATTTAAGGCTATATGGTAATTCAGATTAGACTCTACTCAAATACCATAAAAGTTATACTGTGTGAAGCAGGTTTGACCTCCTTGTTGCAAACCCCGGAAATAATTCAGCTGATTAATAACCAGGTACTAGATGCTCGTAGTAAGCAAGGTAGAAAAATCCACCTCATGTGTTCCAAAGCATAAATGATGCAACTGTAGGCCAAAGACAATAAAAGGCTAATTCCTAAACTAACCAAAAAGACACGACCGGAGGCACTTACAAATTATAGTAAAAGTCAGGTACTTTTCTGTTCTAATTGCAAATTTATTTATTTTTTGCACAGAATTTATTATGCTTCAAATATTTATTTCTAATTTCGCAATAGCGTGTTCTGTATTTCAGGATATTTTATTTGGTGTACTTTTTATATTTTTTACGGTACATTTACCATGTTTGCACGGTGTGTACTGTTTTTGGACCATGCGTGTTTTGGTAGTACATGCATGTCTTTCTGTCCTATATACATCAGAATTTCCTCCTCGATCACTAAAGTTCTCATTCTTAAATAATTTTAAAAATTTGTTTGAAAAATTCATGCACCTAAACAAAAAGTGTCGGTCAGATGGCTCAATTTTATCCAGAGGCCTCACCAGAACAATAAATCAGTAACCAAAAATTCTCCAAGGGCTGGAGACTTTAAGGTAAGAAAAATATCACCACAGAATGGTCATGACTGCCCATTGACCAATGTGTCATCATCAGAACGTCACAAAAGTGTTAATCAATCCACACTCCATCCCCCGTGCAACTGCCAGATCTGGTTACCATTACAAACAGACATTCAGATAGGGGGCCTTCTAGGCAAAACTGAAATTCTATCATCTGCATAGAATCAATAGATGCGAGAGAAGTTACTGTGGTGGGCTGGAGCAGATGGCAGCTGGAGAGATTCGGGCAGCAGCTCTTGCACGATATCCAAGCAGATTTGCCTATTTGCTTTCTTCCCGCTTTGCTTAAATGAGCAATTACAGTCGCACAGCCCATTTCACCATGGGGCTTGCAAAGACGAAAGATGCACCTGCTGAAGTTTACACAAACAAATAGCGTTTAAGATTACCATTGCAATTCAGAGAAGCTAATTAGCAAACCTGGGCTGTTTTAGCGATCTCTGTGAAATGCTATCTGTTTCTAACAGCTAAAGCGATAACAATGCATCCCAAAAAGCTCTTTCCATTACGATTCAAATGCAAATAATATTTTCTCCAAGGTATGTATCCCACACTCCATCAAACCTAGTTATTTGCAGCCTCCTGCAGCCCAGGCCACAGGCTAACTATAACCACTTATTTGCAAGAGTCAGTAAATTCAGTAAATAGCAATGCTGTCCATTTTATTACCTTATATTCGTGTAAAAAATAAACAAATTTCAATTAGATGGTAATCTGCCAGAGACAGAGAAAAAGATCTGTTATAATGATAATCTGCTAATAGTGATTAATTTCCTCCAAACAGACATGATCACCTTAAGCAGTTTTGACTGTAATTTATTTTGTTTCCAAGAAATGCAAACTATTTATTTTCTACTTTTTAGGGAACTTGCTTTTCACATTAAAACTAATATATGACCTTTTTAATTGCAAGCATTTTGTGCTTGAGTTTGTGTTCTTCAAAATATTCAACAAATAACCATAAATGGTTCATCTGTGTGCATGTTCTTCAATTATTTTAAAATCATAAATATATAGTCTTCCATTAGAAAAAAATATAGTTGAGCATATTTACAAATACAAACATTGTCAGTGAAATGAGGGCAAAAACAAAACAAAAAAAAATATCGTTCATTTATTGTAATCAAGGTAAAATATTCAATTAATTGTGATATTGATTTGAGGTCATATCGCCCAACCCTATTCATCCCAAATTTTTCATCTGATTTCTTTGTGTTTATGGAGTGGTCAGAGGAATGCTTTCAGTCTCTCAACTGTCTGACAAACAACTTCACCACATAAATGCAAACATCATGCTGGAAATTGTCATACCAAAAAGACCATTAGCAACATCAATACCATTGCTGCCAAAACCAACAGGAGGACCACAAGTACAAACTCATTGTCACTACCAACCACACAAGCTGCTACTCTAACCTGAGGACTTCTAAACACAGTATTAGGGTGGTTGTATTAGTTCAACCAGTCTAAACACTCAGCTGTTACAGACCATTTCTGATTGCAAGAAACATTTACAATGCTTCTGATATCATTACTCTGACATAAACTGTAACCTTCTGGTGTCTGAATGCTTGCCAGCTACACCATGAGCATCCAGGCAATTAGGCATCTGGTCCTGTGTTGTATAGGATAGCTATGGCGGTTCAGTAGATAATTTGGAATTAAGACAAGCAGAGAACAGGGCCAGGTGCTAAACATGTAGGGCAGAGGGCTAACTGGTCAAAAACATGAAGCCATAGCATGAAAAGCTATAAAAGATTTACTGAAGTACCAAAGACAGCAAATACTGACTTTAGATCATTGATGAGACTATAACAGCACCCAATGTATAAGTCTGCCAGGGTACTGCATAAAATAATAAAATCCATTGAAAGGAAAACGAACTCATACCAGTTGTGATACTTTTGCCCTATGCCCACAAAGACTGAGGGAATATTCATTAGCAGAATAATACACTCCAATTAGAAAAGGTGGGAAAATACTGCCAGGTGTGATTTTCACCTGCTCTCCAATAATCCCTCTTCTCCACACTCAACCAATTAAACTCAATGGCTATATGATGTAACGTACTGTTGCCTAATCCCTAGTCCCATTGAGTAACCAGATTAGAAATTCTGAAATTGAATTCCTAAATTCCTAATAATCTATAATAATTCATCACATCTGGATAAAATTCATCAAAATATTTGAGAGGCCTATTGAATTTACATAGAAAGGTATTATTAAAAGTACCCACAATCTTCCAAAAACTGGAGACACAAATAGTCTTCCACATGTATTAGAAAACAACTGCTTCGACACTCCATGGACATGAAGACCAATGAACAAAATCAGAAAAAAGGAGTTTTTACATAAAAGTATCTGCTGCTAAAACAGCTGGGGGCTCCTGCTCTCTTCTCAGTAATCTGACAATGTTATATCAGTTGCTAGACCTTTTCTGAGCAACAAACAGAGCCAAGATAAACATAGATGTTAACCGAGGGCTAAGTCAACAGTCAGACAAGTTGCTTTACCAGACATCTCCAGCCACAAATACAGGTATCGTTTTCAGATGGTGTCTACCAACCACTCCAGACCATTATCAAACATTCCCAGAGGGACTTTTCATATATAAAAAGGAGTGGAGTGATTGTGCGAAGATATGTAGCCATGCTAGGAATTTAAATGATTTGTGCTTTCTGCACGTGTATGAACACACACACACACACACACACACACACACACACATAAACCACATAAACATGTGTGTGTGTGTGTGTCATGCAATGATGACATGTAACTGGAAAAACAGATATGGATTATGGGTCTCTAGAGGGAAATTAAGGTTGGAGCAATACATGGTCAGACACCTCTCAGTCTAAGGACTGATCAGATTAAAAATAAAAAATAAAAAAAACAAAGAGGCTTGTGTTTGAGGGTTTTTACCAAGAACAAAGCAGTGAATGGTTAGTCACTGAACCAATCCACTTCAGCCATTTCCCTTTGGTGCTACTAAAATAGACTAACGTATGCTAATCCCCAGAGGTCGACTGGAGATTTTGCTAAGAGCTTCCATTTTCCTGGGTGTCCAGTATAAAGCCATGTTAATAGGCATAGATTTTACCAAGAGATGAGAAAAGACTCAGCTCATGACAAGATTTCATTGCACCTAGACTTCACAACAGTGAACACCTTCATAAAGGCAGATAGCATTTTTCCATGCAAGTTCATCCTAATTTTGTAACAAAAATATTTCTATTAAGAGACATCCAGCATTTATTTTTATTATTATTTTTTATAACCCCTATGATTTGCACAGCATTAAAATAAAGAAAATGAAAAATATGCATATTTTTTTTTCCAGTGGCCAAGAATAAGAAGCTCCTTTGGTTCAGTGTGAAGGACTGACCTTTAAACAAATGAGGATGTCTAGAGAGGGCCTACCACAGTGGCAAACACACTGGTTGTGCAGCAGTGGCCACTCAATGCTGATGTTTTTCACAGACAGCGTGCCTTGACATTAAATTTGCATTTTAAATCACAGTCCTTTTCACAGTGGAGCCGTGAAGGCACCGGGACAAGCTCAGCTTTATTGTTTTACTTCCCCTGTATCCCTCTTGCTTCCAAGAGTGGATCCATGAAAAATAGTTTGAGAGACGTCAGCCACCTACAGCTGACAAAAACCGTGGGATGGGAAAGTCTGTCCCTAGGGGGTTTCTCACGCAGTGCAATAAACCACTTACTTTCCATGGAAGAGAAGGTCGAATGGCCAAGGTCTTCAAGGACACAGCAAACAGCCAAAGTCACTACTTGCTAAAGAGTACCGCACTAGACTCACAATAGTACCTGTGTCAGAACACACAACACAACGGATACGTACAGGGAAAGCAAGGACAACAAACCAACAAGTAAAGGTATAAAACTGAGCACCTGATAAAACTGAATTGGACACAGGCACCCTAGTGAATGAGCTTCCCGATGTGGATAAAGCCGGATGAGAAAGGCGAGGCCACTATCACACTTTATCTGAGTATGTGTGGCTGAAACACCCATACAGGTAATTATCCTACAAAAATAGTAAGCTTTCAAGGCAAGTACTACCTAGCAAACAGCAAGAGCAGAACTAATATCAGATGAAAGTCCCATACAATTCTGACAAATAAAAAGTAAATATTAATCTAGAAAATAGAATTAGCTTCTTTGTCACCACTGGAACAACATGCAAAAATTATATATAACGTCATATTTCACCTTAGTGATACTCTAGGGAAATACCCAGAGCGGTACTTGTTAGTTGATGACAGCAAAGATAAAGACCATTTACTCTGTTTTCTACAAATCCTCTCATAATCACTCATAATCAAGCTGCCAAAGGAACAATACCCTTAATGACAAAAACAGTATGACGTAACACGTATTAATGAGGAGCTGGTCAACTTCAAGAGCCTTTAACTGAAGAAGTTGTAAATATCTGTCGTGCTAAACTGCCAACAGCAAATGCACTTCATGTAGTCATCACTTTATTTCCTCTGCACACAGTCATCAGTCTTTAAATGCAAGAAGCCAGCATAATTCTGTTTTAAACTGAAATCATTGGCACAGATCAGTATAAAGAGGCACTCAGAGACGATATGTCAAAGTAGAAAGATGTTGACAATTTTAAAAAGCTAAAAAATGATTCCTACTATATCATAAACTAAGAGGAGCACAATGCTTTTTCTGGCATACTCTAAGCAGGGGGGAAAAGGATAAATGAAGCAGAGTATGATTTAAGTGGCAAAAGCATCCAGAACTGAAAAAATACTAAAAAATGTCAATCGCGTGGAGGCAAAATGCCAGTTTGCTCCCTTGGAAAATAATCTTCTGAATCTCATCAGCTCATCTTAAGTAAGTGTCATGGCATGTAGAAAGCTAGCAAAGCAAAGGATTCTGCTCAGCCACAAGGAGTTTACTGCAATATTATATACACTCACCTAAAGGATTATTAGGAACACCATACTAATACGGTGTTTGACCCCCTTTCGCCTTCAGAACTG
>JABFEA020000067.1:6192003-6210956 GCA_019775915.2 Cyphomyrus plagiostoma | reverse complement strand
CCCCCCCCCCATGCCCCTCTTATTTGCTTTACGCAAAAAAAACCATTTTAAAATTACGGTTAAAAAAAAAAAAAAAAAAAAAAAAACTACTCTGCCTCACCATATTGGCCAACATATTCACCAGCACCCAGACACAGCTGGTCCTCACCCAGGGACGACACACACAGACCAACTCTGACAAGACAGAACAGCAGGTAGCACAGGCTCCACCTCCATTTTACCACAAAACTGAATAGATATGGAAATTAAACAGAAGGTAACTGAAGAAAAACAAAAAAGAACAAAAAAACATTTTAAAGAGAACACAGGCTCTTCAGCTTCAACCAATGATATAACACTGTAAGAGATATAGTGTATTCCAGACATAAATACACTAGGATAGCTAAATGAGTGACAAACCACACAAAAATCCTAAAATACACAAAAAATTGCCTTCCATCACACTCAACTCCCTTGGCTCAACACATATACAAACAGATGTACACACTTGCAGAATTAAAAGGCTGAGAGAGGATCTCCTGTTCATTATACCTGAAACATTCTAATGGCTGCTGCAAACCACGCATCAGGGGTTGGGCTTATTCAAATACTTTAAATCTGGGAGGTCGACTGAGAACTGCAGTTGAAGGACATATTATTATTTACAAAGTACAGATACAAGAGTCAAAAACAACCAGAATGAACACCACAAAAGTAAACAAATACCAACTATGAGAATTTCTTTTAACACTACATTAATTACTTTGTATCACATAAGGAAACGAAATTCAAAGGCATTACTAGTAATACATTGGTTGAGTGCACCATTCTGACAACCTCACAGAATGCATAAAATCTGCACAATACAAGGGAGTAAAAAAATACTTGGTTACCACTTAACCAAATCAAGTGGCTTAATAAACTTAGCAACGCTCTTCCCTCCTCTTACACTTGTTACACTAGTGTTACGGGGGAATCAAAAGCCTTCAAAGGCATGTCTGTTGTGAAAACACAGAGATAGGTAAGATAATATAAATTGCATCCTTGGGAAAGACAAGTACCAGCCACAAACAACAGATGATCTGCCTAGCAGACCTCTCTATTCGTGAGATAACAGAAACCGGACCCACTCCAAGAGCCCCTTCGTAAGGGGGGAATCGTGGCGCGATGACAGACAGTCAAACAGGTTAGGGTCAGGAGAGGAAGCTGCCACGGGGTCAGAAACAGGGGCCAAAAAGCACCCCTTTGGGAAAAGTGGGTTTGGGTGATGTCAGGGAGCATTCCAGGGACACCTACTTCTCCACTGCAATAAGAAAAAAAAAATCTGTTGTCTGGAAGCTTTAGACTGTTCAGATTAAAAGTAGTCCTGAAGTATTTTTCTTAAGATAACACTCATAGTGTGCAGAATCCCTCATCTTAATCAAAATGTCAAGAGCACTGAGTAACAGTAAGGCCCACTTATTACACAATAACCATGTGTTAAAAGTTAGGGAAAAAGAAATATGGAGAATCTATGCTTGGCACAAAATTCCAAATACCTTTAGCTATATAGTTCGCAGTTGTAAAAACACCTCACACAATTACAAATCACTGAAGGCAAAGTATGCCCACATAGCCCATGCTAATCATTACTTTAAGTCTGCATCCACAATCAAAGGTCACAAAGGCTCCATGTAAGTAGCCTATTTTTGAGCAGCCACACAAGCAGAAAGGCCTCATTTCCCCCCATCATACAAGACAATGAGTATTCAAGGAACAGTCGAGGTCAACACTATCCTTATCTTAAACTATGAGACTCTCAGTCTGGAGGGAGAGAGAGAGAGAGAGAGAGAGAGAGAGAGAGAGAGAGTATGTGTGTGTGTGTGTGTGTGTGTGTGTGTGTGTGTAAATAGGAGATTAAAACCTTGACGCAATTAAGAAACGATTACTGAAGTATGCCTTGGGAAGAGGCAGTGGAATGGATTTTACCTGATGTCAACACATGAATAGTGGACTGGGTCCTTTGGAGTAGTGCCAACTCTGTGGGGTAGGGACAGTAAATGCATGGGTCAAATTTTAGTTTTCTAGGGTAACTTTCCTAGTTACAAAAACATAATCCAAATTAAAATTTGAATTCATGAACAGAAACATGCAACAGGGCACTTCAGCAGTATGGCTGTGACTGAATGAGAAGCCCTTGGGTGAGAAAAAGAAAAATCAGATCACTCTCTCCCCTTGTGCTTAACAATACAGGAGCCTGTGCAGTAAGCACACCGCTAAAGCTTGCCGCAATCATCTTTCTTGCTTTCACTCCCTCTAGTGTCCAGAATTCACATTGCCTTTCTCACTCAATATTACTGAGAGAACAAGTAAGAAAGGGAGAGAGAGAGAGAGAGAGTGGGAGAGAGATTCTGAGAGGAAAGCAGCAAGGAAGAGGGGTGGGAGAGCTGCACAAGCCCCACCCACAAATGACATCAGCGCTGTACTGAGGGAGAGCTAGAGGCAGACTCAACTTCACATTTGTACCAGGCTGCAATCTGCTCTGGTCTCCGCTTCTGTTTCAGAGCTAGAAGAGTGTGCGGACACACACGCAGACACATACATTCACGCAGACATAAACATTATTACAGATATTACTACTGCTACAGAATACCATATTTGCTCTCCCAACCTGAGGTTTCTGGTTTGAGATCTGTTTCTCCTGGAGTTTGAAGACTGCAAATTCCTTGCATTGGATTTATTTCTTGGCTGCCTAATTAGTAAGAAGGATTATTTTTCTCTCATTTTTTGGTTCTTGATTAGCAGGTAAGTGTGTTTTGTTTTGGTTTTCTTTATATCTTTTAAAGCTGATTAATTTTTCTGATTGCCTTTCGCCTTTTCCTTCACTGCTTGATATACCTATTTTTTCTGTTATTTCTACAGTAGAGGAATAAAAAATACATATATGAGCAGATTCATTTTGAAATTGAGAGCATCTTTTCTCTCTATTCACACTACTGATACACAATTTTTTTTTCCTTAAGACAAGAGGTTTTTGCACCGGTATCGTATCAATAATAGATCCTGAGATAGAAACCCAGATGCATTCTTTCAGATCAGTCACATTAAAACTGAAAGGGAATAATAACAGAACCAAAATAATTATTCGAAATAACTTTTCTGTTTGTAACTGAAGGCTTGCTGATGGAGGAGGAGTAGCTCTAGTGAGACAGACATATCTGTGGGTTGTGAGAAATTTCACAGGAGAGTAGCAGTGGTCACTCATTCTTGGACACTGGGGTGCTAACAGTCCAATTGTTCAACATGCCTAGGCCTTCCTCTCCTTCTTTGAGGGAAAGATCAAAATCAATGGCCTCTTTGCACCCAGCTGCTCCAGAGCACAGACACATTAGCGAGCAAGGTGCCCGCTCCGCATTTTACAGGGACTTGTAAAGTCCCTGCTGTCTCCACTTCGCTCTCCGTTTATCCAGCACCGTTGCTGTGCTCATGCTCATGGCAACAACTGCCACTACCCTGCCTCACAAGGTCAGCTTTCAGGCAGCTTTTCAAACTTGTGTTCAGTACTCAAACAGCAGGCAACATGAATGTACAAAGCTGAAGCGCTTAGTGTTTGTTTTCTTCCCTCCATTTTAATGAGGTATAGGTAGTGCACAAATCCAGTATCTCAGGATATATTTGTACAAATATGTTTAAATTAGTTCTGAACTCCAGATGTCGAGGTCAGGTATGGACACTGCATCGAGTGAAATGAGGATGATCAGGGAGGTTGCATCTGCTATTTTGAAAAAGTCTGCACTAAAAGCAACATGCATATCGAGTGGCCCTCGAAAAGAGAACATTACCCTCTTTTATTCCTAAAAAACCCACAAAACAACAAAACACATAAGTTGGCATTCTTTCTTTGAACTTAAATGCAGAGCTCACAGAGCACAAGGAGCTGCATTTTCAGTGCGGGCACGCAGCAGTGCCCGTTAACGAGAGACACACGACTCATAGATGCTGTTCTTACGGCGGCCAGGCAATTCAGAAACTAGTTCAGACGAGGATAATCACTGTAACATTAAGGCTCATCAATAATGACTAGCAGGGGTAATGTAATGAAACATTGTCATTAGCAGCTCTCAAAGCATACATTCTGTTTAAAACCTGTCACACAAATGAACTCCAACAAAAAGCTTCTTTCAATTTAAACATGGTTCTCAAAGGTTCATAGCGTCTGTCTATGCTGTAGCCCAATTGTATACAGCTTGCCATTTCAGTAAGAATCCAGCAGTGAAAACACAGGCTTAAATAAAAACAGCCCCCGCTATCTGATAGAGGAGATTAGATCAGTTTATACTGGTATATAAAATGGATCTGCCTGTTATATCTCTAAGCTTATAAGCACATCGCCGTACTCATCAAGCACACAACGCACTCTGGCACAGGACCCTTGCACTAATTGGATTTTAGGATTTCTAATAATAATAATGTTCAACAGAATTAAAAAAATCTCACTATATTGTTAGAAAATCACAATTTGTTCCCCCTTTGCTGATCTTACTCAAGACATTAGTGTATTGAACTAGGAGAAAATAGTTTATATAATAAATGGGGCAAGATGAGACTGCATTTTGAGTTGTATGTGGGGGGGGGGGAAATCGTTAAAATTAGCCCAGTCATTGATAATTAGCAAGCACAGTAAGAATCATCTGTATAGACTCCTAACAGGACTACCATTAACAAAACAAAAATAAAAATTGCAATGCCTCAAATATTTTATTATTTTGTTAATTAGTATGAATTACATAATTTGAATACATGGAGATTATAAAATAATGGTTCCTTACTGGAGGACTACTTATTTACTGGAGGAGCACAATGACCATTTAACTGACATCTATGCGGCGCTTAACAGGAATCCTCATTGTGTTTAGTGTCACATGCCCAATGCATATGATCTCACTGGTCAATTTTATTCAGTGGATAAACATTAAAAGGATGAGTCGTTTATGGCCTCCAGAAAGGGCTTTGTCACTCTTTCTATGGCAGATAAAAATAGTCATTTTTAATTCCTCCATCATGTTTAGTGGTTCTTGTTTTTCAAAATGAGAAAATGAAAGAAAATTATACTTGTCAAATCCTGAAATAGTTATTTGATTTATTTGGGAAAATCAGGTCTCAAGTATGCTACAAAAAGACAAAAACAGATTTAAGTTTAACAAAAATACAATTAAAAAAAACCTCAAATACAGAATGAGGAGAGCATCAAGATCTTTGTGTGATATTCCACCCCTTCACTGCTCTTCAAACGGCCTATGTGTACTCACTGGGAAGCAAACTAAGATAGCCAGTGGCTAATTAAGGTCTAACGTGATGCCTTCTAGAATCCGGCAACTGGCCGGCCTTAGGTTTTTAGGGTAGACGGAATTTCCTACAATCCCTACCACCTCCAAGTGGGGAAAGACTGAGTTACCAGAACAATTCCCTAACAGCATGCTGCCCACATTCCGGAAAGAAAACCATCAGGAGAGGTCATTCACCACACACCACAGATAGAGCAAACAGGGAGTTACACCGTTTTCAGTGGGCAAGAAAAATCTAACAAAAACACACTTCATTTATTTCGGATAAATGGACAAATCAATCTCTTTAACATCATTTGCTTTTAAACATTTACAAGTGAAGACCTGGGAATGAGAAACAATAAAAGAACCTATTTAATTAAATGTTTCATCCAATTCTTAAGAGCAGATCCTTTTTCTAGGGCTACTACAGTAGTGGTTTGCTCCCTGCAAGACCTAGAAATAAAAGACGTCAATTGAAGTTGCCCATAAATCTATATGAATCTATTATTCATAAGGAAAATCTGTTACGTTCATATTTCAGCCACAGGCTAATGAAAGGCAGGAAGGATTGTTGGTTGCTAGAGGAGAGTGAGAACTGATAGAGAAAGTCAAACTAACTCTAACCAAGTAAAGAACCCTACTAGCAAATTCACAGCTGAATAAAAGCTTTAAAAAAGATTAAAAGTTGGTATCAGTGACAAAAACAGTAGTTTGTGCAAACTACCCATTGTTCAAAATACTTTTCCTAACTGGATTTGCCAAGATTTATACTATGGCACCCCCTTAAGAAAATTCTTACTTCCGTACCACTGCACAATTATTCAGCAAAGTAGTTTAAATACAGCTTTCTGCGGTGATTAAATGCAGAAAATATTTAATATTTTTTCCACGCTGTCATTTTAGAACCTACTTTATAACTTTGCTTTACAAATTCATACAAATTGGAGAACAAGGTAACTATACAATGCTTTAAACCCAGATATAGCTCTCTTTTGTGTCTGTTTGTGTATGTGTGCAAAAAAAATAAGTTATTTCATGTAATTAAAAAAAACATCTTTCTACTGCGAAGCTGGTTTAATCGATACAGAGTGCTTCAGGGTTCCTTTTAAATTGTTAAATGTTACAAAAATAAATAAATATTAAAAAACAAAATATTTCCACTTCTCTCCACATTTCTGAGGAACTCAATGTACATTGGTACATACAAAGCTGACATACAGCTCACACACATATCATAGTGCCTCTTTGTAATAGTCCTGCAAAAGTTCTAACAGAGCCTTGATGGGCATGTGTGTATATTTTTAAATAGGGATGCTCAATTTAGCTTTACTGCTTGCTATAAATGGAGCAGAAGCTGGCATGGCTGTAAGTTTCTAATGCAAACAGTAAAATAATTCCAGCAGCTGCTACCCCAGAAAGGTCAGGGGGGAAAATAAGGTTTTGTCAGTGAAAAACAGATACCGAAAAAAAGGTTATTAGCTATATTAAAAACAACAGACACACACATGCACTCTTCATTCTCCCCAAGTTCTCTTGTAACAGATTGCAAGGCCCTCTTTTTGCCCACGGGAGAACAATAGGCCTGGGGCACTTGGGGGTGAAATCTGATGAGCGCAGAAAGAAAAGCTACCCGTTCACTGAGGCCTGTTAGAAAGGCGTCCGGCTCAGCCCCCCGCAAAACCAGCACATACCTCCCCCATATTGAAGGAAGGTGCAGAGTAGCTTCACAAGAATAAGTAAGGCAGTTTTTTTCCCCTCTCACTTTTCAGAATGAAAACAATATATTCATAATGCAAAGTGCTTAAAGAGTGATACGCGCATGACAGACTTTAACAGTAGGCATTTTGGGCCTGCAGCCCTTGAAAAACAGCCCAGGTTCATGCCGCACTGTTCAGGTGATGAGAAGGGCACATCACCTCAAAAGTCAGCTTCTGACATCCCTTCCCTGAAGCATTTTTGAATATGTTCAGAATGCAGAATGGAATCCTGAAGGAATCCAGTTCTACTTCAGAGAAAAAAAGGCAGTGGGCAAACTGGGCTGAGGGGATAGATGGGGTAGTTTGAACCATTAGTTACTGTTGGCCCTGCTTGTCCATCAGGAAGGACAGAAGTCAATGTGGAAATTTTAATTGCATTTTTGAAAAGCATTTTAACATCTTGCTGCGTTTCCCTGTTGCCATGGCAAGGGGAAGTCAAGCGTCACAACAGATTAATTAGCCAGGTCTCCCCCCCAGTTTCTCCAGGTTCAGCTATACTGCTAGTCTACAGCTTTCAATTAAAAGATTCATTCAACAACACTCCAGTCTATGATGATGCATAGGCACGCATTAATGCTGGGATCAACAAAGAATGAGAAACTGGCAGTCTAGAAAATAAATTATTCAAAATGAATTATGTGTAGAGAAACGACTCTCCAGAATTCCCATCGGATTTTTTGATTGCCGCTGCTCATTTGTCTCATGTTGCTTTACTGCACTGAATAACAAAGCAGCCACTCCCCATTCCATTTCAGATTTTTCGCTAAAATGTAGTTCTGATGATTTTAACTGAAGAACATTTTAAATGTAGAATCATTAAGTCTGTTAAATACCTCAAAAATATTTGTCTATGTATTTTTTGGGCTTAAAGGCAGCCCATGAACAAATTTTTACCCTCTGCTGATCTCCATACATCATACTTTTATTATGTGACGCGCCTGTGGTCTTGAAAGATGACTGCAGAAGTCACTTTCATTGTTCTCCTAATTCCTCAAATCAGTACAGGTCACACCTGTTGTTTCTGCTTGGACTCTAATCTACAAATACATTATTAGGCATGGACTGGTATTCAGATATACCAGGAGATGTTTTTTTGCACGGTGGTTTATTATTAGACCACATACTATGTACTGTAATCAAGTTACAGATCCCTACACACTCCCTTATTCCTTAATCTTACCCCTGTCAGTAGCTATAGCTGCTTCAACGTCTGCATGGTCCTCTGCTACCATACACGTTCCACCAAATAATTTTAATCAGTCAGAGTACAGTGGAATTTTCACAATGGGCAACGTAACCACATTTCAGGAGTAATTTTATTGGGTATTGAAAAATAGAATATTGAAAAATATTTAGTATTTGTCCTGCATAAAAGTCGGACACAGCTTGCATTTTATAATCCGCAAAAGTGAGAGTAAAACCTGTAGGTGGCCTCAGTGACAGTACCAAAATTCATAAAAATGTGAGATGAGCCTGGTATAGATCCCTATGTACATTTTCAGCTACTGTCAGGTTTATAATTCATGAGAGCATGGGCACCCTTGGCCTTCTCCTGTCTGTTCATCAGCAACATTGAGAGGACCTTGCCTGGAGAAAGGACTAGCAGGGAGATGCCCCAATAGGATTGTGGATTCTTCCAGAACTTTCTTTTCCACCCCTCCCCATTTTATTTTCACCCCAATCCAAACCTTTCCAAAAATCACCGAATGCAAGCTCCACAGACAACTGAGCAAGACAGGAGAAACCCACCCACGGCCAATGTGTCTGGGCCCAGATCACTGTAGCTTTTGATATGCATATCTTTCTTTGCATGCAAAGAAATTCTTTGCTGCCATCACCATAGGAAAAAAAAAAGAGAGGAGGCAGGACAATGTGCACAATGATGACTGCACGGTTGAAGAACGGAAAAAAAAGGTTTTTATAAAAATGCACAACAGTCTGACTAATCCAGGTCCCACAAACAGTGTCCACTATCAAAGGGAGTCAGACAGGGCCCTTTGTGTTTGGGTAATTTGGGCAAAAGAAAATAGATCCTTTGGTACATAGAGCCACAGTAAGCCGTTCGAGCTTCAGTTTTACAAAAAAGAAAAAAAAACTCCCATATACTAATATTAAAATCTAAAATTTCAACATCAATTTTGTATGCACTTCTGTCTTGCCCAGACTTTCCAATCTTTACATTTTTTCTTTAGATTTTAAATAGATGCTACTGGAGCATTTATGGCCAAAACAAGCACTGGTCCTTTTATCCCTGCATTAAGTAACACAGTGCCATTTTTAAATGTCTTTGCTTAAAACTGATAAAACCCCTGACAGAATGGCTGGATTTCAACCAAACACAGTGAAATGCCGGCTGTTTATGCCTGAATTAGAACCTACACTGTTTTCCGTGGGGCAAGCTGGTTTCTTTTATAATACTTAAAAAAAAAAAAAAGCAGTGGAAAGGTTCAGGTTCTTGGTTTTTTTTTCTCCAAGACGCTTGGAAATTACTGGACAGCAAAAGGTGCAGCAGAAAGCACTCTGAACAATTCCATTCCAACTCTTCCTGGGCCCATCCCAGCATACTACTCAGGCAGACCCACAACACACTTTCATTTTTCACCCACATTCACCATGCCTCTCTCCCATCCAATCCGATTTGGATTTAAAGTTAAAATTTAAATCTAAAACAGGCGAGCATATCGGCCTCTCTTAGTTGACCTCCATTCTCTTTTAGAGCCTTTGGCCAAAGCAAACAGTTGGAATAACAGCATGGAGACATTAAACACACTCAGCAGACTCAAACCTCATGTTCAGAAACATGTCAGCAATTTGAGTTTGGGAATTTTATTTATGTATTTTGGGTCTGCCAAGAAAGAAAAAAACACCAGAATGGTACCAGTGAAGTACATAATGCATGAGAAAATAGAGTGTCTACCCTGAATCTTTACAATCTATGGTTAATTTAGCAGTTGCAGTATTTACATATTAATGATGTATATTCATTGCCTTTTGAATAGTGTGCTATGTAATGCATTCAATTTCAGTTATATCTTAATATTGCCATATGACTCATTTTGTCAATATTTTCTTTTCTTTCTAGAATTTGGGGACACATAGACAGTGTGGTGGAATTTCCCAGCTCAACATATTGGTGGACACTAATGTCAGACCTGAGGACTTCAGAAGCTAGCTGTCAAAGGCACTGCCAGAAGAGGCCCCCTTCATTCCCCATGCTCCATGCTGGATAAATGGTTCTTGGGAACACTAACAGGATAACTGTGACTGGAGGCAAAAGGGGAAACGGTACAGCGTCTACTGGTTCCGTAAAGTGCAACTCATCCAAAGAGGACCATATAGATCCTGTGGTAGATTCTGGAAGTCCAGCAGAAGCCAGACACACTGCTTAAGACTCAGCAGCATGAAGTGTCTCCTTCGGAGGAGGCTAAACCTGCTGTCTCCATTCTCTTCCCAGCACCAAGCCTCTTAGAGATACAAAAGGGTCCAGTCTGACCTGCAAGTCCCACAAAACAAAACGGATTCTACACTGCTAGGGTTCTTCTGGTACTCAAGTGGTATTTTTGTATGGGTGGCTAAAATCACAGAGCTGGATTTTTTGCATGCAATTTTGCCATGGTGAAACCTTTGAAGGCATGAACACTGGAGACCTGGGGACAAGCCAGGAGGAAGGCAGCACAAGCAAGGATTGGTTAGACCAACGCTGCCCAGCCAGGACGTAGCCCAGCAGCTTCCAGATCATTCTGATAACCTCTTTCTGGAAAAGGAGAAAGAAATCTGAGACCTCATTGGTTTCTTATTGGATACCTATTGCTGGTAGAGGATCCACCTGTTCTTCCACATCAGGTATCACAAATTCTTATACATTTGTTATTTTCTGCTTCAGGGAATAAATGTAATTTGCAATAAGATGTGGTGAAAGAAGGGCTATAACCTATTTTAATAACCTAATATTTTAGTTTCACACTAGGTCAGTCATATACACATAGCATTGATCAACTTCCAAAAATGGGAAAAAATTAAGTATCTAGCTTTAGTACACATGTTTTTAACGAGGGGGGAAAAACTGCATATTACTAGTTTAGCTGCCATTTTGAAATACATACCTTTTGTTAAGTTTTCATAAACATATTTAATAAGCCTACTTCAGAAATCTACTTAACTTACACTAACCAAGAGCTCCAGGTCGTACTTTAAAACAGCTCCGTTTTTGTGTGGTGACTACCTGGGTTTCAGTTTGGTGTTTTGTGGGGGTTTCTGTCACTAAACGTATATGGTGTTGATAGCATAAATTACTGCCAGTACCCCTACCCATTTAGTTAAAAATGCAGAGGTTCTTTTTAAATGCTATTCCTCTGATCTTTATTTTTAGAGCAATAGTAGCTTTTTTCCCTCCTCTTCCTTAAGAGAGGATGTACAAATCGAGCGCTAAGGGATTAATCTCAAACATCAAAAGTAGACATGTGAATCCAGGAGAAAAGAAATCATTTCACAAGGGCAAAAGACTGGTTGTACAACATTTAATCAACAAGGTTTGACTTTGTTCACCCCAAAGTCTGCTGTTAAAAGCTACACTGAAAGGCAACCTCCACACAAGCAAGCTCACTGAGAAATCTGTAAAACAACCAAAGCTGGCTATTATGTTACACAAATTGAGTACTAAAACAGGGCCTCAATTCAGAGGAACTCCAAAGTTTAAGAATGTGTCTTATCTATTTACAAGGCTGAGCTCTATAGTCACTTAAGGCACTTTTTATCATACATTATGTAGGAATGTTTTGATACTATAATCTTTGAAAAGGATAACAACCACATCACAGTTAGGACACATTTCTTTGTTCTGAGACTGTCTCAGGGTTAATTTTTTCCCTATCAACAACAATCAAAACAGTTTCTCTTAAATTGTTGCCCATTTAAAATATCAAGCATTTACATATCATAAAACCAATTCAAATGAAAAAATATTTGGCAGTCATCGGCATACATTTCCCACACACACGCGCACACACACACACGGACACAAGATAAAAATGAGATTTTACAGCCTAACAATCAGCACAACCAAAGATCTTATATTATGTAAATACCAAATATCATGTTCATTTTTATGGGATATTAGCATTCATAACCTGTTCTGATGGTTCTTTCAACCCTTTCTCTACAGAGACTTCTGAGAGAATCCTCCTATTCAGGATGATGTACAAGACCTTCCTCCGCTTCCTCACCAGAACATGGCTACTCCTTGGTTTGAGCTCCATTACTGCTTCCTGTCCTTCTTCGTGTCGCTGTGATGGGACCTTTGTCTACTGTAATGATCGTAACCTAAACTCCATCCCAACTGGCATCCCACGAGATGCCACTGTCCTCTATCTACAAAACAACCGTATTCACAGTTCTGGCATTCCTGCAGAGTTGCGAAACCTCAACCGCGTGGAAAAGATCTACCTTTACTGTAATAACTTGGATGAATTCCCCACCAACCTGCCTGTAAGTGTTAAAGAACTGCACCTGCAAGAAAACAATGTCAGGACTATAACCCATGCCTCACTAGCACAGATTCCCAACATTGAGGAGCTGCACCTGGATGACAACTCCGTATCAGCTGTCAGCATTGAGGAGGGAGCATTTCGTGATAGCAACCATCTTCGATTGTTGTTCTTGTCTCGCAATCACCTAAGCACTATACCGTCTGGATTGCCTATGACCATTGAGGAGTTGAGGTTTGATGACAATCGAATTTCCTCCATCTCAGAGCAATCGCTGCAGGACCTTATAAACCTGAAGCGACTAATTCTTGATGGGAACTTA
The DNA here is from genome assembly GCA_019775915.2 of Cyphomyrus plagiostoma. Lineage (NCBI taxonomy): Eukaryota > Metazoa > Chordata > Actinopteri > Osteoglossiformes > Mormyridae > Cyphomyrus > Cyphomyrus plagiostoma. Next base: position 6,198,109 of record JABFEA020000067.1, on the reverse strand, counting down.
CTAAACAACAATGGCATAGGCCAAATGGCTTTTGTGAATCTTGTCAATCTGACCGAACTGTCACTGGTGCGCAACTCCCTCACTGCCCCACCTGCCAACCTGCCAGGCAACAGCCTAGAGAAGCTGCAACTACAGGACAACCACATTAACCGTGTGCCTGTGGGGGCCTTTGCCTTTCTACGACAGCTGTACCGCCTTGACCTGTCTGGAAACAACCTAAGTAGCTTGCCGATGGGTGTCTTTGAAGATTTGGACAATCTCACCCAACTGCTGCTGCGAAACAACCCCTGGTACTGTGGCTGTCATATGAAATGGGTACGGGACTGGTTGCGTTCGCTACCCTCAAAGGTCAGTGTACGAGGCTTGATGTGTCAGGGCCCTGATAAAGTCAAAGGAATGGCCCTTAAGGACTTATCCACAGAGCTGTTTGATTGCACAGGCACTGATGTCCCCCCCACATTTGATACAAGCACAGTTTCAAACACATTGCCCCCATCCAGAGGTCAATGGCCCCCTTTCATTACCAAAAGGCCAATAGTTAAGGGGCCCGATCTTAGCAAGCATTACCGGAGCACTACGCCATCAGGCAGGAAACTCATCACCATAAATGTTAAGTCCAGCAGTGCAGAGACTGTTCATATTTCCTGGAAGGTGTCACAGCCAATGACTGCATTACGTCTTAGCTGGCTGAAGTTGGGGCATAGTCCTGCCTATGGGTCCATCACAGAGACCATCGTTCAAGGAGAAAAGACTGAGTATTTGCTGACAGCCCTTGAGCCGGATTCCTCTTATCGGATATGCTTGGTTCCCATGGAAACCAGTAACAGTTACCTGTCAGACGAAACGCCTGTCTGTATAGAGACTGAAACCGGATCTCTAAAAGCATATAACCCGACCACCACCCTCAACAGAGAGCAAGAGAAGGAGCCCTACAAAAACTCCAACCTGCCTCTGGCTGCTATCATTGGTGGAGCTGTTGCTCTTTTGGCTATCATCATGTTGGCACTCGTGTGCTGGTACGTTCATAGAAACGGGTCACTCTTCTCCAGGAACTGCACATACAACAAGGGCCGCCGAAGAAAGGATGACTATGCAGAGGCAGGGACAAAGAAGGACAACTCTATCTTGGAGATCAGAGAGACCTCTTTTCAGATGATACCAATAAATCATGGACATATGTCCAAGGAGGAGTTTGTGATACACACTATTTTCCCACCTAATGGCATAAGTCTATACAAGGCTCCACACAGTGAAAACAGCAGCAGCAACAGAAGCTATAGAGACAGTGGAATTCCAGATTCAGACCATTCCCATTCATGATAGTGAATACGTATCAGACATTTTATTATAAATACATGACTTGAAAACTGATTGGTCTTTTGCAAAACACTGGATTAAAAAAGACTGAAGAAGCAATGTTCTGTACATTCGCCATATAATTTATATTTAAGAACTTTTTATTAAGAAAAAGTTTTAAAATTGCAGGCCATCACTGAGCCATCGGTGTATGTTGTCATCAACTGCAATTCTATATTTTAGAAATTTGTAGTAATTTGTACTGTATTTTCCTTGTTTTAGGTTTCAGACCAATTAAAACTTTGTGCTCTACTGAAATATGATGACTTGTCAACTGTGAAAGTGGATTTTCATTACTGTGTTGAACAATCAAGATTTAAAGAGACATTAAAACCTTGTAGTATAAGCACAGGTAATCTTTCACTTTGTTATTGAGACTGTCAAAAAATGAGGGGAAAAGACAAGTGTCATGAGAAGGTAGATCATGGTAGATTTAACCACCAACAAAAAAAGTAAATGTTGTCAATTCTTCTCTAGGACAGAAGGACGACGGCACAGACGCTGAATGTTTGGGGTTTTTCTTTGGAATCTGAATTGAGAGTTCAAAGAATTGTTAAGCTTTATTTCTGCTTTATTTGACTTGCAGAAATCGATTTCACATTCATTCGCAAAGCAGAAATGCCAGTGAGTAGTGAGTTTAAGACCATGTACTTGTGCAAAAGGGTAGCCTTTGGGATTACAGCACAGAGCAAATTAAGCACATTGATCATTAAAAGGACAAGTTATTACTAATGAGGTATGGCTGACACAGAAGAAGCTCAGTGTTAGTATTGGTGACTTCATCAAGGAGAAACTAAAATACAATATCCTATAGTGCAGTGTACCATATGTCATTGTGAACGTTGCCCTATAGATATTATAATAATCTGGGCAGAAAAAAGTTACAGTAAAAACAACATTTTGGCTTTTGAATAGTGTCGGCTTTTCTATTATTACTGTTATTATTTTCTATTATTTTTCAATTCAAGCCACTTTTTGTTGCCACAATTTAAGACTATTGTTCTTTACAACCGAAACCAAAGTGCATTGTACGCCCTTTGGCCAGTCTTGTATGTGCCTTGATCAAATGCTTATCGTATTTAGCTTTTTAAGAAAACCAGTGACTTTTTCATACACACTTGAATATGATAAAATATTGGTCATATTGCAGAATAAAAGTGGGAAAAAAAAAATCAAACCCTGTGGTGTTTCTTACACTCGCCTTATTTACCGTCAAAGACAATTCCATTTCCCCCGCATTACAAATCTTGCGAACGGCTGATTTGAGAAACACATTCCCCCGTCTTCTGTGAAGTGAGAATCCTTGTCAATAAAATTTTGTTATTGCAGGACAACAAGATACCATTTGCATACACAGGGCAGCTAAATTAGCATGTTGAAGAATCGCAAGATTCAGTTTGATATACCTCCCAGACACCAGTAGAAGATACAACTAATGAATAGACACCGTACAGGATATGGCACAGGCCCTACTGGGCCAGTCAAAATGGCAGCCTGGTGTAAATAAAAAAAAAAAAAAAAAAAACCACAGGAAAAAAAATACAGACTCATTCTAAAATTAGCTTACGCTTCATGACTGGAGAAAAAAAAAAAACACACTTGATAATTTTCATTTATGCTGCATGCTGCATGCAAAGACAGTCTGAACTTTAATTACATGTTAAATGAATGATGTGTCATCTCCAAATATTAACAGAAAGTACTTAGCATTTTGTTATGTATTATAGAACTTCTGGGTGCGCACACACACAGTCACCCACAGTTACAAACTATAAACCAAAGAGCCATGATATACTACATAGGTTTTAATGTAATTTTCAAAGCAAAAACATATAAAGATAGACTAAATAAACTTACATGAAAGAACTGTTAAAGCACAAATGTTAGTATACAGTGTAAAATAAAATTGAGCTTGGGGAAGACAACAAATAACCAATATGCGCATCCACCACAGCATTATATGCATCTCTCTAATTTCTGTGTTGTATCTCAGACAAAGGAAAGATTAAAAGGCCTCTAATCGCTCACTATTTTTTTGTGCTGTAAAATAGAGGTCCCCACTTACATCAAGCACATCATGTCTATGGATGAGATCATTGAAATTTCCTTAAGGACACCACATCCTGCTTCTTACCTTCTACATTTACTTGTATACTTCCATTACTGATGGACTTTTGGATTTAAGCGTATCACTCTGAGATACCCTCAGTGACAAGTATTTTTCCATTTAAAAAAAACTAGAAAAACAGCATTCTATTATTTGTTCACTAATGCAGGATGATCAGTAATGAGAGTCCCTAAATAAAAGAGATTGTGTTCATCCATCATTCATCAGATATTGAACTTGAATACATCAGTTAACCAATTCACTGCAGGATGCTGATCTTATATAATTATATAGGACTGACATTGAAGCTTCTCTGGACCTTCTCAGTATATCATACATGCTCTCATACACCTTTCCAAAAGTACCCTCCACACATCTTGCCATACTGGTATAGCTGTTTGTTTAGCATATGCCTCAGGAGTAAAACAAAAATATGTCGCGTCATCCCTTCAAACACTCAGTACTGTCAGTGCTGCGTTCGTATTTGAAACTCCAGAAATTTGAAAGCGCACAGCCAAGTACCCCGAATGCCAGTCTGAGACCAAAATCCTTTGAAGGCAACTCCATGAAAGCGATCAAAAGCCCTTATGGCTTCTGTATGGTGCATGGGTCACACGATAAAACTATCGATAAAAAGAAAAAAGAGGGTGGCAGTTTTCAAAGGCAAAAAAATAAATGGAAAACACATTTACACCCTGTGTTAAACCAGAGTACACCACACAATCACACACACTTACCATAATTGCTTATCTACAGACCATTTTTAATGAAAAGCATACACGAGATCTATACACAGTTCTCCTCAGTTTACGTTGCAAAGAGTTGTATAATTTAACAGTGTTCATGTTGATGGGTAACACTGCATTTTAATAACCTGCTTTAGAGACAAAATGTTATTCCATTTTTCCCTGACCTATTTCTTTTGGTATATGTGGTAATAATAGAAAGTAATTAAAGGCATAATGTTTTCAATTACCAAATAATAGCGTGCCATTTAACATACCCGGATAGCTCAGTTACTTCAGTTACCTGATTTGGATGGAAAACTATTAGCAAAGATGCTGGTTTATAATGGGATAATTGTTTAAGAATGACAGAGAAAAATAATTTAAACAGAATACTGTTTTATGACAATGAAATTAAAATCACATTTCTAGTAATAAAATATTAGAAATCAAATTTCTAATAAAACCAAAATTTATGGATTTGATGGAAGTTCTGTAATTTCATACTCCCAATTGTCCTTCTTCATGTCAATTCTTATGGAAACTAACAACATAAACAGGTAAGGTGACTATTTGCACTGCACTGTTCTCCTGTCTATTCCTTAAAAGAAAAAGAAACCCTAATGAGGCTGTTTTTGGTCTCTTGCATCCTGTTCAAGACATCTTGCACATCAAAGCATCTCATTTATGTCTTATGAATGCTAAGCAGAACTGGAGGTCAGAAACAAACCAAGCTCAGGGTTTTTGAGTACCTTTTCCAACCAGCCAGCCCCAGTGCCATGGCAAAAGCATAAGGAGAAAGCCTAAAGTGACAAACTAGCACTAGGGGTGGGCGATTTGACCTACAATTAATATCATGGTATTTTTCACTTTTTGGATGGTGACAGTATTATATAATTTCTTTTTTCCAGGTTTTAGGAAAAGTAGCAGGTTCTGTTCCTTTATGCAGCTAAATTTTAAAACGATATTTTATACGTACACTTTAATTGCTATTACAGTTGGGTGTGGGTAGTCTTTAAAAATATATAAAAAGTGACATGTAATGTTCTCATACTCATTTCATAATTCTCAGAGTAACAATGCAAAGTGAATAAGCCATTTCTGTCAAAAACTGAGCATTTTACAGTTCAAGTAATAATTGAGATTTGCCATAAGATTTTTGGTGTGTGCCTGAGAGTGAAAACGTGTGATGCCAGATGTACGAGTTGGGAACCCTGAAAATGTATGTTTTTTTTGTATTTCACTTGAGTTGATTTGTATAAAAAACACACACACACACACACACACACACACACACACACACACACACACATATATATATATATAGTTAAAAAAAAAACTTCGACAAACATGAAAACACCAATAAACTATATACATTTACCTAAAATTTTATTAAAAAAAAAAAACAACATAGTGCATTCGAAAACTTTTCAGCTGCACGATTTCAAATCAGACAAGCCACTATAATAGAGATATTATGGCTTTTTGGTTAAGGGTGTTAGATTCGCTGCTGTTATTAACACTAATAGCGCATTAGCACAAACTAAAGGGCTACATATGCCAAAGTACGTCTCGCTTGGAGGTTAAGGGAGTTTGATGTTCATTGCTATGGGAAACAGGCGGTTCTAAAGTTAACTGGGTAGTTCTGCCTTTTACCATGCACCTTGAATGAAGGAAGGCAGCGGCATATATATATACTGATTTAGTGAATGTTTTACTTTTTAATTTGCTACAATACATATATGCAACCAGGTTATTATTGTTTAATGTGTATAATTACACAAAATTTGTTTGAAATCTGTCTGAATTTGTTAATGAGCTATCAGCACATGGTGTCAGAGTATCCATCCATCCATTTTCCAAACCGCTTATCCTACTGGGTTGCGGGGGGTCCGGAGCCTATCCCGGAAGCAACGGG
>JABFEA020000067.1:6173181-6189931 GCA_019775915.2 Cyphomyrus plagiostoma | reverse complement strand
CAATACTGTGCAGGGTAGCCTAATGTACATTTTATATAATATTAGTTTTATTAAAACATTTAATTGTAAGCTGGTAAAGTTGTGTGTGGGCATGGCAATATCAAACGTTATTTGAGTTTGGAGGTAGGCTGCTACCATTTGTTTTGCTTATTATTAGGCTGTTATTAAGCAACATTTACATTTGGCTATGCCTTTTCAACTGATATCGCACATGTCACTGGTCATTTGTTGTGCCAATAAAGTCTTGTCTTAATTTTTAATGTGACTGATTTTCATTCAGGTGCGGGTCGGGTGTCGGTATTTATTTATAGCAGATCGGGTGCAGAATTTTATTATATTTCTGTTGGATAATGGTTCGGATACGGGATTAAATATGATGGGTATGGGCGGGTGCGGTTTGACAAAATCAGACCTGTGCAGGACTCTGCTGCCGGGTGCTGCAATAATCATATAAACAATTTTCATATAAATCATACTAATAAATTATTTATTTGACGTGACTTTTTTGACGTGACTTGACGTCATTTTTGTGGGCGAGGAGGGGAAATTTCTGCGGTATAATCGAAATCTCTCCCGTTGGCCAAATTTATATCGTATATCGTTTATACCATTTATACCGCCCAGTACTACTCTTTCATATGCATTGAATTGTTCCCTAAATAATCACTGTAATCAAATTTGTTACAAATTAACTAGCAACCAAATCAAAACTACATAGCCACCACTAATCAAACAATTCTGGCCCATCCGAAAGAGGTTCTATTGCCATTCTAAGAATGTACAATCCACACACCTGTGGTTGATAGACTGATGCAAGAGAGAGAGACACACACACACACACACACTTAAGAAAACAATTTTGTGTGGTTTCAGCCAAATACATCACACAAATGGCAGCACACCCGACTGCCTCCAACTGCTAACATTAATGCATGTCAGTCGTTAAGTCATTTTAATGATTTTTTTTAAAAGGTGATACATCTCACAATGGCTTTTTCTGAATAAACACATTGTGCTCCCAAGAACTTAATCGACCCACTACACCATTTGATGAGGAAGTCTGATCCTGGAATAGTTATTTCATTCATTACAAGGGCCCTTTGCATTACCATGTATCGATTTGCTAAAGAGGCTGTTGACTCTTGGGAGAGAAAGAGTAGAACAGAAGGGTGGTTCCAGCTTCTCACCCATCCCTGCAGCTATCCTCAATATTAATTATCGCCTTAGATAGATCTGCTGAAGTCAGCTACACAATGCTGCACTTAACAGCATATGCGAATCAAGACAGCACAGAACTTCAAGCTGTGACAGCAGCAGCAGCACTAGAGTCATTCAGCTCAGTAACACGTGAAATCACATAACCATCTCTATTGTTACTGCGGAAACTTTTGAGATATATCAAAAAATTGTCCTGTGTCATTTTTGACTAAGAAATCCCCCCTTAAAACCAATTTAAATTTAATTGTGCCTGAAAGTTCATTTTTCTTTAACGTATGTTTACAGGAAAGCATTTTTGTGACTTTGCAGTAGTTGCATGGTCTAGATTTCCTATAACAAATTCAATTATGAGTTTTAACAAATGAATAAATGAGACGCATCTATCCTAAAAATGCCTTCTTGGAGATTCTTAGTGTCACCATCTTTCCCTACAGTACCATGTCACATAAGTTTTTGTAGCAGATCTCTTCACCTTCATTTTGGCAAACATGCCAGCACGCCCCTTGGGGGCGACAAACACGTCTGCGAATCTGGCTAGCTCAGATGACGCTCTCCTTCAGCAGCATCGACTGCTTTCATTACCGTGAACACGCCCTGTCATAATTCATCAGGACTCTGCCAGACCCGTGAAAGCACTTTAGGGCATTCTCACCACCCCCTTTCCAACTCAAGTGGCTCTGTCACCTGAGAGCAATGTCACAGCACTAGAGTAAAGGTACCTGAAGTGTACAAGTATGGACAGCCAGGGACAGGCAGAAATGGGGGGGATAGTGAAAGCAATCCTCACGTCCCCTGTGATTTTTTTGACCTTGGAGAAACAGTCCGACGGACTACAGAAAGTTTTTAAACAAAAGACCAAGGTGTAATTTTTAATTTCATGGAACTTTAGGAATGAGGGAATGGAGCAGAAAAAAAATCCCTGTTGGAGGCGAATCCACCAAAGCAATTTCAATCCAATGATCCTCTCCAGAGTCAAAAGACATAAGCCACTCTAATCCTGCTCTCTCAGCTGCTTAAGACCTGCCTCTAGCTGCTGGGACCCAGAGGACAAGTGCTTCAAAGACTTTGCGAGGACCGTGCCTGGTGACACTGCTCTTCGAAGAGGTTTTAAAACTTACAGCTGCTTGTTTACCACTAAGGAAGATTCCTCCTCTATCTTCTTAGCAAAAAAAAAGAACATTAAAAATACATATAATGGGAGACACTGGGAAACTATATTGGCAGCTCAGAAAATAAATGCTATGCTGCCCCCGATGTGCAACACAGGAGAAAACATCAAATGGCAATAACTAGCTCATCAGGTGTCAGTTTTGACCGTCCATAGCACCTGAGACTCTAAAACTGAAGACCAGTCATCATTTCACCGGAGAAACAGTATGGTGAGAAAAGGTGCAGAACTGGGTCCAGCTCCACTTCACAGTCAGCCTCACTGACCTTTCAAATACAAGGAAAAGAAAAACAGAAACAACAGTCTGAAAAAAGCAGTGGTGGATAAGGAATATGACAGAGATAGAATAAAGCCAGTCTTGGCATTTGGGGAAAATACTGAACTGACAGGTTAATAAATTTTATTAATCTCCGGCTTACGTTCTGGAAGCTTCGCAAAATCCTTGAGAAGAACGCAAGTCATCTAGACAGTGTGATGACTGTCGTAATTGAATTTATACTAGTTTATGCCAGTGTATAAATATTGCAGACCGCAGTCTCTTTAACACAAGGATAAACAAACCCCATCAAACACGGCTCTGAGCTGCATTGATTCCTGTACTGCTGCCGGAGGGACAGCCATAATTAGATTTCTGACACCCATTTCCCAAGTTATTTTCAAAATCACTCCCCAAAGTGAGCTCACACATAGAATGTGCCCTCCCTGGAGAAATTAATCCGCAGCCAATATGCTGTAAAAATCCAAACTGCATACTGGGAAAAAACAGCATGATTAAAAAAAAACAATTACAGGATTTTAAGAATACCTAGTAAATTTATGGGTCTAGCAAACATTCAAGGTTCTATCATTTTAATCCACAATGACATTTGTGGCATAGGGGTGATAACAAAACATCTCTGATTGACTTAGATGATATGTTCTAAATGAGTTTTCTGCTGACAATACAATCTGCAATTAAGTTTTTTTCCCCCATACCTTTCCAAGATAAATGTCTTTGTAATGAGGCTATGCTTCTTTTTAATGTGTATCACCAGAGACTGTGGCCTATTCTCCACATTTTTAAATATTCAGTCAGTATATTAGAGGCAATTGGGGAAAAAACCAAGTTGATTGTGTTGCTTTCATCACACTACTCTGGATGTCCACTAGAATATTAGTTTCTCTCCAAATCAAGTCTAGTACTCTGGTATGGTCAAAGTTTGATTGTTTAAAGACACACAACCGTTTGTTAATTAAACAGAAGTTCTTTTTAGCTTCTTAAAAATCAGTAGTCTCTCACAATTATGAAAAGGGACAGCAAGCCTTCGGTCCTTTCTATTTATTTCCCCCATTTAAATACGTAGACATTTAGACGATGGCTGTGTGTCTATGCTGGACTACTTCCACTTCCCCATTCCCTCCCCTGTTGCAAGTTTTTATGTTGTGAGGTGTAGTGATCATGTGCTTATGTTGCTGAGGTGTTTTTTTCTGTTACTACATTATACTCCCTACTGGAGTACAGTCTAGGGGCTGCTTTTTATTCTCTTCCTCTCTCCTCATGTAATTCTGTTTTCTCTGTTCTTCCTATATCCCCCATCTTCCTGACCTGTCTACCCCTATAATGTGATGTTTGCATATGTATGGTCAGGCTGATGGCCAGTTTTTCGCTGGTACTTGTGACCAGTGACATGGCATTGCAATAACAACAGCAATAAAGGGTCATCCAATATTCAATCAATCAATCATTTCATTTAGAACCCCAGAAGTAGTTTTCAAAGAAGTCTGTGGGAAAAGATGGTTGGCCAATAATTCATTTGCTGTGAATAAGCAGGATGATAAGCAAGGAGGAAAAGTCTTAGGTGATGTGGATAACTGAATGCATGTTGTTGGTTGTGGCGTCTTGTTAACAAAGCATGTGGACAACTAGAGTTGATACGGTATGAAAATTTAATATCACGATCATAGTGACCAAAATTATCACATTAGCAGTATTATTTCTATATTGTCAAAATTTGCTAAAAATGTTCAAAAAGTAACAATTCACAAACTGAAATAATTTCACCAGGTTTTATACTGAAAACCATAAATCCACATTCAAAATAAAACAAGACAATATTCATGATGGGAATAAATCAAAATACCCTAATGCAAAGATACTTCAATCCTGACTTAGGCTTTGGGGGGAAAAAAAAGAATAGAAATTGTTCTGTCCATACGATGCAGGTCAAATGTTCATTGTTTCATTGGCAAAAAAGATCATTTAAATTGTGTCCATATGGCAGATGGTCACTGATCCTGGAAAAAACAGCTTAACATGCTGTATGTGATTCCGTTCAAGCAGATATTTATGCACTGTTTATTTTCAGATATTAGTTAAGAGAATTAAACAACCTCAAAGCTCTAAAAAAAGCTAAGAATGTCTGCCATTATCCCCAACATGAACACACCATGGATGCATCAGGAAGGTTTTTTCGTGGTATTGTCCGGGGTAACATGTTCAATTTATTTTAATGAAATCTTGAAATGACACAGGGCAATCTGGGAAGTCTTACTTCCTCATAGATGTTTTAACGACTGTACCTATCTTCTGTCGTCTTCTCTTAATATTGGACCATTACGGGAGGAAATGGTCAGCTATGTAATCAGTCTTCATGGTAATAAAATAATGCTCAATAAACATTTATCAGTTTTAGCAATTATCTATCAATAAGAGCATAGGCTAATCATCAATTATTTTGGCCAATTTATTCTTCTGCATATACTTAGCAGTGACATATTTCCATGTTTTGGGAAATACGCGAATATTCTAACTTATAAACTGACACCAGTGTGCTATCACTGACGTCACTATTCCAAATCACAATCCTTCAAAACACAATTAATTTTACAGAAACTGAAACCCTAAAGAATCTTGCTGAAACAAAAATTCATGGACTTATGACTCAACAATAATGATTTTAAGATGAAGCATTAATATATACTTTATAAGATAAATACCCCTATAATGCATCCATCATTATTCATTTATGCAAATGTGGTATAACAACAGTAAGTAACAGAATCAAATACAGACCTTTTCAGCGAAAACAAGCTTTTAGGATACTTGAAGAGGCATACGGCCTTCAGATGAAAAATCTAATAGGCTGCAAGAACGAACACAGACCTCCAATACTGCCAAACTGAGCCCTGCACTTCCCCATAATTTTTGGAGTCTACGGAGCACGTAAAGGCAGTGATCAACACAACCACATGGTGCTCCAAGCCACTTTGCGCTTGGGCAAAAAGGCAGAATCACAACATTAAGTCCCGCCTACTCAGAATGCAGATAGAAAGCAGCTTGAGGCAACACCACAGGCACACAGAAATTAATACACAATGTGGGGATCAAAGGATGAGGGTTTTACTGCTTATTTTCAGAAATTATAAATGGAAAAAACAGTCATCTAAAAACAGTTCAGGAGAATCCACAATCAGTGAAAATGCACCCAATATCATGCAGGGAAAATCCTATGAGCAACATTGAAGGCTGAAAATGTCTCGCACAGACACCTGTACATTTCCATACCCTGACAAAAATGAAAAAAAAGTCATTAGACTGAAGTAAAGAAAGTACTTGGGTAAAAAGGTTGTAATGGGGTGTGTTGAATCAAGTGGTGACTTCTTTACTTCAGTAATATTATTAAAAACGTTTTTGGTGGGTTCATTGACCATCTAATCCGTAGCCACACTAATACATGAAAATGATGGGAGCACAAGAAGTGCGATCTGGCTCCGTTACCAAAGGAAGACTTCCCCGTGTCAACCTCCTTAGTCTAAAGCTTTCAAGCAAAGTTGAAAGATAAAACTGGCATGCTGAATAAAACACACAACAAATACAAGAGACAATGCACAAACAATGAGATGAAAAGAACAAAAAGCAAAGCCCGGCAAAACTGATAAGCCAATATGAACATCTGAATGAATTCCCTATGTCCTGATCTAAAATACCTATGAATAAAATTACAATGGAGCTGAAAAAACTACTCCTTTTTCAGTTTTCCACATTATCAGTCATCTGAATGACAAAACGAGCTTACACAATGAATGTCACGGTTAGTACAGAAAGACAATGCCCAAATAAAATATTAATTTTATTCATCTAACAAAGAAAGTCATTACATGCACAATGAACAAAACACACTCTTATTTTTCCTCCAAAAAATAATGTCAGACATTATCTTGTTCAAATTTGCACATGCTACAAAGAGAATCCTGTACTGTGCAAATCATTAGTGTTTCTGACCACAGGATCAACACTCAGAGCATGCATCCCTGACTTTCCAGCCTACCCATGGATTTAATATTGTATACTGGGGTATGTGACTTGTAGAACTTAAAAACCTATGACCCTTAACCAATTTTTAGTTTAGTTTCTTACAAACATTCAAGGCAATAGTGCAGTGTTCACAAAAAGTTACTGATTTCAACAATTAAGCTTAGACAAGATCGCTCCTTTGCCTTTAATATTAGTCAAACAAGTGGGCTTCATTGCAATTAGAAGTGAAGCATTAAATCACACCCAAAGACAATTTATTTATACACAAGAACAGGATTTTCCAAATGATGCTTTAAAGTGGTGGTCTACAGCACTAGCAGATGAACCTGTTTAACTGACCTTATTTACTAAAGATAGCGAATGTAATACACCGTAACATTTCAGCAAGAACCACTGTAGTTCATGCATGTTTATCAGTGCACTTCCACATTGTATGTTGATAAACTGATGTATTAATGAGCATTAATAGGATCCACATTATCGTTAAGATGCCTCTGCAGTTTTTGAAAAGGGATCTCTCTCAAAATGTAACCAGTTTTAGTTCCATACATGCATGTGCAAAATTTGAAAAAGATCGGTTAAATGGTTTTTGAGTTATACCAAAGTGTCTGCAGTGGTAGTGGACAGACGCCAAAAACCCTATGTATTTCTGAACGTCGGTAAATACAACTATTGTCCCGATTGTGATATTGGGATTTAAAAAAAAATAAAATCAATTATGCTTTTGTGAATGTGTGATTAGGCGTTGGGCATTGAGTACTTATTACAAAGGCCACTCTTTAGTAAAAGAAAAAGAAATATCATAAATAACAGGTTAAGTAGGCTTTCTTCATACTATGAATCGACTTTCAAAGGCTTCATGATGGCAAGCGCTCAACTTCCTGCCAGCTCAGAAATGGACCATTTTTTAATTAGTGAGATGCATGCAACAGTGTCATTATGCGCAGGGGATCAGGATACTACTTTGGCTGAATGAATGACTCTTTTGTCTCTTTAAGGAGAGATGTATTCATCATGTGTCACTTTGCAGCAGACAGACTGGAATAACTGAAAACATATAATTCACTTACTGCCAGAAGCAGAGAAAGATGAAAATACACTTCCAACCAAATAACAACAACATAGAAACATATATTTTCAAAATGATGTTAATATTAAGGTGAATACTCAGGCACATTTGTCCAAATTAGACTGGTCTTTTCAGCTTCAAAATTACTTCTTAAAATGCTGTACTCTTTAATGACCTCTTGTGCAATTTGACAACTCTATTCCATTTCCTCTCATCCAGTAAAGACAAAATACACAAGAACTATGGATGAATAAAGGGAGGGCTTTCATTACAGGGCCCAGCAAAAGTATTTAATTTGCTAAATGTTGAAACAAGATTCAAATGAAGGCAAATGTGCCTCCATACTGCTGAATGAAATGAGTCATTTTACTCAACTCGAATTAAACGTAATGTACCTGGCAGAGCCATCACCTCGTCTTGCTCCATTTCAGCCTCAGTGTCTCATTAGGTACTACTACCATATCGCTGCTGAACTTAATGCTAAGGGCTTACCATGAAATGAGGAGCACACAAGGACCAGTGACACGGCCCATAAAAGTGCTGATATTAATTAACATCAAAAATCTACAAATTTTATTGAAAGTCATTTTTTTCTTTAAGTCAATCCTTTCATTCCCCACAACTGAGCTATGCAAAACTGTAGTATGCATATTTATGCTACATTTGGGGGAGAAGACTAGCTGTAGCACAGTGGCTAGAGCACCAACTGTTCTGTCAAACCAACCTAGGGGCCGAGGGCCAGCCATTAGTGGATAACAACCAAGCAAGGAGCATGACGCATCACACAGTATCTTTTGAAACCAGGACCAGGAAGTATGGTTGAGGTCAAGCCTCACAGAGGATCAACTTTGCCCGCATAATTCTTGGTGGGCAGGCTGATGAATGTCGAACAAGCAACTTTTGTTCATTGTTTACATTCTTTGAGGATCTGAAAAGGATATATTACACAGCGTATTTTGGGCCATCTGGGGCGTCTGCGACAAAGCCAGGCCAGAATGCGAGAGGACCCCCATTCAGCCTACAGCCAAAGTGCTCAGATTAATGGCTGCCTAATGGAATCAGGCATCTCTGGAGGTCTGACCTTGTAGATTCCCAGTCTACCAAGAACCCTAGGATGACTAATGAGGATGATGAAGTTTTTGTTTAATGCATCACAGGTGCTTATTCTGGGAGAAAAAGCTGCAGGTACAATAAACTGTGTCAAGTAATAGCCTGGTCAGTTACAAGAGGCAATAAACCATGTAGCAGCTACACATAGGTACACACACACACACACACACACACACACACACACACACAACTTTGGGGAGGGGGTAAGAACATATATGCAGGATGAGGAGGTTGATTTGCTTTTCACATTCTCCCAAATACTTTCACAGTGAAATTACACAGCCTGCACTGCACTTCAGAGGGAGCTCAAGATGATTTGCGATAAGACACAGATTCTGAAGACTCCAAAAAGCACCACAGAATTCTCAACTATCTATCAACACAGATTATGAGTGCCTACAAGAATGTTTCTGTCCAAAGTTTGAAGACTTGAAGCTGTTTAACAGGCAAAAAAGGTTCCGCTCCCTGCTGACACATGTACCAATGAGTAAGGCAACATTACCCATTTGCCTCCTTTACATGTCTTTTGTGGCCTAATTACACAGCCATTGAACAGATAAATTTAAGGTTTTGGCATACATTTGTACCTATGTATACTTTAGAAAGCACTTTAGGAAGAATGTTCTTTTTGCTTCCTTTTGTTTTTATTAAGGTTCTTAAAATTCATGTTTTACTAGCTTCAATGTGTAAATATCAAAACAAATGTATTCTATAAGAGAAAAAGAATAATTGGGAATAATAATTTTAACTGAAATTTGCTATACCATCACATCCAGAAAAATGGTGGTATGAATACAGTACTAGAGATTGGTTTGTATCCAATATCACCAGATTCAAAAGATTACAGACATGAAGACAATTCCAAACAGTCAAAATGACATCTGTCTGCATTGATCTCATGCACTTCAAAGCATTCAAACCAATCAATCAGTACTGCTGTGGGTCAAACCAGCCAGAGTTTCCCCTCCACATTCCATTAAGCACATTTCTTTTATTGTGAAAAGAAAAAAAAAAAATCAAATGTAAATTCTGGGCTCAGTGTAGAGCTTTGTTACAGTAAGCAGGGAAATTAGAAATTGAGATGTTAGAAATGTGTCATTGCATGACTGTCACACCATGAACGTAATGTATATATACTTTATACATAACTTTAACATTATAATACAGATATAATTTGTCATGTGGATAATTATAGCTGGAAATTTTCCACATTTCAGTTGACACTCTGGTTCTCCAGAGTCATTATCTGATTCTCCATTTGAGAGTCATTTGCTACTAAAATATAATTCAAATGTTTTATTTAATTGTTGGCAATAAAAGCCAATGACATGGGTGTTCTTATACAGGCAGGTATGTGATTAGTTCTGAGACCGCACACGTGCCAACTGCACTCCTGTAGGGATAGGATGTGCATGAATGGTTTCTTCCAGTAAGTGTGTGGAGGCTCCACTATTCTTATCTGGTAGACATGGGATCCCATGAGGGAGGGAGCAGGAAAGCTGCGGTTTCAAAGGCCATAGCTCACATAGAGCTTTTGAAACTGTATTCCCCTGTGTCTAAAACACTTTTAGTCATTTGTGTGTTCAGAATCAGCCTTTACTCTTCTAAATTCCCCTGCAATGTATTCGGTCCATATGCCTGTATCAGCAAAGTCCAAGAAGAAACAGAAGCAGCAAAAACTGTGTCATTCCTTGTTTCGTCTAGAAAGTGTTCCCAAAAGAACTCAGAGAAGACAATTATTGAAGAGCACACAATTTATAGTGTTCCACTAGCAAAATAGTTATGGATGAATATTCTGCCAATCAGCTCCCAGCCATATTTCATTAAGTTTTTTTAATCCCCCCAGTCTTCAGCGTAATACATATGGTTTTAGAACAGGTTCACTACCGCCACTGGAGAGTCAATGTGAGTCAATAACACAAAAATGGATATTTTTTAACACTTTGCACACATATTGTATGTCTGAGGAACTAAATGTGATTACATTTTGAGACTGTTCACCCCAAAACTGATGCAGCATCACATAGTGATACCCCATTGGAAATTTGTTGTAAGATTGAAGATCTGGATCTCAAAAGCAGAGCATTACACTAACAACCAACAGCTCGGTGGTTCAGATCCCATGAAGTACATATAACTGTACCCTTTGGGTGTACCGTAAGCCTTTTTTGATGAAAGCATCACTGGTAGGCAATGGACAGAGTGAAATTATTCATAAACATGTATAAAAACACACATATGAAAGTTACATGGTGTGCATTGTTCCCCACAGTTTAATGCTTAAAGCACACTTAACTGGATATGTCTGTATCGCATAGGTTTATACTTCTTAGTATGTTAATGCTATGTTTTATGCTTTAAACTGACAGAACGGTCATTATTAGTAACGCTGTTTCAAAAAACATTTTCCCACCCTGACTCTTGGTGACTCAATACAAATATCACATTGAAAAGGCTGCTAATAAAATACTGTAAAGAATGATTCTGTGTTGCCTTTTTTGGGGAGGGTCACAAGTATTTGAATATATTCAAATGAATTGTGTGACATTTCAAATTCGTTCAGACTTGATTTTTGAAAAAAGTGACAGCCCTAATGTGGAGACTTAGCCACAAAGCTAACAGAAGCGATAAGGCAGACAGAGATAATCACAAAGAGCCAGGATGTTAATGTCACTGTTGGTCGTCTTTACACGGTAATTGACCTTTATCTGGTCCAAATGAGAAAGAATGCTGATTCAGACTCGATATTTGAGAATTTCAACACCCTTTTTTCCCTTTGCCATCTTATTCCAGTTTTCAGCATGTTCTTTTTTATTTGAGAGTGCGCTTTCAATATTTGAATAAGCCTCTATTGTGTTTATCTTAAATTGGATTCCTAGGCATGGTCCCATGAGAATGGATAAAGACTACTGAAAGCATGTAAATTTTTATTCTAACATGATAGAATTAAATTAATAAAATTAAAACAAGTTCTCAGCCACTTCACCACAAATGATTCCACAAAGCATGTCCGAAACACACAAGGTGGCTGATTTCATTCAATATTTCATTTAAGGATAAAGGTGTTTCACTTTGATTATGCAGGTGAAGTCGCCCCCCCCCCCCTCAAAAAAAAGGTAGTTAGAGGTAGGCTGCTTGAAATTTTGAAAAATGCATAAATTAACCACTGAATAAATGCCTGGCTTTTATTTGAATTCTGTTAAATTAGCAGAGTCTGACTCATCCAGCGAAACAAAACTTCATCCATACAAAAGCTGAATAATGTTGAAGCAGGGCTTTGATAAGACCCCAAGGACGTGTTTTATCTTTCAGGAGCAACACACCGCTCAGGAGCCATTCCGGAAATCAGAGGGCTAGCATTGTCTACAAGGCACTCATGGACCACTTCCTTCTTTAGCAGTGAAAGATGGTACGCGAAACTGCATTAAACCATCACAAACAACCAAAGCAGATACATAGAGGGGAGTTAAACACACAAAAAGGTGAGACACTTGTCTGTAAAGACAACTTGCATGCCTTAGTCCAAAAGAAACAGGAGTGCACAGTTATATTCAGCAGAATAAAATTAATAAAGCCATCCTGAGTTACAAGAAATCACCCTTAACCCCCTGAAGGCAACAGCAATGCCAGGGCTAGGTGCTGGGAGGCATTTTTCTGGGAAGTAAACAAACAGCTAGTAAATTTCTATTCCGGCGCTCTCCAGGTCCCAAGTGCTGACCAAGCCTGGAGACTCAGCAGCCCTATTACCAAAGTATCATTTGGCCCCTGGGCTGTGTGAGAAAAAGGGTTCTTCAAATACTTAAGGCTGTGTACCTCGGTGACACCACGTTTACCTCACTAAGCATGTAACAATAGGAATTTCAGTTTGACCTCTAATCACGTTGGTTAAATCAAGCAAGACAGGCCGATGAATTAAATTCCAACAAGGATGTCAATAGAAATTTTAAAATCAGAGTTTTTCATGCCATTTTGCTGTGCACTGACACTATTCACTGCTCTATCAACATTTTATGCCAAATCACTATATTTCCTTGTTTAAGATGTACTGCAAGATGCCTTTTTTTTTTCCAAAGCGCAATAAGTGCCATACCAATTTTTTGTCAAAACACGATATATACTCTCGACCAATCAGAATTCGGTGAGTGTGCAACTTAATCGATCTTAGCGGCGCTCTGAGGCGATGGTTTTGTTGCTACCTTGTTTAGTGTCCTCTTCAAAATGAATGTTTTAAACCCTTTTTATGGCATCGATGAGCCAGTAAGACCTAAAGCTGGAGTTAAAAAATGCCGACTGGACAAAGAAAACCACAAAAAACAACAAAAATATAAGGTTTGTCACTCAGGAGGTGCGTTAATCCTACTGTGGGATGTCAACACAAGGCTGCTGCCACCGGTTTCTGTCAAACCGAGAAGATGTTACCGGATTTTTAATGTGGTGGACGATATTGAAAAAACATGAAATTGCCAATACAGTGGTACCTCGCTTCTCAAGCTCACTAGAACTCAAATTTCTTTAAAGTCAAACAAACCAGTCTGACCTAGACCTTCGATCTGAATATCAGAAGTTGAACCGTGAACACTGACCTAATATAAGTTGTACACGCTAGGAAATGAGTCACACTACAATGCAATTCTTACTTGAATGCCTTCTTCACAGAATGGACGATTAACCAAACAAAGCAGCGCAACATTACAGTAACTAACAATAAATAAACCACTAACTTATGTGTATCATTAGAGCATTTACGTCATTTATTTAAACTTTATATTACCAGGTAAATTAACTGAAAACCAGTTCTCACTGATTTCCGTGATATTCGGAAGAAATAGCAGATTACGCACTGCCTGGGATACAAACGTCATGCACGTAACTAAACTCTTCAGCCAATAAGGATAAGGTTTGTTGTCACGGAGGTGGTTCCAGTTTGTGCAGCCGGGTGAGAGGTCGCAATGTATCTAACCGTAATACATTGTGTCAGGATCAGAATGCGTTGCTTTAAGCCAGCGCTGTAAGCAAGTCGAACGCGCCCAATGACCGAACTGTGGAAACAAACTGAAATGCGGACTTAATACAGAGGACTAATGACAACAACCAGAAACAGCTGATCACATGGGGATCCCACACAAGGTTAACGAGGGGGCGTGGCACACGGAAGGAGCAGACGATCAGGGCAGGACAGGGGTAATGTTGGGATAAGATCTTTATCGTTTTGGAAGCCATTAAGAAAAAAAATGCCCTTCTTATTTTATCCTGTTCATTTTGTGTTTAAATGCTTTAAAAAAAAAAAAAACATTTAGGTGTAATTTTGGGGGGCCGGGAACAAATTAATTGGTTTCCCATTATTTCTTATGGGAAAAATTCGATCAGAACTCGAACTTTTTAGGATTCGAACCGAAGTCCAGAACAGATTAAGTTTGAGAACTGAGGTACCACTGTATTTACTTTATTGTACTGTTTAGTTTGTTACTATTTAAGTATTTATGTATTTTTTTATTTAATGCATTTGCACTTATTTTGATTTATATTCATTTATTGTATGATTAGTCCTTGATGTCATATGTTGCATGTTCACACATAATACACATAAACAAATCAACTTTTTGGAAATAAATGGATAGATTTATAGCATTTTGGAAAAGAATGGATAGATTTATAGTGTCTTGAAAAAAATGAATTTTGAATTTATAAATCAACAATACTGTTTGATTTAGCAGTCATTGTTGAACATGTTCAGACTGAGCCAAGAAACCAGTTTAACAGGATAAATGAAATATTAACAAAATGTGGGGGTCTAGGTAAAAAATGTCATTTTCTTGAAAACTATCATAATGGATTTATGTCATTTTGGAAAAGAGCTCTTCATATATTGAGATTACTCACATATTCATCGTATTGACATGCATCCTGCGCTTTTTATAATTATCAACCACACAAGCATATTGTATGTATCATACAGTATGTGTCTATTATTGCGTCTTAACCATCTATGTATATACGCTATGTACGAGTCATCAACAACCAGAGACAAATGTGGCACAACCTGTGTGTATTAACATACTTGGCCAATAAATTTAATTCAGATTGTGATTCTCAATGTTGAATGATGTAAACTTCACGAAAAGGAAAATCCCATTTATATGTAAAGATATGTAAAGAAAAAAAATCACTTGTGAAATTTCACTCCAGAGAAACTGTAACACTAAGTCTATGAGGAACACATATAAAACTGTGCAAAATATTCTGGAAAATATCACATGCATGAGTGGCTATGTAATTAATTGCTTAGCTAGAGATCTACCACGTATTGCAACTGCGTTTCAGGCCATATGCAATGAATAAAGGACATGTTTTCAGTATGACAAATTTACTTGGAAATTAATCAGTGTCATGAGTGAAGTTATATAAAAAGCAAAAATTATTAAGCTTGTTAGTGAACGTGATCATGCGTCTCACACAGTTCCATGCCGGAATACCACAACACTGGTCCTAATAAGGAAATTTCAGTATGGTATGGTCTGAGAGGAAGTGGGGGGAGGAATAATACTACTTACTCCATGTTGCACTCTTTCAGGCACTGCAGTGAAGATGTACACAACATAGAAAAAAGTACTGGGATACCTGGCCATTACACATACAGGAAAATTTATGACATCCCATTCTAAACCCATAGGCATAAATACGAAGTTGATGTAATGGCCCCTTTTGCAGCTGCCACTCTTTTCAGAAGGTTTTCTACAAGTTCATGAAATGTGTCTGTGGCAATTTTTACCTATACAGTATATACAGAACAGCATTTGTAATGTCAGGCACTGATATTGGACATAAAGGCCTGGTTTTCAATCTCTGTTCTCGATCATCCTAAAGGTGTCAGATGGGGTAGAGGGCAGGGCTCTGTGTGGGCCAGTCAAGTTCTTCCACACCAAACTTTTCTTTAAAGACCTTGCTTTGTGCACTAGGGAACAGTCATGGTGGAACAGAAAAGGGCCGCTTTCCCCAAACTGTTCCCACAAAGTTGGAAGCATAGAAATGTCAGAAATGTCTTGGTATGCTGAAGCATTAAGATTTCCCTTCACTGGAACTAAGGGGTCTAGCCCAATCCCTGCTAAATAACTCCATACCATTATCCCCCTTCCACCAAACTTTACAGCTGGCACAGTGCAGTCAGGCAGGCAATATTCTCCTAGCATCCACCAAACCCAGACTAGGTCATCAGACTGCCAGACAGAGAAGCGCGATTCATCACACCATAGAACACATTTCCACTGCTTCGGAGTTCAGTGGTCACTTGACATTGCGCTTGGTGATGTGGCTTGCATGCAGCTGTCCGGCTATGGAAGCCCATTCCATGAAGCTCCCAGTGCACATTTTTTTGTGCTGGGATTATAAATACCAGAGAGAGTTTAGAATTCTCCAGGTATTTAGTCAACTTTTACACACTGTGACTCAGCACTCGACGACCTTGCTATTAATTTACATGGTGTGCTGCTTTGTGGCAGAGTTTCAGCTGTTCCTAAACATTTTCACTTTGCAATAATACCACTTACATGAGACTGTGGAATATCTAGCAGGGGAAAAAAAATTAAAAATCACAAATTGACTTATGTCAAAGGAGGCATCCTATGACAATACCACACTTTAATTCACAGAACTTTTCCATTCTTTCATAAATGTTTGTAAACCTGACTGCATGGCTAACTGCTTGATTTTGTACACACTTTTGGCAAAGGGTCTGAATGAAACGCCTGAATTCAATGGCCGAGAGGTGCATTCCAACAATTTCTATTTAGTGTGCATTTGGAAATTAGTCTACAAAGACTAGTGAAGAAACTGTCTGAAAAAATGAGGAGAGAAAAATGTCAGTGGCCTCCACCTGTTAAACCATTCGTGTTTT
>JABFEA020000067.1:6139166-6160402 GCA_019775915.2 Cyphomyrus plagiostoma | reverse complement strand
CCCCCCTGTCTGATATCACTCTCTCTACACCCCTCTCTCTATATATTTTTATCAGATTGTGTCTATATAAACACAAACACACACACACACACACACACACACACACACACACACACACACACACACACACACACACACACATATACATACACACACATACACATACACACATATACATACATACATACATACATACATACATACACACACATATACATACATACAAAAACTTAGCAGTAAATGTCTTTTGAAAATGACCATTATCACAAAATAAACATGCAAAAAATGCCCACAAGTGTGCCACTACAAAAAAAAAAAAAAAAAAAAAAAACCATTTACAAAGGCTCCTATGGGAAAAACTGAGTCTAATTCCAAAAGCAATGCAAATCACCATAGATAAAATAAATATGTCATATGTTCACTTCATGTAATTCAGTCATAATGGTATCAGTCTGTCAAAAATAGTTACTGGTAAGCTATGTTGTATAGTAAGTTATGAAAGTAACCCTCGATGTAACACTACTCAGTAGTACCGTTAAAGGCAGACTATATTAATTCCGGTGGCTTGATAATATAGCCAACATTCTATATTACAAGCATGGCCAGAACCAATAGTTTAGTGCTATGATTCAGTTTTAATCCTTCTTTTAGGCCTACACTGACTCTAACCTGCAGAAAAGAACCAAGGTGTAGATGATTTCATGTAAAATTGTGCTTTTCGCTGTAGCTAATAAATGAAAAATGTAATAAAATACACACACACACACACATCTATATATGTATGTGTGTGTAAACATAAATTTGAACACACACATACACACACACATAAGGTTACATGTCCTACAATGCAGTTAAGAGAAAAAAAAAGCTGATCAGAAATTGTCATTCAGATGTCAGTCTCAATCTTTCATTTCATGTAAAATTCAGAAAGTTAGAAATCAATGCAAATCAAAATCAGTGAAGTAGACACAGAGATGGCAAAGACTCTGAAAGTTGGGGACATTTCATTAGTTTCAAATAAAAGTGGAAAGACCACTGCTATGGTTTTTAAGAAGCAGTGGGGTGATATGCTGCCTTTTAACATCCAGACAAAATAAGGAATAAAAAGTTTTTCCCCTTAACAGACATCAAATGAGCTGAAATTAAACAAATTTTGACATGTTGTACAGAACCATTTTCAGAGAGGAAAGAATGAATGGAGGGGTTCTTAGAAACATTGTTACATTTCTAATAGTTACCTTTCTAAATTAACATTTTTGAAAATGCAAATGTATGCAAGTTCCTCCATCTCTGCTCTTTCTTTCAAACTCTGGGTAGATAATACCGGTCTAATTAAAATTTGCCGGAACATTTGTTTAATTTACTTGGTTCAGACCTCTCATCAGCAACCTTTCGAATCCCTGCATAGATGCATACAGCCAGCAATGTCTACATCTGGAATGATTCAGTACAATGTGCGTTCTCTAGCAATGCTAGTTTTCAGGTTTACAGAAAAAATGGGGTAGGGGACAAGTGCAACATTGTTTTAAAAAGTAAACTAACATGCTATTTTGTTTCTGATGACATGATGGAGTCTCACCAGATACATTTTTGTAAGTAATCAAACAAACAAAACAAAACAGACAGACAGCACAGGAAAACAAGCAATCATGGACACAAAACTACACATCAAAAAAGCTGAGCACCAAGTGATTAGCTGTTCTTTATCCAGGTCTACTTTTTCTTCGATTAAAAAAAGGATTTTCTCAGTCTCGAAAGTTTAACCTGATCAGATCCTATTTTAGACTGAGAAGAAGCACAGAGGAGCTGCATTGCATTTTCATCAGGTTCAAACCCTGAAAAAGCACATCTACACCCACCTAAGCAGACCTCTGGTTCTAGCACCCAATGACCTCTCTGAAGCTGCACCCCACCTCCAGTGGTCTCCTCCAAATCCCCTCCCTCTGGAAATGGCTCAGTGCACACACATTCACTTTTCTTGCATGAGGAAAAGAACAGCCCAGAGCAGGTCTCTTTGTTTACAACAGCTTGAAGAGATAGTTGCAATGGCTCTGGCTGGACATACAACCAGCTAAAACACAAAGACTGGTGCGAACAAAACCTCTTCGTAATGCTGAGTGGAAAAACTGTTATAACGCTGTTATAGTAAAATGTGTTCTGACGGGACACTTTTTTTAAACAGCTTATTAAATGAAAGGTTATGAAACCTTTCAGAGGCCAAAATGGCAAAAAGCAAAAAAGAAATTACCATTATACTGGGGGAAAATCCACTATATTCAAACAAAAAATGCTACTGGCACCACAGTCAGTGAGCTGTGGATCTGCAGGCAGACCTTTCTCTCTTTGGTTGACAGCTAACGGCAACACCACCAACTTATCTGACACACTATCAGTAGATAAGATAATTTGGTCACAGTATTTTCAGGTAAATTTAATCTGCTTTTTTGTTTTATACGTATCACAATATTAAATCGCATCTAGACATTTCACGCAAAATAGCCTAAATGCTTAATTACGCCCAGTTTTACGCTAAGGATAGCACCCTTACGAGCTCTTTGGATCTCTGATACCTTAGGACACACCTTGCCAATGGATGCGCAAAATGAGTAGAGAAAGCACAGATGCTCACAAACACAGTTCAAAGCTGTGGGGACTTGATGCTGAGTTGTTGAGTGCTTCCCAGGGAAGGAGCTTGGCAGTGCCACTCTTGCTGCTCAGGGAGCACACCAGCTCTGTATGACACTGCAATGCAAAACGACACTGAATGCTATTTTTGCTTTTTGCAAAAATCCTCTAAATTTCTTTAGATTAGGGAAAGCAAGTATTAATGTCTGTCTTTGTAAAAAGTTGAGAGGTGTAAAGTGAACTTTCAGAAAGCAAGGGATACCTGTATTGTACATGTTTACTATATGGTTATGTGCAATAATTATTCTTTTAAACAAAGGTCTAAAATAATCTCTGGATCACGGTTTTTGGCTAGGTCTCTGAAATTATTCAGAAAATGTAATTTCTGAGGAGGTTTTAGGTTGTCAGGTTAAGTAGTTGTCCATCCTTCAAATAGATTATGTATCTCCCCACCCAACTCAAAAAGTAGGTTGGAACAGGCATTGCACGCATAAATTCCCAATGGAACAGTCCGGACTTGTCCATTTAAGATTTTGGTATTGTATGCATACAGGTCAATGAAAAAATGACAATGAATCCTTTCTTCCAGTTTATTCTCACTGAGTGCCCCCTTGTCTTTGCTGTCATGCAACACTTAATCCATTAAACATCAACATGTTTACAAAACCATATTAAACAAGAATCAATCCGTATGAGCTCATAAGTTATGCACCACTTTAAAAACTTCCTCTTCATTGCTCTGTACAAATGAATGCAGATGCAATAACAATGGCAATCCTTGACGTCATGCAAGGAAGGCTCCACAGTTCTGGGGAGACACAAAAAGGATTACAGAAAAGTCACTTCCTAAGCCAATGCTGGGTGATTCAACAAGAGTAGTAATAAGGAGTCACCAGGTCCCATCTGGACAGAGAAACGCTCAGGCTGAGTTTATAACACACACCAAAAGAAAGTTAGCCCTCCATGTCATGCTTGATTGAGTGACTGAAATTCACCCATTCTCCAGGGCTAATGAAAGCAACTCCCACCCTCCCCCTGCCACTGTATAGTGAGGTTCCAAGTTTCACGTGGGCAGTCATATTCATTATAGAGGTGCTGAAGCCCCTACAGATCCTGCCGTGCACAAAGAAAAGGAGGCAGTCCACTGTAGAGATGGGTTATCTGCAATTTCATTCCATTATCCTCCTGTCCCCAGCAGCCATAGGGGCACATTGCTTTCATCCTTTTTTTTTCTACCTCACTCTTGCAGCATGCTGCTGCTGTCTCTCCACCAGGCCAAAAAAAAAAAAAAAAAAAAAAAAACAATTCACGAGTATAAACTAGTGTTAAGAGTTGGGGGATATACTTTCATTATGCTTCACAAACACCAAGAAACATTCACAAATGTATAATTTAAGAAAGAAAAAAAAAGTGTTTTATTGATCGAAGAATGTGACAGCCTGACATCGTAAATAGCTAAAAGCAATGTTACTAAGCCACTGAAATCTTTAAGAAAAACAGGAACACAAGGAAAAAAATGGATTTGACTGATTTATGGATTGAGGAATCAAAAAATTACAAAGACAATCTAAGCAAGGTGTGTCCGACTGGTGTTCCAAAAAGCAAGCCCAGCCTGGCTATCCCAGAGCATCTTGATTTCAGTTGAAGCCAATGACTGCACCTTATGTAACTTGGCCTCTATTACTGACCAAATTAAATATTTAGCTTACAGGAAAACAGCAAGTGCTGATATAGGAGAAAGGGACTGGACTGTACAGCAGTAAGTGCACGGCTGCTTTTGGCATTATTCAGCATTCATCACTTCTCATGTATACTGAGAATAAAGAACAATTCTACATAAAAACAGCTTTGAAATATTATTTTCTAAACACTGAATAGGGGCACACTGTGAAGATACAATAGAAGCAATCATGGATTGGGTTAATTAACTGAAAGACATGAAAATTTAATGAACACTTTGCAAGGCCGCACAAAAAAACTGCATAAACAGAAATACGTGAAAAGCGGTCTAACGCTGATTAAGGCACAAAACACAAAAGCTATCGATAAAGACAACCAAGAGCCACAGCTCAGAGTTTGAGAGAGCCACATTAGTTCTGACTCAAGGGAAAAACAAAAAATTACCTCATAAGTCACAGCCTCAATTTGTACAAAGACTGTAATGTTCAGCAAGCAGTAGTATCGCCGGGCAGATTTCGACAAATTACTGCGCTGACATGTGCTCAAACAGCACAGGAAAGGGAAGCAGTGCATGGTCCACTGTCTGCACGCTGACCCATCAGCCAGAGTTAAAGTCACACCCAAGATTCCTCCTCCCATCTAGACATTTTTACCATGGCATTGTCTTTACAAGCTTTGATCCATTATTATTTGATGTAGGGAAGCACAGAAATTTTCCCTCAGCCACTCGGGTGGAAAACGATCCTTCCTGCTTGTTCAGCAGGGAGGGAGTGATGAGGTGCTACCCTGCTACCTCCCCCTTCCTTGCTAGTGGTGCCCAAGGCCTTCAGCACAGATCCCTGGCCAATAAAGTCAATTCACGTTTTTCCCCTTCCACCCATCACATCCAAAATAAACACAGACAGCCAGCCTGATCCAACAGAGCTGGTTGGGGGGGGGTGTCTGAGGGCATGCACTGTTTGTCTCATTTGAAAGTTTCTTGTTTCTTGCTGTGTATGTGCACGCACGTGTGTGTGCATGCGTGTGATGAACTACTGATTCACTTCTTTCTAGGACAAGTATTTAGCAGCTATAGAAGATTGAGTATTACATGCAAAAGAAAAGCAAAGGGCTCTCTCATAAGTTCTCAACCTATTGGTTACAACTCTGGTTCTGTGACCACTAGGACCTCTTCTACTTCTAATAAAAGGGAAAATGACGACTTACGTGACAGATTTAATATATCTATTTGTTAGCTTTGATGTTCAGAATTGCTCATATTCCCCATTCTGGGCTTCTGCCAAATATCCACAAGACAAAAGTCTTAAACAGTTAACGCCATTCTCATTAAACTTTTAGCATTTGAAAATTCTTTAAGCAATCTTCTGCCATAAGTCTGTGAAAGGATAAAGATTTCTATGGAGTAAACAAGAAGAACTTAAAGTTGGTGAATGAGGTAGGTCATTGGAAGCATAGTAGGTGAAGCTGAAAAGGTTCCCTGTCACAGTGCAACAACCAAGTTTGGTCAACATCCCTGACACTACAATGGAAGACATTACATTGGTTTTAAACTGGCAAGCCCCCCAGAAACACCTCCATTTCCACTCAAAATCCACAAGAAGAAGCTAACAGCTATATTTAAATAAATATAGCTAAATATAGCTAACAGCTATGCTTCAACATATAGCAACACTTTTCCACAGTGACCAAAACCCAACAGCAGAGTGCTGAGACTGGTGCAAAATGAGAACAAAAAGTATATTAGCAATGTCTAAAATTCTAGAAAATAATATCCAATTTCCACTAGGGGGCATGATGCACTACTGAGCAACTACTTGCCTGCCTACAGCGTAGTAGGAATTCCAATGCATCATACATACAGAATCAGGTGGAATTTCAGCATTCCAGTGAGACAGGGAATCAGCTCTTCGACAGGGAAAAGTTACTGCTCCATGATTTCGGAAGCATTTTTTGAAATTTTGCATGTGACAGTAAAGATCATTTCTAAAGGCCTTGTCCCAGCATGGTTCAGCATTCTTGAATCCTGAGACTGGACAAATAGAGGCTGCTTCATTTGCATTTATTTTCTTCATGCCCCCCAATGAATCATTACCCTAGTAATTCCACTTAATTAACTAACAAGGAACCACCGAAATGGACACTCATCCATCTTTCCATTGTAAAAATCATAACACAATCAGAGGTTGATATTAGTTAACAGGGCTTTCGGAGTAATTAAAATCATTAGATAAGTATGACAAGAACCAGGCATGCCTAGCAAGAGGGATCCGGGGATCCAGCATGAGGGATCCAGACAAGCAGAGAAATCCAAAAAAAAAAGTCCTAATATCATGTTTGGAGACTTTAAACTGATCACAACCTGTAAAGCAAGAAATGTATGTATGTATGGCTGCAGTTAGTGAGAACACTGTCCAGGGTTATACTGGAAAAAGGTACATTTAAAGTTTAGGACTCCGCTACATCCCACTCAGGAGGCAATGATTTCACATAACATACCACTCAGATTAGAAAGTATTCAAAGATGTACAAGGAAATCTTAGCCCAGCTTACATTGCTGTTGCAAGTTGAAAGAAAAGCTACCAGAAATCAGCATAAGCAAGATAAAAACACATTTCCAAACCATAAAATCTATTCATTTTCTTTTAAAATGAGCTATGAAATAAGAAATCACATCTATTTTTCCACAATTCCAGAATTCAACACCAATACAACAATGTAGCGGCAATTAAATACACCAAAACTACATCAGTTTTCCCTAAATCAAGTAAACCAAACAATCCATTTAAAAATTTACATTTTTACATTAAGGAAAGAAATGTGCATTCTGTGTTTTGTGAATTTTGCTGTCTACACTCTGTTGCAACTAAATTTTACAATCACAGTTTGAACTCGCTGTCAAAAAAAAATAATAATTTCTGGGATATTGCATATCATTTATGGGAGTCAGGAAGCCACTATCAATATGTAGAAGACTCCTGGAACTTTCAGGAGAGGTAGGATGTCTTGTTGACAATGTGCACATTACTATTTGCATGAAATAAGACATAAAAAAAACTCATGATAATACTAAACATGTTTGATTTTATAGGAACATCAAGATGCTAGACAGACTGATTTAAGACAGCTATTTTGACCACCTTATGCTTAATGATTGAGATTATGAGAGCGTGGTACAACTCCAGCAAAACTTTGATGATTTTGTCTGACAATGGAAATTCTGTGAGAAATCACTTGAAAAATTGTTAAGTGTTAATGGAGTTGGATAATGCAGCCATTACAATTCAAGAGAATATGCATTTCAAAGAAGAAAATATTACAGCTCATAACATGAAGCAAGATGGCTTTTAATATTAACATTAGCAAACTAGCTAGCTAGCCCAACTAATTTACAGAGATTAGTCCTCTTAATCCAGGGAGCCAACGTGCTTCCTCTTCAGATGCTCAAGCACAGATGATGTACTCCCATGTCAGCTATACAAATTGTGCAACTGACAACCTTTTTTTTGGCACTATACAGGAGTTTAGTGTGAAATGCTGCTACACTTTGGGGTTTTTTGTTTTTGAAGCTACCGTCACACTTTGGTTAACTTCTCTCTAGTGAACAGTAAGAGATTTCGAGTTAGCGTGAGAATTAGAAATGATGTGACCAACTAATCAACCATTAAATTAATTGGCAAGTAATATGTTAATCGGATTTAGTTGACAAAGTCAATTAATTGTTGCACCTCTAGTGACAAATCACACACAAAATTCTGTATTCAGCATAAATGTGTACACAACAGCCAGATTCTCCAATACTCTGATACTTGTTTCTACATGGCAAGGTGAGCCAGCTGTGACCATCTTTGACTATTTCAACAATACATAAACATAACAGTATGCTCTCACAATCCTTTCGGGTTCAGCTAAATATACTGACTTACAACAGGACTCAGCAATCAACACAGAGGGGACATGGTAAATGGACCCCAATACTTGGACAGGGAGCTGTGCTTTTAGGCTACAGTACAGATCTATATCTACAGCACAAACAGATTTCACTCAATCTACTCTATACCGGCCTTGACCAGTTCACACTCATCCAGACCCTAACCAGCCAAGGGACTTTCAGAGTGTCTTGCTCCATGGCTCCCATCTCCTGCTGTTCCTACTCTAGGCTGGAACACACCAAGTCAATTTTTCGGCCAACGGAAGCTGACCGGCTGTCAGTGAGTCAGCAACTGCCTGTCGCAACAGTGTGCGGCACAGTTGGACACGGCTGCTCCCCATTGGCACCATTTTAGCTGATTGAGCATGCCGAATCGGCATCGCAGCTTGTTGGTGAAACTGAGCTCTTTGATTGGCTGTATGACAACAATTCACCTCTAATAATGCTGGTGCAGGAATCAAACATTCATCTGCCTTGGTTGGTGGTAGTTTTTGCTGTCGGTTTGGTATATACCCAGCTTAAAACAGGGGACACAAAACCCATCAGGGACCAAGAGGTGTATTTTGACAATTTGAGGGACAATGACTACTCTTACATGTTCTGCAAATTGGGCCACAATGGGCATCAAAATAGACCTGAACTGTTTTCAGTCATAATAGGTAAGAATTACCATGCCACTTGGGAGTTGTAAAATGTAACCCCTGATTTTGTAATGCAGTAATTACAGCACAAATATCTGACCACATCGTGCCAGGGAAATAACCTACACGAAACTGTTTATCATAAAGCCAGGCTTTCACACTTCATCTGCTTGAGAATTTCATATACTATTCTGTAACACAATACGGCTGTAAATGTACCACTTAAGGGAAAAAAGATGGATGCATTTTCTTTGGCTGACATGGAAAAAACACCATGTGCCAAAATGATAATAATAGTAACTTTAAAAAAGTTAAAGTATCATGGTCAATTTTTAAAAAAAAAGAAAAAAGACAACTTTCTTCTGCTTCCCTAAAAATAATTTCATGCAACTACCAATTTGCTAAATGCTAAATAGTGGGCTTTCGGAGGGGATGCTATGAAGACAGTTAAAATTACATGACAGCCCCAAGGAACAGCCCCTAGGAAAGTCATTTCTGATAAGAGGGGGAATCTTCTGAGAGCAAGCATATGTAGCAGAAAGAGTAAGAAAGCCGGATATAACTGGGTACCACTCCAGTAGCATTCTGGAACCTCCAGTGACAAAGTTTGTGACAGCATTGTAAAATAGTAGATGGATGAATCCATAGAAACATAGTTGCTAATTAGGCAGTCCTAATATGAAGCTTAATCTAGGATGTTTTTGTATTTCCCATGCTAGTTTAGCATGAAGGTCCCAGTTACTGTTGCACAGTAAAGGTTCCCAGCCGAGATGGCCCAGGAACTCAACCAGTTACTTTGTTCCTGAATTTTGGTAGGAAAATGCCAGATGAAGCAATAGCAAAGCAGAACATCGTGAAGCATAATTTATGCTGGGATAGATGCACTGATGGAACAGCCAGCGACCACCTCACGTTTACCTTTGTAAAAATTTATCATTTAATGTGTCTTAAACATCATTTCACTTTGGGACATTTCCTTCATTTGTCACTCACTAACTTTTCCACTGGTGCTCCTAAAATTTTCAAAAAGGGACACCAGTGCTACTAGAGGAACAAGTCAATCCAAAGAGCCCTGTCATTGTCCTCCTTCACGACAACCTTTTGCCCCCCACCATCTTGCCAATTGCCCATCCCACTCCTAACACTATTCTCAATGGATGTCCCCCATTCACTGTATATTCCCTCACATTACACCCACTCCCAACCCTTGAGCCACTGTGACCACCTCAGACAGAAGTAATCAGAGGGCCTCTCACCTGCAATGTAGCACATAGATGACTAAAGAAAGCCCAAGAGCAGCAGTATGTTTTTAAGACGCGGGGGGAAGAAAACAGACTAAGCAACCCAACAAAGGTGGGCTGGACATTTCAGCAGAGCTCATATGCCACACACAACAAAAACCTTGCTCATACTTTCCTATGAAGACACACGACACCCGTTCATTCCAGCTATTTTCTACCCTGGACCTTCATTTGCTTGGAAGAAGAGCAGCATTGCCACCATTCCCTCAATCCAACGAACACTTTTAGCAAAAGTGTATGTTACACAATTACAATACTGAAGAGACCAAATCCAAGAAGAGCTAGGTAAACTCAGTGCAAAGTTTGGAATCATATACAAAGTCATGTAAAAAATATCAGATGACAAACTTACAAATGAAAATATTAGGGATGGGCCAATCCACATTTTTTCAGTTCCGATCTGATTCAGATACACATCTGCCAATTTGGATACAGATTCTGATAAGACAACTTTTTACTTTATAAATATTTATATATTGTGTATTAAAATCATACTTTATATATTAATATTTTTAAAGCTAATAAACAAAAGCATGCCAAAAAAGCTTTAGCTGGGCTACTGGTGATATACATAAGGCACAGTTCCACCTCGTTTGTACATCTTGTTTTAAAGTGCTTATGAGGCATTTGCAGTTCAATTTGAATATCTTCCAAGAGAGAACATGCAAGGGGTGAATCCTTAAAACGTCTCACAGTATTTCTCCCACTGGAATCACTTACAGTACGATAGCAGCCCCTGTAAGGAGTGCGCTGAACAGCCAAGCTAGCTTGGCTATTGCATTTTTCCATATAACTCGTATTCTCTCGCACAATTGCATGCACTTTGTTTAGCAGGATTTTCCATCTGTCAAAATTTTAATTTTACAAAGACTGCAAATAGCTGTGCTACTAGCTGATAGAAACGTAAATTTCCTTCG
Source organism: Cyphomyrus plagiostoma (assembly GCA_019775915.2). NCBI lineage: Eukaryota > Metazoa > Chordata > Actinopteri > Osteoglossiformes > Mormyridae > Cyphomyrus > Cyphomyrus plagiostoma. Next base: position 6,149,310 of record JABFEA020000067.1, on the reverse strand, counting down.
AGATTATGTATTTTTGTATGCATGCATGTATGCATGCACCCATCTATATACTTCCATATCATCAGCCTCTTATCTGCTGTTCCTACTCTAAAGCCTGGAACTCAGCGTACTGTGAAGAGTATGCGCATGACGTCACAGCAGGCGCAAGTCACTGTGCCCACACCCACTGGGTAGCAGCGTTAATGTTCAGCTTGAATGCTGCAAAAAAAAAAAAAAAAAAAAACACATCTAGAATGGGAAAGAGGTGTCGTGTGAATGTACAAATAGATTTAACAAGAAATACGAGTTCTCTTTTAAGAGACAGCCAAAAACTAACTAACTAACTATCTAACTAACTAACTAACTAACTATCGGACGTGGATTGGTCACGTATGGCTGATACCTGATCTGTCACATAGGTCTGGATTGGAACCAATATTGATTCAAATATCAGATCGGTGCATCCCACGAAAATATACAGCTCTGGGGGGAAAAAAAGACTATTATTGTATTTTAAATCTGCATTTTTAAATACTGGTTTAACCCTGATTTTGCTGGCAGAAGGCTACACTGTGAGGCAGGCAGCTTCCAGGCTCAAAGTTTGTGATACACAGGTACACAAGAACAAGGTGAAGCCAGAGACAAAGTTAATAACCAAAAATCAGCTAGGTCGAGGGAAGAATGCCAGAGATGACTGTCAACCTTCAAAAAGAATGGGAAATATTAGGTGGTGTGAAGTGCAGTGCTAGGACAAGTTTGTATCAGGCTCCTAGAAGCAGGACTAAAGACCCATAAAGCAAGGAAGAAGCCCTTCATCAATGAGCAGCAAGGAAGAACCAGGCTGGAGTTTGCAAACAATGTATATTTTGCAAAGACACATGCTCATAAATTGAGAAATGAGTGAAACTAAAAGATTTGCTGTGGACTCATTTCCTCCCCCCAGAGTTTTATTATATTCGTTTATGTACATAGTACAAGCATAAGGAATCAAGAACAACAGATCATGGATTTTAAAACTCTTCAGTTCTGAGAGATCACCTTTACTTGTTTTAAACTTGGGCTAAGGTTAACACTATAACTGGGCTAAGGTCACATTATAACATGAGTTTGACAAACTGACAGCCATACAACCCAGTACACAAATTAGTGGTGTACATTTAAAATTGACCATATAAAATTATTCATCAGCTAATATTGTTGGTCATCACAATTTTTATGACCTCCATCAGAGACAAAATGTTCATTTTGGTTCAGCCTGATCACAGAGTTTGCTACTAGATCATCAACAGGGCGTGGAGGGGGCAGAGAAAGACAAAAAATGTAACAAAACATTAGCAATTTAATAGAATCATCCTGAAACCCCTGCAGTCCACAACTTTTACACAGGACTGCAGCACATATTTCAACACTTGAAAAACATCACAAGTAAACTATTCCAATCTTTTTTTTCCCTGATAGGTAAAGTACTGACTACTGTATGGGTGTGTATGTGTCATTTATTTTGCAAGCTGAATTGGATTAACACAGCAATCAGGCAGGCTGAAAAAAAGAATCAATGGCTGATGAAACTGAATGAAATACCAAAATGGTGGGTTGCACTAAAATCAATCCTCCATTCCCCAACATTTAGAGCACCAAGAGTTCAGAGTTATGGTTACCTACGTTTGTTTACTAAGGCTTAGCAGAAGTGAAACAAAAAAATAAAAAAAAACACAAAAAACACAACACACATGGTTTTCTAGGTGGTTTGTCAATTTCCCAGTACCTCACATTGCTCAGGGGCAACATCCTGCTAGAATGAAAACATAACGCCTGAATGCAGAGTTTGTATGCACTCCAACAGCACTTTGCAGTATCCCACCCAAAATGCTACTTGATTCCACAAGGCTTTAGGATGTCCACAGTATTTGGCATGTCCAACTATGCATTATCCACCATTAACAAATGCAAATAAACTTAGTGGACAGATTATCAAGGCATATCCATGGCTGGAAGGGCATCCAGAATAGGATGGCAAAAGGGGAAATCTCTATGGAAGGAAAGAATGTCACTTTCTTTCACCTCACTTGAGGGGGACTTTCAAGCGCAAACCTGAAATATTCGATACTGAGCAGCAGGGATAAGAATGAACCTTTGAATCTGAAGCCATGGTACTCAGTCAGAAAAGAATTGATTTTTCCTGTCGCATGAGGGAGAGAGTGTGCCCATGGTGAAGGGGTTTAACTACCTTGGCTACATGTGACGTTAAGAATGAAAGCAAGTCGTTTCGGTGGCAGCAGTTCTGTGGCTATTGAGCAGATACACAGAAGTGGGAGTCATGTCGTCAGACAAGGCTCTTGGTTTACAGATCAAAGTCCCTACCCATACCCATATGAGCTTTAGGTAATGACCAAACAAGGCTGTGAGCACAAGCAGCCAGTATAAGGTTTTCCCACCATAGCACACCAGAGCTTTCATGACAGTGGTGGCCGGCAAAAAGAAAGGACTTTAAAAGAAGGATACTCTTCCTTCATATTGAGAAAAGGTATACGAGGCAGTTCAGGGACCTCATTAGTGTGCTTATGTATAAGGGAGCTTGTCCCAAGCATATTTTGCTTGGAGAACCTGGAGCAGACCCAGGACATGTCGGCAAGGATCTCTTGTTTTGGGATCCCAGATATTTCCATGCCAGAGTCTGTGGCCTTTTGAAGAGGTCTGGTCTGACATTCTTGGTATGCCAACTATGGCCAGGACAGACAACATGAAGTGGATTCAGAGCAGTTAATGTCCATGAGCAAATAAGCTTTGCATGGACTAAAATGTGTTAACTCCGTTAAAGTACAAGAACTAGACAATTTTTAGAAAATTAATTTAATGGACCCTTTTATAAAGAGGAGATTCATAAAAATGACCTGATGGACATTAAGTATTTAAGAGAACAAAAGAACTACTTCAGATTTAGAGTGTAATTGGTTATCACTGGAGCTACACACCGATTAGAACCAGTATATACCCAGGTGGCTGAAACCAAGACTGAGGCCCAGCATGTTTCACTGTAGAATAAGCACACTTCTCTCTATATATCATGAAGCCCTACAGAGATGTCAACATCAGAACCTTCCTATGGGTAAATGTAGTTGACAGGTCCATACCTCCTAATGATGGGGAAGAAATTCCCCAATCTACTGGCTGATAAAATTGCTAGAATCTTTGATGTCTGTGAATTCGCATAAGAGAAATGACAGCAGACTTATCTGCCTGTGTATAATTTTTCAAACATAAAATGCCCAATGAGAGAGCAATAAATAAAGATAGATAAAATAAGCAAATATAAGTACATAAAACCCACAGCTGAATAAATAAAAATTCAACAGCATTTAAAAAAATCCTGCGAGTAATGTATGGTCAAAGATCACAGAGTCAAATCTGAATTCAAAGGGTACCTTGTTAAAGCGAACTAATCAGCACAATTCTGGCCAGCCAACATCATAGTGTGACCTGCAGTTTGATAGTAACTACCATCTGCGGTGGACTTCTCAGCTTAAATATTCTCTTGTGACCACAGCAATGAAAAACAGTGCTAAACTAAATAAGATATTTAGTACTTAGGACTGAAACAGAGATAAGCCTCGGTAAGCCACAGAATTTCATTTCTTTTACACATTTACCATTAAAGTTTAAAAAGATCACAGACTTATACAAACCCTCCTGTCTTTTTTCTTTGTAATAAGTGTTGGCTGAGCATTATCATCAGGGATGGACATAACTGGTACGCAAGTACACATTCACATGTAATACGTGCGACGATTGTGGTAACGGTGTCAAAGCGTACTTATTTTATGCCCATTTGCATTGATATGAAAATACAACGCATTTTAAATCTTTATATGCTAACAATACTTCATTTGTGGTATACAGGTTAAATGCAAGTTATTTTCTTGTTTTAGCAGCGGAAATGCACCTAAAACAAGTATGCATTCGCACTTTTATGAACAATCGATTGTCACACGTATCATTTTTAAAGGTGAATGCATGCTTGCATACCAGTTATGGCCATGCATGATTATTATAGCAGCACACTAGTTTCAGACAAGGAATCCTGCAAGAATTCTGATTCTGCCGACCTAACACTTTTTCTAAACCTTTCACTTGTTCAAGCTGTAGGTGTACATCATCCACCAGTACAATATATTTAGAGAATTTAATGGAAAAAAGCCCACAAATTAACTGGTGTTAAGAGAACACCTGACTCCAGGTGCCCCTGCAATCCTGACCAGAATAAGCCGTAGGGAGATGGATGGATGGATGAAGGCCATTGAGCCTTAAGATGTAGGAACGTGCCAACCTCATGTGTCTTGGCAGTACAAAATCCAATGTGGGGTTTTAGAATGAACTCAAGCTGCAAAGTATATCCCAGAGTGGGCAGAACAAGGCCCCCAACAGAAAAATGCAGTAACTGGGAGAAAATGGTACCTACATTGAAGAACTGTATAAAACATTTAAAAAACATCAGGGGGAGAGCTGATCTTTAACCTTAAAGGTTTTGACAAGGAAGGGGGGGGGGGGGGTAGAAAATTTTAAAAAACTGCACTACCGCCTTGTGTCCATGGATTGCTAGTGCCATCTAGTGGTGGTTCTGTTCAATAAAATCAACATTCAGCTAGCTAAACATTTTAGATGAAGCCAGGGCAAAAAAAAAAAAAAAAAAGAATGATTCTTTACCAAAAGAATTATTAAAAAAACAGAATATCAACATACTGCAGTGTGTGAAAACTAGATCATTGCATCTCTCCAACATGATCGTTTTAAATAAGAACATAAGAACTATACAAAACGGGAGGAGGCCATTCGGCCCATTAAGCTTGCCTGGGGAGAACTTAACTAATAGCTCAGAGTTGTTAAAATCTTATCTAGCTCTGATTTAAAGGAACCCAAGGATTCAGCTTGCACTACGTTATCAGGAAGACTAATCCATACTCTAACTACAGGGGTCTTCATTTTGTATTTTCCTGGTGAAGTCTCTCCAAGGGGCAATCCTATGATACCCAAAGCACAAACTGTAAGCTGCTCCCATGATCATTAGGATGTCAGGTTTCCATACAGAAAAAAGGGGAATCTCAAGAGCAGATTGTGTAACATCTTATACATCTGCTTCCTAAATGCCTCCAGGAGGCCATTCCTTGAAAATATCCTGGTATACATGAGCCCCTACACTAAGTAACATAAAAACACAAATCACACACGCCATTCACACATAACACACGATGCAACTCATTTACATTTGCAGATGACTAAGGACAGCGGCCTTAAGACATTGCTGTAGCAGTAATCACAGGTCATACAGACAGGCAGATGAACAATTCCTATGACTAAATGCTGCTTGTTTTAGACCAAAATAAAAAAAAAAAAGACTAATTTCCACTTTAGAGTGTTATATTACCCTCTTACACTAAAAATATAGAGATTGTGTGTGTGTATACTGATATTGTGCCAGTTGAGTAGAGGGATTAAGATTATTTGATGCCGTCTCATACTCAAACTTAATTTGTACAAGAGAATACTCAAAGACCATTTATTAACCATTGTAAACAAATGAAATTAACTATGGCTTGAAAATCATGGTCCGAACCATCGATTTAGAAATTGTTACACTATGAATTACACCTAAAAGAATGGGAGAGAATGAAAACCTCAGGAGACAACCTGAGTTTAAATTATTTTTAAGACTCACTCTGTAAAATGACGGCTGAAGCGTTTGTATGCATTAAATTTATGCTACTACCTAGTTCTGCACTTACAATAACATGCTACCCATTTCTGTCAACAGCAGCATGACACAAAACTGATTCGAGTACTAGCACTTGCCAAGCCCAGTGCGACCATCTCAGACTGGCTTAGTGGTTCAGGATGAGGCTTTCAGTCCCTAAGCAACATACTGCGTCCTATAAAATATACAATGAAATGAGAAAACAAGGTGTCCAAAATCCAGGAGAAACAGAACACTTCACTGCTCACTAAAAATCTCTTCCAACCACATTTTCTCAGTGTTACCATGGTGAGTCCAATGGAGGCTCTCTGACCTCTGACCCCATGCAAACTAAGCAGATGAGATGAGATCACCAATGGCTCAAACAACGGACCAAGCAGCAGCCTGATGTAAGGAAGCAAGTCCCAGCACAGCCCAAGGAGATGACATAATGGTCAAGATCATGGGATACATTATGGTCTCCAACTCCAGGCTGCTCCTGAAAAGCAGCCTGGTCTTATAGCATCAATGGAGCTTACTCATCTTGTTGATACTAAGCCTAGAATTCAGAATCATTTTATACACTAAAATCTTCACATATGCAGACGTACACCCACACAGAGAAATTGGGACAGCTTTGTACACAGGACTACTGGATTTGTTTACATGCCACTTCAATCTGTAGAAAAAGTTTTGGCATTCAGCCTAAGGGAGCCACCGTGCATGCTGGTTTGTGCTTGACTGTTATTTTAAGAACAGGATTTAAGTTCACCTGGGGCTCTACTTGTACATAAGTTGCAAACAGAAAGATAACCAAAAAAACCCAAGAGATACTATGACTATGCTCCTCTGAAGGGCAAAAAGAAAACAGATGCCAAAGAAAAATGACAAAGGCTGCAAGGCAAGATAGAGACTTATCGATTACTAACAATCATTTAAGCATATTCTCAAATGTGTCAGACCTAAAACAGAACACACACACACACAAAGTTTCTCAAAAGCACTTTGCTTCAGGCAAGTGCTTTGCAGAAAGGGAGAATGAGGAAAAAGGAATCCTTTTTTAAACCAGTTTCCTCACAGTACTGCAGGTATTGTGTACATAACTGCTGCAATATCCTCAATCTCAGATTGCAGTCTTATGTCAAGTTACATCTGATTCAGTCACGTCAATTGCATTTACATCCAAGGACAATAGCAAGTAATAAACACTGACCGAGAAACACCTCAAAGCGGATGTAGTAGGATGTTCAAGGTTGTATTGATTAGTTTATCAGGTGCAGGAGAATGGGCAGTGCAGCCAGGTTTGTAATAGCCCACTGTCAACACCTAACTTGTAATACAGCATGGGTACATTAATGTATACGATTGACAGCTACAATATGAAAATGCATCTATACTGCCATTACTGAAATGTCTTGAAGATATTAAGGCCTGGCTGTCTCATAATGTCTTAAAATGTCTTATTATCAAGCAGCTGTACTGTATGATAATAAGACAGAGGTGATGGTTTTTGGTAGCTCCACTGAAACCCCCAACCTAGACTTATATTAAATATATTAAGAGCCCAAGCCGATTGTCACTGATTTGAGGGTCAAGGTCGATGCTGACCTGAAATTTGACTGCCAAATCAGGGCTGTGGTCAAATCTAGCTTTGAGTTGAGGAAGTTTGCTAAAATAAAGCCAATTCTCTCCAAGCAGCTTTTTGAGACAGTAATCCATGCTTTTTTAACACTCAGCTTGATTACTGCAATGCGCTTTACGTAGGGGTAGGTGCATCCTTTATTACTCAACTTCAAAGGGTGCAAAAAGTGGCTGCACGCCTTCTAACGGGCACATGGAAATATGATCACATTTCGCCTGTTTTATCAATGTTCCATTGGTTGCCAGTACATTTTAGGATTCAATTTAAAATTCTTTTATTTGCTTTTAAGAATCTCAATGGTCTTGCCCCTCCCTACCTCTTGGAGCTGTTACACCCTTACAAACCCTCTCGGACTCTCAGGTCAACTGGCCAACTGCTCCTGAGTGTACCTACAACTAAGCGCAAGCTTAGAGGGGACCATGCTTTCACTGCTGCAGCTCCGAAAATGTAGAATGAGACAGGCTTCTTCTTTGTCCATTTTTAAATCTCACCTGAAAACCCATCTCTTTTCTTTGGCTTTCGATTCCTTATGAGATGTTGATTTTAGTTTGTTTTTATTTGTTGGTATATTATCTTATTTGTATCATTTTATGAACTTTTATTTACCTAATTCTAGCTTCATTATTCTCTGTACAGCACTTTGGGTCTGTGTGGTTGTTTTAAAGTGCTTTATAAATAAAAGTTGGTATGGTATGCGCCGAAAATGACCTTTCCCCAAACGCAAATCAACAAAGTTGTGTGTGTGTGTGCACGCACACACACACACACACACACACACACACACACACAAATAAAAACATTACTGCTTGTCTCTTAAAATATATGTTTCACACATGAGACATTACCACCAGTTTGTTCTGCATGACCAACTCCTATTAACTTTAACAGGAGAGGCAGGGCCTCGGCACATTCAGATAGACTGCCTAGTATGAAACAGGTATCCTTGATACAGCTCAACTCATGCAAGGGTTTTCTTGGGTGAAAAATCTGATCATTTTTATAAAACATTAATAATTTACTCTGAATGTTGTCATTACACCAATGTACCAGATATATTCTCAATTACACACATTATACTTCAACTATTAAATCAAATACCATGAACCATCATTTTTCCCTGTAACAGAATTCCACAGCCATTACAACTGAAATCACCACTGCTATGTATGTATCTAGTACATTTATATCCATTATATGCACACAAAGATCAACTATACTGCTGACAAGAACTCAAAAAGCAATCAGTTCCATCAGTCCATCAAAAACAAGGCAAACCACTTCACCTACTACTTTCAGAAAAAGATATTAGTTAATCCCATGATAAAAAAAATAAGAATAACACTATATAATACTATAGTAGTAGTAGTAGTAGTAGCAGTAATAGTAGCACTAATAGTAGTAGTAAAATATGCTTCAAAATTACAAATTGGGGGGAGGGGTGAAAAGGTATAAGATCCAAATTGACCATTCACAGGTCATCTGTGTTGTCATTACAACATTGGCCTTCAAGTCGAGTTATAGAATGAAAATATCTTCAAGCCAGTCATGGAATACAAGGAACTTAATAGCATTAATATCTGCAAACTACACATTGTAAATGTGGTCTTGTAAAACTTCTTATATGCTAGGAAGGGGGATATTATATTCTACTATGGTCATTGAACCTGCATCCCTGCATAATTAATTTAAAATTATTTCTGCTTTAAATAAACTCCATCAACAAAATTTGTCAAATTATTTAACATTGCCCAGGATCTGTATGATCTAAATGTTACACATTACAAAATAAAACCCCCAAAAACATACAAGGATTACTACCGAATCCAAATAGAACTCTTAACATTTGTTTTAAGCCCTTTAATACTATATGTTGTCATGGCTCAGAATTTGATTTGAGGCATGCATTTTCCAATGGGAAAAACTGGCAAATCCTCCTGATAATCAAGAGTCTAAAACAGACCAGATTAGTTATCAAAAAAAATGCCTGATAACCCCACTAAACAGGACAGTCATTAACAGAGTTGTCCACCTCCCACCACCTGTCCATTAGCAGGCCTTGTCATGGGTCTGAAACGAGGGGGAGTAATCACCCCTGTAACCAAACGTTCAAGTTCACAAGAGAGGGTGGGCCTCTAGTCTGAAACGAACCAGTAGAACCTGTTAAAATGCAGAGATCAGCCAGCCCAAAATGAACCTCATTGGCCAGACATTTATCAATTCTTGTGTTCGATGATCGCCTTTTCTGATTTAAAACAATTAGGATTAAGGATAATGCAATATAGAGGGGGTTATTACTGTAAATGACCACTGCTGGAAACAGGATTAACATGAAAACTGGAATAATTTTGACACTGTTTTAGTGACTATACTCTTCCTGTCTGCAGATAAACATCCCTTGTTCTGCCACTACAATAAATGCTATGAGTTTAACATGAAATTGAAACGAACAGATTTACTGCAATTTGACATCCGTTAATCTTCAGAAGAACCTATTTTCACAAATGTAAGGACAAAAGTACTGGGACATCTGGCCATTATTCTCACAGAAACATTTGAGACATCCCATTCTAAATATCGAACTGGTTCCCCTTTTGCAGCTACAACAGCTCCCACTCTTCTGAAAAGGCTTCCCACAAGTTTATGGAGAGGGTCTGAGGGAATTTCTGCTTATTCATCCAGAAGAGCATTTGTGTGGTCAGGCACAGATGTTGGACATGAAGTCCTGGTTTGCAATCTCTGTTCTCGTTCATCCAAAAGGTGTCCAATGGGGTTGAGGCTGTGGGCCAGTCAAGTTCTTC
>JABFEA020000067.1:6127222-6138547 GCA_019775915.2 Cyphomyrus plagiostoma | reverse complement strand
CTGGAGCTAAACCCCTGCTAAACAACCCCATACCATTATCCCTCCTCCACCAAACTTTACAGCTGGCACAATGCAGTCAGGCAGGTAATATTCTCCGAGCATCCACCAAACCCAGACTAGGCCATCAGACTGCCAGACAGAGAAGCATGATTCATCACACCACTAATACTTTGTGGTCTGCCACTCCATGACTGACTTTGTTGTTCCTAAACACTTCCACACTGCAATAATACCACTTAGTTTTATTGTGTGTCCCAATACATTTGTCCATATAGTGTACCTTAATATAATTATGAAGAATCAAGCATTTTGACAGTCTAGTCAATCTTCCTGCAAAATTTTGTGTTTAGATAGTTAAAACAATTACAGTGGTAAAAGTTCATCCCATCTTTAAAAGTCATTCTTTTTCTTCCTCTCTGGTAAACTTGGAAAGAGCCAGAAATAGGAATTTACATTTGAATATCCACCCATCTTTATTCTGTTTTTCCTGGTGTGGGTCATGGCATATCTGAACACATATGTACTTAGCTTTCCAGAGCCTTTGCTGGCAAAACATCCACGCAGATTAAAATGTGTAAATTTCCCATATGTCAGTGTTAGTCAGAAGAGTTTAATTTGAAGATTTGGATACAATTACTAGCACCTTGAATGCTTGGTGCGTTACAGAAGGAGTGATGGGAGTGAGTTATAAACTGAATCCCTCCATGGCATAATTATATTTTTTTGCCTGGTAGACAGCGATTTGAACATCCTCCCTGGAGAGTTAAGGGGATTTTTACATTTAGAGACATGTTCAATGGCTGTGGTCTTTGTACATTTTCTGATCTAAAATACAGATTTGTTCTTCCTGCCGCACCATATTTCCTGTACCTCAGACTTAGCTCAGCCATGAAGGCCTATGGGGTTCCCTAGGAAAGTCTACTTTCCTCACACCCAGTGATGGAATGGTTTGAGCCCCCAACCCACAAACGACATACCGTGTCATGTATGATATAGGTAATGCAAGACAAATCCAGTTCCTCACTTCCAATAACATCAAAATGGAAGCAAGAACTGAAGCAGCTTGTAATAATGTACAGACTAATATGCATAAAACCTTGAAGAATCTAGCTCATCTTTGAATTCATTTTCAATGTATTCACAGGGCAGATGCCAGACAATATCCCAGATAAAATGTGTAAGGATCCCATCTACTATTGCAACATGTGCAATATTGATGCCATCATGTATAAATGGTTTAACCTGGCTTCTAAAATGGTGAGACAATGGTTAGTTTTATTATGATATAGTCTTACTTGAAAAATCTAATGCAGTGATGGAACAAATCTAAAACAGCTACTGAGTATGGAACAGTATTGACTCTTAAAGATCTGTTCTTGGATTTAAAAGATGCCCTCCATAATCCACCCTAGGTTTTCTTGCTTACAATATCCCCATGTAGTGTGAACTTTCATTGCCATCGTAAACAAGCAATGATCACAAAAAAGTGTAAGTATCTGTTTTTACACTAGAGGGCAGACAAGCCCAACATTATTTCACAATACATTGATGTCAAGTGTTTGACAGCTTGCAAGTGAGCTGATTTACTTGGGGAAAGAGTAGTAAATAAGTTAGACTGTAATACATATTCATAAAACATTTACGTAAGATCTTTGAATACAAATTCAGAAGAAAGCAAAACTTACAATAGTGCCTTAACATAAAGGGTTCCAAGCCAGTCCTCAAAGAAACACTTTCAAAACGCTGCACAGATTCACAATCACCAGTCAGACGCTGAGGAAAAGTCTGAGGAAAAATCTGCATCAGATGAATTCTCAAAAGCACGTTTTAAATTTGTGGAGAGGATTTAAATCCACCCCAATCTGAAATCCAGAGCCCTAAAACAGGATACACTTCATGCATCTGTGAAGAAATGGTCCTTAACGCAGCAAATCCATAGCAACAGGGTACACGTCACCACCAGATGTTTTGAGATACAGTACTTGAGGTTCTTAGGGTCTGTGCTTCATCAAGGAAAATATCATTTAGATATATTCAAATTGATCGTCAGCTGAATTTCAGACTTAATTACTTGAATTCAATTCAACTTTGACCAATCTCAAATACTGATATTGTGGATGATGTACAATGTGCATTAATGACTTAAAATGTGTGCATGAAGTTTCAAACACAGCAGTGGCACTGTGTCATCTCCAGTCTGGCAGTTTTACCAGATAGCAAATCATTCAACTTTAATAGAAATTTGTAACATGCGCGCAAAAGTTGTCGTTCACGGAGGATCCAAAGCATTCAACATCACAAACCTCATTAGACCTTTGCGCCTTCACTGAGAGGAGTAACATGAGAAATACACTAAGTGCCCAAGTTTATCCTTGTGCTCTGTGTAGAGTAAAGAGAGTGGTTGTTCAGTGCAGTTGCACAAATTTTGGATAAGAGGTATATGCTTTTTCCAAAAATGCAGAGATGGATATTTAAAAAAAAAAAAAAAAAAAGAAATAAGCATCTTCCTTTCTTCGAAAATGTGTGATTTTACCCTGTGATTGGCGAGTAGTATCACTAGATTCTGATTCCACTGATCGGCCCCAAAAGCCCTGATTAGAGCATCCCTAGTATCATTCTCTCTTCCAGGCTTATCACATAAGTTATAGATTATACAGTTTCCATAAAACCTAGCTTGAATTATATTTAAAGCAAACATACATGCAAATGTAAATTTATAAGGCAAAACTTATCTGCCATCATCTCCCAGGCTACATATAATTCCAGAAATTGTACCCCACGTTTCCTTTAGAAAATTCTGCAATGAAAAACCATACATGAATAGCTTTTTCCCCTTCTTTCTAGAGTGAGACTTACCAGCATTCACTATGGCATCAACTTCAAGGACGGTGATATCACCTTTATAGAGAGAGACTTTGTCACTCAGCAAGTTTGACTGCAAGTCCTGCTCCACTGATTCCTCTTTACCTGGAGAAGCAGAATATTAACCATAAATATTACATGTACACAAAACACACAAGGACTCTGTTTAACAATATAAAATTTAAAAATTAGTTACAGGTATGCTTGCGACAGTTTATACAATAATGGCTTAGCCAAAAAGAAACAAAAAATGTTTCAAACTCATGATAATATCCAGATTTTATAAAACATGCTAAATTCTGGCTAGCAATTGTGTACACTTCCTGTGATAGTGCCAGCTCACACTATCATAGCATTGGCTGGGCTGGGGCCACACAACCTGGCAGCAACTTTGTTGTGAGAATTTGTTGATGCACCAGAGAGAAACACAAGAGCTGGCTTGGCAGGTGGCTTTCTGGCAGGACTGCTTTGGCGGACTGAAGTGTTCATATCACACCTCACAGGCAGCTAAAATGTAGGTATTCATATTAAAAGGACTACATTAGTTGTATAAAGACTCATTAAAGAGGAAATGCTGATCTCCTACAAACCAAATTGCCACATAGAACAAGAAGTCACACCCAAAATGGACACACCTCAGAATGAAAGTGATGTGTCATGGGCTGTAAACAATATAGATCAAGCTGTGGGAAGAAGAATCATGAAACCTAAATGATACTGGCAAAGGTCAAAAACATTTGATTCATATTTGAATATCTCTGGTTTGACAAAAATTGTTCAGAAGGGTTTTGTTCCCCCAAAAGCTGGCTTTTAAAAATCATCCAACCATCTCTCAACACCTGGACACAGCACATTGTTTTTAAAAGAACACACGGCACAAGTTTAAAAATCAGTTAAATCAGCAAATTGTTTTAAATAAATATATTACCACTTGGGATTATATAATGTTATGGGCCAATACATTTTAAGCGGTTTGCAGAATATTACGACTCTCACAACAGTCATATCACTCAATAGTGCCAAAACACACACAGTCTAATGACACATGCATAGCAGAACAGAAAATTGCAGAGAGATGTATATGAGCCACATGCTCATTACATCAGAGGAAACACAGAAGTGGCCATCTAAATATAAAAATAAGAAGATTCCCTTAGTGGATTTTATATATAATTACAGTTTGCATGGTTTGTCTTATGTGTGTTCATGTTTTTGAATTTACTTTAGAGGTTTCAATGTTTAAAAAAGAAAATAGTGCACACCAGCTGGAATAATTTAACACCAAATACACCGAAAGGTGAAGCATGATCATCGCTGTCATGAGTTTTACAGGACAAGCTGCTTCACCCTTGAACAAACAGACCAACCTCAGGCTTTGATTGCTCGATCCTCAGCTCGTGTCTGAAGGGCATCTTCCAAGAAAGATCCTGCAACATCTACATATCTGATTCAAGGCAAAGCCAGAAGTACATCATCAGGGTGAGAAGCAGGACATGACAGGGATTCCCTTGCCCCTCCCTATTCCAGGTGACAAAGTGATCAAAATACAGTCTCAATCTCTTAAAAGGTCATTGACTAACCCATTAACCTATAACAAGACTATCACGAACTACTGAAAGCATGTGCATACAATGCAAACACTATACAGCTTTAAAGTTAGAATGCATTATATCTTTGATCTCAATATCAAGCAATATTTTTATGGCCAAATAGCAGAATAGTATAAGAAAAAATTTGATAGAGACCTATAAAATACCTTCCTTATTGTAAACATACAACCTAAACTTGCAACGTTGAACTGAATCCGAGAATGCAAAACTAAAATCAAAACATTCAGTTAGCTTCTTACAGAGAAAGACATATTACCTGTTCTTTTTGTTTTAAAAGGTGGAGGTATACAGAGGATGAAAAATATTGTAATTTGCAGTACATGTTATGTTTTATTGAAGGCTTACACCATATAATCTTAACTTTCATGTTAAGTGCACTTTCAGTAGTTGTCAGGCTTCTGCTTCTAGACCATTTCTCAAATAGGCTTTAGATTTTAGATTGATCCTGCGGTCAGAAGCAAATTGTGCCAAGCCACCTGTTAATTATCTACGATGTGCATGTAGTATATGCCAAGGTGTGCCATTAAATAAGTGATCATATAACATCCTCACTTAAAATACCTGCTTGTCTTTTTCCATTTGTGCATCTAGCCTTTTAGAAAGAACTGAAATTCTGCTTGCACACTGTATATAAGAAGTCTGCACACCTCTATGAAAGTGTCAGGTTTGAGATTAAAAAAAAAAGCAGGAAAAAATTAAACCAAGACAAATCACATCAGAACTTACTCCACCTTTATTCCAAAACTGCAACCTATACAAAAAAAGCAGAAAAAAATAGAACAGAAAAAAACAGAAGCAAAAAAAGGAAGTCACACAAGAACCTGTTTGTATTAGTTTTTAGTTGCATTAGTAGTGTTTTTGCAAGGAAGAGCGCTCAAATTTTCCAGACCTGTCAAATTGCGAGGGAATCTCCTATGCACAGGTCACCCCACAGATTTTCAGTTGGATTGAGGGCAGGGCCATTTCAGAACATTGACCCTCTCTTAGTAAAGGCGTTGTTTTGTTGATTTAGATGGATGCTTGGTGTTATGCTGAAAGGTGAAATTCCTATTCATCATCAGCTTCCTAGCAGATGCTTGAAGGTTTTGTGCCAAAATAGACTTAAAATTGCAGCTATTCATTATTGCATCCAACTTCACTTAAGCTCTAGTTCCAGCAGAAGAAAAGCAGCCCCAAAGCACAATGCAGTCCCCACCATGCATCACTGTGGGTGCGGTGTTCTTTTGATAATATTCCAAATTGTTTTTGCGCCAAACATGTCTTTTGGAATCATAGTCAAAAAGTTCAACCGTGGTCTCAGACCATAATATTTTTCCACATGGTTGCAGGAGACTGGATATACCTCACTGCAAGGTTCAACCAGGGCTGGATGTTTCTCTGTTAGAAAAGGCTTGTGTCTTACTAACCTACCCTACAACCCAGACACATGTGTCAATCTCTTGTATTCTTCATGTAACAAACACCCAGTATTTTCCAGGAAATCCTGCAGCTCCTTTAAAGTTACTGTAGACCTCTTGGTGGCTTCCCTGACCAGTTTTCTTCTTCGTATCTGACCGTAATTACTTGCAAGGAGTATTTTTCTTGGAAATTAATAATCTGCATATCACAAGTCAAAGCTTTAACCAGGTAAACTGTTTTATAGCTTTATAGCAGGTAACCCACAATAAACAATCAATTTGTAGGATAAAATGTATCAGTTTCTGGTTAGTTTTGTTTTTTTTTCCCCTTCCCCATAACTGTTGCCCTGGGTTTCATGAAATACTTCAGTTATCCCAGAGGCAAAAAATTAAGTCTGTCTTCCATATAATTCTGGTGACATTAGTTTCCTCTAATTATTAAAATTAGCTTGTGAGAATGACCCATATACTCCACTTTGTCTTAATTCTAAAATAATTTAGAGACTACACGTGTAAATATTTCTGATTGTAAGTTTAATTGTCAGGTATGACTAATCACAGAAAACTGTGCCTTTATTTTCTATTTTGTTCCCCCCAAACAAAAACTGCTCCACAAAGGTCAAATTAACTTGACCTTAACACAGACATCTCACACAAGGAGAGTTTAACGTATCCATCCCACACGGTAAAGATTCTCCAAAGATTCTCAAAACTACTGTGGGGTGGCCGATATGGGCATAGCGTCATATCACAGTATATTTAGTTATAATCATGATCCATATGTTTGGAGTAATGTTAATTATCCATTTAGAAGATAAAGGAATTGATGAATAATGATATGGAAATCAAATTCCCCAGCTGTGTATCTGACTAACAAAAACAGATTAGACTTTTTCTTCCCTCCACTGTTCATACTGAAAGCCAAATTACCCTCTGTATGTCTCAGTCAGAATTTTGGTGGCAAGAACACAGGACACTGGGGCGGTGTTTAGAGAGCCTATGACTTTTTTTACCTATATTGTGTAAGCCAATGATAAAGCTTTTAGAAGAGGAGGATAGTTCAGGGCCTCTGTATATTCTGACTTTCACTGTTTATACTCAACTGCTCGGCGGAAACAAAATCTTGGTCTGGATTTTTACTTTCTGGACATGAACCATCCACTTTCAGCCTGTAGGCCATTTTCATTTCTCTTACAGACACCAAAGAACCTAAATGCATCATACAAATATACTTCTATGAATTTGCATTAATTGTTACCAAGGACCGCAATGGCTGTGATTAATATTTATAATGCCAGGAAATGTACTTTAGCTGACCACAGCAAGTACTCATTTTAAGCCCGTGTGACCAATATGACTTTATTCAAACCACACAGAACTAGTGTGTATGAAGTAACTCCATTAAAAAGAAAGTCTTTGATTGGGACACACTTTACCTTTACTCCTCTCATGCTTTGTCCAAGTGAGAATGTCCTCCAGAGGCACATGGCTGCCTTTATACTCCTTGCGTCTTTCTTCCAGTCCCAGATCTAGTAATCGTGCTGCAGGATTATTTAGATGGAAACACAGAAATAAAGCCTGTTAATGCTTACAGTTTCCATAATACTTAAACCAGACACAACATGAAAGGGACCCTACAACCTAAAAATTTTAGCACAGACTTGCATGTCCCCCTCTTTCAGCAAGAAAAGAACAATGTGAATAGGGACGTCACAGGGATTTCTGCTATGAGATTGTTGTTTTTTTTATTTTTTAAATCAGCCAGAGACAAATAAATAGAGTGAAGGACTTTTTATTCTTTTTTAGCTGACACCACAATCTATATGATTTACATATTTAAATCCTACCCATTTATAACACTGGCTATTTACAGTACACCTCAGGTTACAATAATGTTAATATGTTTTTCAAGGGTATACGAGCAGATGGTCAGAGTCTCCTCCAGCACCATGATAAAATTATTAGCCAACAAATAATTCAGCATGACGACTCTTTGTGAAAAAGTATGTGCTTTAAAAACATTTATATGCAGATATCCACCTCATATAGCACCAGTTATTAAATTAAAATGACACATTTCTGTGTAGCTTGGAGTTATGAAAGTCCAATCTTGCCAGGATAAATAAATCTTCACGCTACAGAACTGATAAAGTAGTCAAAAGCGGAGAGGGGAAAAAAAAAACCTACAATAAAAACACAACTTAATGATCACATTCAAGTAAAGCATCTAGTTTCAAATTTAATATGTTTATTGCATTAACTACTCAAGTTTACTAAATTCAATATTTTTTATTCTATTTGCTATTCCTTTATTTTACTTTACCAACTCGTTTTACTTACTAAAATAAATTAATAAGGATGAGAGCAAATCAAAATGAAAGAGAGAACCTAAACCCAAACATGCAGTAACTATTTAACCTGTTTCAACATTAAAGTTTTACATTATAATGCTCCAAATCACCACTAGGTGTCATTAGATACTTTTATTCGGACAACTCCGATGTGGACAGTCAAGGCTGGTGCAACACGAGTTTCCCGATTTTCTCGATGTGCTAAGGCAATTATTAGAATTCTGCTGAAATATGCAACAAACTAAACCATATGCTCATCTGTTAGATAAGGGAGCACAACAGCTTTAAGCGTGACTAAAGGCTAAAACGGTCTACTGAATATAGCTGTCCATTTGTAAAAATAAATTATTCTTCATAAAAGGCACATTTTACACTAAAGACATCAATAGTATTGATAAAGAAAACAGAGTCGCTAAATTTGAGGTTTAACAAATACGCTACTTCCCATTTAATGCGCTTATTTTTATATATAACAAACTAACGTCGTCACCATGAAACAAGTAGAGGCAATTTTAAAAAACATCTAGTTAAATGTAAACGGTGGGTCTATTAGTAATTCTAGTAGTGTGGCGGAGTAACATAATTGTGTGAAATAGCGCACCAAACGTGATCCAGAGGCTTCAAATTCGGCCTATTTGAATAAAAGGCAAATAACGGTTAAGCCGACTCATTCACACGGTGTTTATAAATTTTACTTCCATTGCACTCACCTAATACCAAATGGGTTGTTTTATAAAGTACTTCGTGAAAGGTTTAGAGTGTGCCTAAGGACAAGCAGTACACTTAAAAGCTGGTTCTGCCAAATCTGAGAGCTGTCCACACTTATGGACCACCGAGCTCACCCGACAGACGCGGCGTGAGGACACGCTCAGGTCGCTCACAAGGAAACCGCGCCTGCAGCACGTGGTACGGCTGGTAGTGATATTCCTACCACAATCACTGAGAGCAGTTTGGTGTCATTTCCCCAAGCAGTTAACGGTCATTTAGCCACAGTTACGTACATTCTGGAGGGCATGGCAATAACTTTTGTTAAAGTCAACCCTGAAAACGTGTTACTTCGAGAATCACTTCAACAACTTCCTAATGAAATTACAGCTACAAATGGTTCTATATTCATGTGAACACTTTTGTATGACGAAGGAGACACAGCAGACCTCTGGTTAAAGTAACGCAGTCAAATGTATCAAAATAACAGGTAAAGGTGTGTGTTTAAAGTACATCACTGGAACTTTTTTTGTTGGCATTCGCAGCCTCTGGTCAAAGCTTCTGTACAAATGCTGGAAGACAGTTGTGTAAAATTCAAGCCTGTGCTGAAATCATGAAGTAGGAGTTTTAACACAAATAAGTCCTTGTTGCTGTTATGGATGAGATATTTCATAACTTGAGTCTCATTAGAGGCCAAAAAACTTTTTGCCATTATGAGAACTTAAAGGCCCAGCAAGAGCCTGTCATGCTTAAATCTCTTTGTTAGTGTGCAGAAATTCTGTGCTGTATTATTTACATGTAGACATCTCTTCACACTCCTTGAAACAAAGTATTGCTACTCATTGCCGTTATTTTATCTGCATTCGTTCAGTCACTGGCCAAAAAGTGACGAGCATGCTATCTGCGCTGAGCTCCAACACAGTATGGGGTCGCCACCAGCACAGGAGGGACACCAAGCTCCCCACATCGCCCCACTCCCCACCGCCAACAGGAAGCATGCCACCATCTGTGCCACCACAGCCATCGGCCAGGGATGGACGCTAAATTGCAATTATCCACTGGAAGCCACATCTGAAAATCCCAGCCTCTTTTGCAACAGGTGAAGAAAGTTGTCAATGGCAGGGATTATGTCATTATTCTAGTTTGATACGCAATTCAAAGAAAAACAAGGATGTAAATTTGCTAGAATTTGGAATGCATGCATTGCAATGCTTAGTCTGCTCCTTCATATTCCATACAGCAAATTCCAAGAGAGTTATACTGTCAAACCTACAGCTTTTTGTGGACACATCCTGGAGTACCAGCTCAGCAGGATGAGCAAGAGATGGAACAAGTAAGAGAAGGGGGAAAAAAAAAATCGATGTCTGGACTATATCCAAATATAGACACAAACATGGAGCCTGTTGAATTACAGCTGCATCAGCAGCAAAGATGTGCAGAAGCAGAAGACTTTCTCTGCCTTATGGTATTGTTGCAATTAATTTAACAGGATTTTTTTAAGCACACATGCAACCTCTTGGGTTATTAGACGATTTCCCAGGCTAGGGAGCTGTAGTACATTCATACTCCAGACTACAGAAAGGCAATTTTACTTTGGCCAACTGACCTGTGCTATGGGCACCTTATACAAATGTTAAACCAGGAACAGAAGGTTAACTACTGTTAATATCCAGCTATAAAAGTATTCATAATTCTATACATTTACAGGATGCAAGTTACTTTTCCTAAGTACATTGATAAATAAATGAGTCAGGCCAAAACACCAAAAACCAAGGTTACCATGGTTGTAGAAAACATTAACATGTATATGCACACCATATACAGATCTATATATCACAATACTGAATTAATCTAGTTTGCAGAGGATAGATTTGGCTGAAAGGCACAAACTACTTTCAGTACAAATGACTGACTTAAGTTAATAGATGTCTTGGCTTAAGCAAAACTTGGCCAAATGAAAAACTTCTGACAAGTATTCAACAGGTTTGTTCGTCTAATCATCATTATCTGAAACATCTGTGTTGGGTACATTTTTTTCATTTTTTAGTTAAAACAAACGAAGGCACAGCCATACTACTATGTAACAATAAAAAGTAAATTTACAAAAAGGGGTTGGGTAAGTCACATACAGTATATACATATATATATATATATATATATGTGTGTGTGTGTGTGTGTGTGTGTGTGTGTGTCACCACTGCATGAACATTTGCAGACTTTGCAAATTTGCTTTTGAAGCTATTAACAATTCCTCACTTTTGCGCATATATCATGAATCATCCTTTACAATCTGTAGCTCACGGTATTTGCCCTAATGGCACATAACAGCGTTACACCACACACCAGTCACTTTGGGGGGGGCGGGGGCGGGGGGGGGGGGGGGGGGGGGGGGGGGCGGGG
>JABFEA020000067.1:6079958-6127122 GCA_019775915.2 Cyphomyrus plagiostoma | reverse complement strand
CCCCTCCCCCAGTGGATACCATTGTCATTCTAACAGGTGAACTTGGGCAAAATCTTACGTGGCCTAGACCGCTATAGTACTGTTTGAAATCGAACAGCTGCATGAAATTAAGCGAATCGGTGTGGTGCGTCTAGATGCTGTAAATGGCTTCAGTGCGTGGTAACTCTGTTTTTTGGCAGCCTTTGGTTGCTACTATTCTGGAAGCAGATTGAGGCATACCGCTTTTGTATCGGTATCTGTACATTATGCAGCTAGTGTACTTTCCGGATACATAGCTTTTGCATAAGAGCACGGCCAAGTCTGCTTAAATTCCAATAAGTGTACCAACGTTGCGACTATTTGCGGAGGACACTCAGATTTAGGAGCCTATACATTGATACAATGTAATGACAGTGTAAATACTCCTCACCCATACACCAAAACGCTTACCTTTCTCAGCACTCCAGTCCTTTTTCTTTTTGCTCATGTTGCCGTGGTGGTTGGGCTTCAAGGTATTGTTTTTTGAGTGTATCAACCCCAGGCTCACTGCGAGTGTGTTCGGAAACTCGGAGAAAGTGAAACAGCTCCTGGACGAAATGTCTCACCTGAGAAGCTGTCAAAATATACTAGGCACCAAGACCAGTCAGTCTAGCTTGATTTGTTCGTGCCTCACACCCCGCGTTCTGCGCTTGGTGATTGGTCATTAAAGACCAGGAAGTAAAACATGATTGGTGTTTCTTATATTGCAATCAAACTGTAGGCACGCGGTTCGTGATATATGGTAGGTTGAGCGCAGTGGTAGCTGTCCTAAGCGTGTGGTGTGGTAGTGTAGCAACTGAACTTGAGATTAGGGGGTGCTGTAGCAAGAAGCCGGCAATTCCAGGATATGTAATTCGTTGCTCCAGATAGCTAACGTTATTTTACGTTATTATGTCCATTTTAAGGGTAAATGAAAACGGGGTATGAATTTGGTTTTTGTGTAATAATTTATGCCTTCTAGTTCTTTTGGGGCAATAGTAAACATATTTCTAAGGCATGTGAGATATGAAGGGAGTGAATTTAAGATCCAAATGCAAGCGTAATTTCAGTGTTTTCATCTGGCAGGTGTATTTAACCTCCCCATTTGCTGTGCCTAGAAGTGGGTAAAAGTCGATTTAGTTGAAGTGAAACCTAAATGCCCCCCCAACAAGTAGTCACTAATGTGACTGCTTCCATTAAAAACACTACGTTATTTGGTAAACAGCAGTAATTTACATAATTAACCACAAAGAAAACACAGCACCGCAAGCGTTTTTTCCCATGCAGTAAATATAACTAAGCTAAAATAGCTAGATAGTACAATGACATTTAGCATAAATTAAATATAGCGAAAATAAACAGTGTGGTTAACCAAATACTGTCCTCAACTACTTACAGAACTTTATTTTTTGTTCTTAAAAGTGATTGTTTACCACTACATATCAATGTTTTCATTTTGTTTGATGTTCACAAACATCGGGCAGTTCACAAGCAACTGCTATAGTTCACTAAATTAACCTCATTCACATCATTCATATGTGATTTCAAAATAATGCATTCACTGTTGCATCAACTAAATTGAAAAAATGTAATTAAGACTTTGAAAATTATAGATTAAAAAATATGCACCTACTCTACCTTCATCAAAGTATTACATGCCTGTGACTAAAATTGTATATTTTTTCCAATTCTTCATAATTTGGCAATTAAAACTGTATCCCATTGCTGTGAGATGATACATTTCATGCTGCAAATTTCAAGTGATCTCCCACTCAAAATATATCATGCATATGTAGAAACAGATAAGTCCAACAACATGGCAGTATCTTTCATATTTTCAAAATTACAAATCAGTTGTTAGGAGTTAATTTAGTTGTATTTTCTGATGCAGAAATGTACAGTACAGTCACGCTATGATTTCAATGATTTTTGCTATTATCTATCATCTATCTATTTATCTATCTATCTGTTGTTTGTTTGAGCTTTAGTTTTGCACATAAAGCTCGATCCATACAATTTTAGGTCTTCTAAAGAAACTTTGCATCAACTAAAGAAGTTATGTGGAATTAAAAGTAACAGTATATTTGAAGAAGCTTCTAGTCACTATGTATTTCTTGTATGTATCTATTGTAAAATGGCAATTGAGTTAGTGTTGGCATGGTGCTTTAATGATTAGCATTGTAGCCTTGCACCTTTCACTTTATATGGGTGTGGAGCTTTTCCACTGATTTCCTCTATTCCAGCTTTTTCTTTTAGTCCAATGAAATGCAGTTAAGGGGTTTGGGGACACTTGTGTGCCCTGCCATGGACTGCCATCCTGTCCAGAGTGCCCCTCTCCTCACACCCAGGGCTTCCTGGATAGACTCCAGGCCCACTGTGGCCTCATATTGGATAAGCAGCTTTGGAAGATGGATAGTTATTCAGGAACACGTGACTCATGAACATTTTCTCGCTGGTTCAAATCCCAGAAGGGGAACTTGTGTACTTGATTAGGTAACAGAATGCAACACAAGCGTCTGACAAATGAATAACGTCAATATGATGCTATGTAAATAAGTAAGTCTGTGACTTTGGCAGATACCACACATTTCATTTCTACAGTCCAGGGTGTAATGGTTGTGCTCCAAACCCATTTTGAATTTATCTTGTATCATCAAGGTGTGATGTATGCTATGTCTTAAACTCCATACTTTGTGCCTAAGGAACTGAATATTATTGCGCAAATATTGCTTGTCATCATAATCACACAAGTACCATTAAGGGTTTAGCCAAAAAAAAATGTGAATGTCATTTTTTATTTTCACTTTCTTCCTGCCGCATATTTCAAGAGCATAGCCTTGTATTGCTTCTTTGAATGCATACCTTCAAGATCTCATGTGTTTTCACAATTTTGAAATTATAATTTAGACCCAAACAGAGAACAGATTTCAGCATAAACTTTTCATAAATGGCCTTGGAACACAGCGTGCTTTGACCAGGCCCCATCTGGCTTCCATTTGATGTTGCTTGTGCATTTACATCAATGCATCAGCATACCTGCAATGCTATCAACACCACCGTCTCTCATGTTGAACTGCCTTTAAAAAATATGCATAGAGCACTGTGTATTGTTTCCTATTTTATGATTCATTTTAAAGGCTGCAAAAATAGTCTGCATACATAGAAATGAAACAACAGTTCAATGTTTTATAATATAACCTGATACAGTCCTTTTTTTTAACCTGTACTACAAAGTCAACATCCTCCAACAAGCATTCTTATAGATTTATAAGTAGTGATTTAAAAAAAAGTCGTGTTCATTCACCAGTTTATAAGATTTTTTCCCCCCAGAATTCAATGCTTTCTCTGGGTGCATTTTGGTCTGAATGGTCAACACATTTGGCTGTCATCTGGTGTGCCGGGGAATTATCCAGTCCCATCTGCTCCCATATCCATGAATGTCAAATTCTGTCGGCAGCCTCCAGAATTCCAGCCTGTCCATGTCAAATGAAAGGTGTAGGACACCATGACCGAGGACATTTGGTATGTATGAAAAGTAATGCAGTGCTTATTATTACTATTATTATTTTTTGCGCAAAGCTTTGGCAACTCTGGGTAGTGTTGGCTTATTTTTGGGAAGGTGGGGGTGCTACGCGAGTGACTCAGCAGGCACGTTGCATCCGTGCAGAGAACAGGATGACCGCTGCATTCTGGAGCGCAGAGCAAAGGAAGAGGCCAGAATTGCATGAGTGCTCAACGGGGTGTGCCACAATGTGAACAAGCACACTCAATATGGGGCAGTGTATCACAGCAGGTGCCATGGAGGTTAAGGTTTTAAAGCAGGACTTGTGAAATGCAAAAAAGTATCGTGTCGAGTTTCAAACAGAGCGTTTGCTGTTCGACAGCAAGCTACTTAGCCCAAACTGCTCTGGTAATAATGTCAAGCTGTGTAAAATAGTAAGCTGAAAATAATCATAGTAACAGTCTTACTAACAATTCTGCAGCACTTGAGAAAGGCAGGGGAGAGCTGCCGGACTTATCACAGGCTTTGTGAGCATGACAATACTGGAATAACCCCAGAGTGCAACATATGATTTTTGTTGGTACGTGAAATTGGCATCTGAGGTCAGATCTGTCACTTGGCAATAATACAAATAGATATATCTTGGATAGGACTGGAGTTTTTTTTGGGATGGGCTTCCTATTTATATTCTCTCCTTTGAACTGACAATCGATGGCTGGCAACGGAGGAAGAAGGACGTCTACAGGAGTTTGCTGTTCCTCTTCCAAGAGCAGGAATCTGGACTAAATAAATATGCACAGGAAAATGCCCTCAGCAAGTATTCATTCATCTGCATTAAAGCAGGCAAATCTGTACCAACCAGTTAAAAATGGATGCTCTCCAGGTGCAGGAGAAACGCAGAGTAAACCGTGTCAATATGGGAAGCAAGATTCTGCCTTTTACATGCTCGTGGATGGAAGCCAGCCATTTGCCAGATCTTGCGGTTTGATATTCTGCATTTACACGGGCAGTGGTACTCAAGATTAAATCCTAATTAAGGAGATGGGTCTATCTCATGCACCTTGTCAATACCTTTTGCAATCCAAAATATTATTCAGTTGGACAAGTGGGACCAGTTGGATTTCCTCACTGAATAATGAAGCTTGGTGTGGGTGGGGGGGGTTAACTCAGGACCAGTGTGTTTCAGCTCAAACTACTCTTGTCACACTTACCCTCCACTGACAGCTAAATTAGCAGTGACAGTTTCTGACAGTCACACTGTCCAAAATGAGACCTGCGTTTCTGACTATTTTAGTGTTTGTGAGGCATCTTTTGGCTATCGGTGATGGAATACTGCAGATTACTCAGGAAAGGAACCTGACCGTCGACTGATGCAAGGTGTTTGAATGTTCATGTTCTGCCTTAGAAATGTACACAATAAAAATCCCTAATACAGATTAGTAATTAAGTGCCCCTGCTGGAAAGAGATTTACAGTAAAGGGAGTTTGCGTAAAAGCTTTAGTAATATCTCTCTTGATGATTCAGTACAATGCAGTATAAATTATGCATGTGCAAACTGCTTGACTTTGAATCAGGGACATAATGATAATTGTTTACTCAAAGAATAAGGAAGATTTCTTCTTCACAACAGTATACCAAAGCACTCTTTCACCGTTCCTTTGGTTTGTCCATGGGAGGGGACTGATTGATCTTTTCAAGGTCACCAAATGAAATGTTCGCTGAGCCTCTTCTTGCTGGTTTTGCCTAATAAAAGGAAGCAAAATGGCTCCAATTTAGGCTTGTATGTAATGTTCTACAATGAAAACCCCCATCACCATTTAAAGGCACAATTATTGTTATATACTCCTCATTCAATAAAAAATGTTTCTGCGGTACATTAAGATCATCAAGGTCAGGTCACTTAGTCGGCATTATAATATGCTTCTGTCTCTCCGCAATTAGAGAGGGGCATTATAACATTAACCTGAACATATGTTGAACATACCTGTGATTCATGAGGCTTCCAGCCAATCATGAACAAGATCTCAAAAGTAGCTGGCACCGAGCCGTCATCACAGCCATACATTTCTATGAGGATTACAAAGTTGCACTTTTGTACGGTCCATTTAGATATAGTAGGCGTTAGATATGGAAATATTATTACTCAACACATTTCACCATTAACCTGCATATCATTTGACATAAGTCATTAACTAGATACTAGGGCTGAATGATATCACATCGTAATTATTTGAAATATTTCTTATATATTAAATATTTTCGCTATATTTAATTTATGCTAAATGTCATTGTACTATCTAGCTATTTTAGCTTAGTTATATTTACTGCATGGGAAAAAACGCTTGCGGTGCTGTGTTTTCTTTGTGGTTAATTATGTAAATTACTGCTGTTTACCAAATAACGTAGTGTTTTTAATGGAAGCAGTCACATTAGTGACTACTTGTTGGGGGGGCATTTAGGTTTCACTTCAACTAAATCGACTCTTACCCATAAATATATATTTTTATATATAAAATCTATGTAACAAAAAATTAGATAATCTGGCAACGTTGCCACAAGTTGGGTCACCAAGGACCAATCAGTGCTAGCAACTGCAGAGTGATTACAAGGCTTTAGATTAAAGGCACAAAAATTTTTCCGGATGCCGGCTTTTCGGTTCTTTGCCCACAATATGATAAGCAGATTTAGTACACCTAAAATATTAAGAAGAGGCACTCTGTGACACCCCCAAGTTAGTAATTTGTATAAACATGACGTATTTAACTGCTTAACCGAATTTCATAAACATAAGGGTTACTGCACATGGGCACATATCATGATTATATAACGATGTGATATCGTGCAGTCCTACTAGAATTAACACTACATTACAGCAGTTCTCTCAAGCTTTATAACATTAGCCTGAAGGTAATTCTCATTTTTACCTTTATAGATAGCAGCAGTGGCTAATATAGTATCTCTGTGCAACATGGACTTCCTGTTCCAAGCACAGTTACTTTCACCCATTGCTGAAAAACACAAATACCTCGCAATTTATATCACAGAAGACACAGACTAAAAAGCTGAGAGTTGACTGGAATTCCTAAAGATCGCCTCTTTTCCATTTGTGCCACCCATGGAATTTACCTTGTAGGTCACTCATAACTTCAAAGACTCCTGGATAATGAATGTGAATGTCGTCAATGTCCTGAAAGGGGGGAAACTGACTTGTTAAATTTCTTGAAATTAAATTTACATCAAGCTATAACCATTAAAGGTCTACCACAACGCTAACGGTTGACCCATCGGGATACAGTACTTCACCACTTTAGAGCTGGTTTAAAGAGAATCCTCTGGATTACATTTAGCCACCCATTATAATGTAGCTTACATATTGAGTATAATAATAAAATCTATGCAGATTTATGTATTTCAAGAGTATCTGCCAACTCAATTTGCTGACAATTGACAACTTACAAAAAGCTTCAAAACATCACCATATGCTTAGCTCACTAAATGCATTCATGTTATATGCTTCTTAAAGAAAAATAACTTGCATACAAATTTGCTAACCAATGTAAACAACTTTACTGTAGTTATTTACATATTAACATAATATTTATATATTAATAGACTATTTACTCCTACTTCAATCACCAAGTAAAGTGTCAGACGCTTCAAATTAGTGTAATGTAAGGTATTTGTAGGAAGATTTACACCAAAGTAAAAATGATGAGGTAATGGGAAGAATTCCTGAAGAAGCTCTCTGGTGTCCAGAGTCGTACCACAGTTAGCATGTTGAATCCAACTTGACCAAGGATGTTGCCCAGGTCAGTGACTGCAGTGTATGGGGACACGTGAGGAGAAAAACCGCCTTCCCTCTCGATCTCCGCCAACTGCAGGGAACAACGCAGTTCATACAGGGTCTCTCCACCAACCATGGCCCCAATGAACACCCCATCAGGCTTCAGGACGTGGAAGATCTGCCAAACAGACAAATTCAGACGCCCCTTGAATTCAATTGGCTGAAATACGCTTTTAGTTGGCAGGAATGTCTGCTGATCCCCTTTCCATTGCTTCCTTGACACAGAGAGTGAAATAGCCAAAATGTTATATTTCACACAAGATTTAACATTATGTTTTTTGTATTCAAGGCTGGTGAGGTATTTAAAATGCATGATTTACCTGACGCAAAGCTCCAGGAAGATCATTAATCCAGTGTAAGCTAGAAATGGAAACCAGAAAGAACACTTTTAATTTACCTGCCCCATGGAATAATCTTTCTCGGTCAGCACTTTGCAAGCTAATGTCAGAAAATGTAGAAAATGACCCAGGGTACAGTGCTGGGCACATTTCCATGTTACTACTGCACCAGGACCAGGTTAATGACACATCCAATCTGAAATTGTTCACAGAAATGGAAAACTAATCTGTGGTCTGTCAATGTTTTGGCACCCCAGGTTTATGACAGATTGTTTGGCCTGTAATCCCGACTTTCGTTTTCTGCTTGACAGAGGTTGTGTATCTAAAAACAATCAGGGTGTCAGAATATAATAAAGACCAAAAGATCTTCAGATATTTGGGAGGAGAGAATGAAAAAAATGAGAAAAACACAGTATTTTTTTGGTTAACTAAATGTGTGGTTCATTGATGCACAAATTTTTGTTTTGCACGACGATGATCCTTTGACATGCAGGACTGTCACCACAAATATACAACACTACCCTGCAGCATGGCTTCCCAGAGTGAAGGAACAGGACCTACATACTACAGTGGCTTCCCACATCATAGAACTGCAACTTTGGTTGGCTCTTTTGTTCCTCTAAAGCGGTGTTTCTCAAACCAGTCCTTGAAGACCCTCAGCAGTCCAGGTTTTTGCTCTCTCCCAATTCCCTGAGTATTGGGAAGGAACAAAAACGTGGACTGTCTGGAGGTCCCCTAGGACTGGTTTGAGAAACACTGCCCTGGAGTAAATGAATAAAACAGGAAGCAATGCTTAATAACAGGACTGTTTATGTGAAAGTCTGTGATTCACAAGGTCTGTCCTTCAAACTGAAACAATCTGGCCTAGGTCCTTGCTGACATAGATAAGAGAAAAATTCATAAGGGCTACCAGCTCAAATGCTTGACCAGCCAGTCAAGCTTACCTCTTGATCAATATGGTGATTAATCATCTAAGCAAATCCCTGCTGAAAATACCAACTTGACTAGCCTATGATGGTTAAAATGGTTGTCAACTTATGATAGCTAACCAGCTTAAGGTATATTTTCACATGATAGCTTGATAGGTTAGCTGGTCATACCAGCTTTTCATGGTCATTCTAAGCTGGTTTAGCAGGCTGGCCACACCAGCATAACCAGCTGGTGACTCACCCAGCTAAACCATTAAGAAGCAGCATGAAATAAGACATGACCATCAAACAAACAACCAGCATAGGTTGGTTTTTATCTTTTTTTTTTTCTAACAGGGATACTTCAATGGTTTTGAATCGAAAACAACAAAATTTGCATTCGAAAACAACAAAAAGAAAACACAGTACAGTGATGCCAGTGTCAAAGTGATTAAAAAGGAAAAGGTGTCAGCACATGAACCTTAAACTGCTCATCACTAAATCAAACGTGTTCTCTCTGAAGGGCAGAAACTCCTCATCTGCCAGGATACATTGCACAGGAATGTCACTCTGCCTCCTCCGTTTCTGGAGAAGAAACAAGAGTAAATTTAGGCTGATTGTTCTAAGCCACAAACAGAGAAACCCCACGCTCATGCAGCTACTCACAAAAAATATCAATTTCTTGTGATTTTGAAATGTGGAATGAGAGTTGTTACTAACTGCTAGCACTTGCTATTAATGAAATACTGGCTATAAGACATTAACTATATAGCAAAGTTAAATAAAAATGTTGAACTTGGACACTATGCTCTTCCAGCCATCATTTTTAAAAAAATCATATGGTATGAGTATTTTACAGTGGAGCAAAACAGAAATCAGCTGTAACATTTGAATAATCTAACTACAGGCGACTGCTGGAGAACGCCTTTGTGCTGAATCGAATGCATATGCCCCTCAAACCACACAACATCTACAATAAATAATCAACCCCTTGTGGAACCTGCCATAAATTGCAGTTATGCAAATACAAATACAGATTTGCAACATGTCTCCACCTTCTGGCAGGTTTTACCAGTATCAAACTCACCAAAGTGCTCTCTGAGATGTCTGTCAAAAAGAGCCTCTCAACTACATCCTGAAGGATGAATCACAACAGACATGATTCAATTTATTTGCTATACATTACAACCAGGAGAGAGAGAGAAAATTAACATTGCAAAAACAACTATTCGTGAGCCTAATTCTTTATAAGGTTTACGCTCTTAATGAAGTGTAACAGCAAGAAAGAAAATCAGCTGCCTTACTGTATTAACAAAGCCAAAACTGTGTGTGCATGTAATTAAATACAACAAAAACAGTACACGTGTCAAACAGATCTGTTGCAATTTTCAGCTATTGTCTCTTTCTAAGCATTTGGTCAGTAATAGGCAGCTGAACTGCTTTGTTTTTGGTCTGTCCAAGGAATCAGCAGAGTAAGACCCCGGTCTCCTTCAGAGTAGTGGGGCGGAAAGCTCCATCACCAGATGGTCAACCATTGGAGATCCTCAGCCCTTTTCAGCCTGGACAGATCCAACACTCCATCTGTACCTGCCGATGCCAAAACCCCAGTCCATGGGCAGTCTTGGAGCCCTGCTGCAGGCATGAAATCTTGCCGGCACGACTGACTGCCTCATAGTCTACCCCAGCAACGCACACCAATTACCATCAATGCATGCCGGAAATCGATCAGAGCAGTCGCTGCCTCCAACTCACTGGCTGTACTTTCAATGAACCTCTTGACCACTCGACATACAAGCCAAAGGACAGGCTCAGTGCCGAAATGTGCAAAGTGACAACTCTGATTTATGCAACCATTTTTGTAGTGGTGTGCAGCTCAGCACAATGGGGCACTATGCTTGTGACCAGAAGGTTGTCGGTTCAAATACTGCGGTCACCAGAATGACTTGACCATTGGGGCCCTCCCTGACCAAGGCCCAACTGGTCCAGGGACTGTCTGATCCTGCTTTCTCAAAAAAAATATTCATAATTTTAGATAAAAGCACTTGCTACATAAATACATTTATAATGAAAAAGTAACTTTTACCTGCAATTGAAGAATTTCCTCAGAGAAACATTTATCTAGGGTGGTATTGAAACTGATTACCCCAGTTACCAAATGCTATAGCACATTTTGTGCAAGTTAATAAAAATGAATAAACTGAAACTGAATAATTGTGAATCATTAATTTTTAATAGGCTACAGTAATTAATAGACAGTCACAACTGCAAATGAGCAATGGAAATCCCTAAACACAGACGGATTCGTTACGATATGATTATAATTACTGTTTCTGCAGATTTGCCTGATGGGGAGCAGGCCTACCTTGCTCAAGTGCTCGGCAATGTGACTTCGTCCGCAGCCGACATCCAAAGCCAAAGGAAAAGTTCTGCAATCGTGCATCAGGAGCAAGTTAATTAAACTCTTATTATGATCCAAAAGGGCTGATAAATTATATCTGTACAATCTTATTTAAGTCTTACCTTGCAATATCATACACCCGGTCTGCGACTCTGCTGCCAACCTAGACCGAGAAGGCAAAAATGTCTTTCAGGTTTCATTGTCATGCCAGTGTGTATATGTATGTGCATTATTCAGTACCACTTTCACTGAAGTCAAAATGTGCGTTCAGCAGCTCTGCATGCCACACGTACAGATTAAGTTTAAAAGCCAAAAAAGAACCAATTGTTTGCGAGATCGACTGCTCCTGGAGTAAAGGTTTATCAGAGGGTCAGCCAGAAATATTCACGCTACCTCGTTTTTGAGGTACTCGTATTTATCTGGGTCTTCCAAGGAGGCAGCCCACTGCTTCTGTTTCCGTTTCATGTTCCTATCAAACACATTCATAACACCGCCAATCTTATCGGACATTTGCCGGTTATTCGGTAATTTTATTGAGCATGGTGTTTGTGATGATCCATAAAAACGCGACAGGTCTATCCTAGCATCCTTGTGACTGACGGTAGCAGTTGTCTCCCGTGGTTCAGTGACATGTGGCGAGGCTCTGTGTCTTCTCAGAAAACATCGACAAAAACTACAAGTACCAAAAAGGAGGCGGCTGCTTAAAATGTTATTCATACTTTTCAGATGAACAAATTACCGGTAATCTGTAGCTTTTAAATGATTACTCTCTAAGAACAACGGAATCGCTTACATATCCCCGACTAGGTTAAGCGCTTCGCCCTTGCCCCCGACAGTACGTGACGTATTCGAGTTAAAACCTGGAACTGGACTAAACAACGGGATTTTACAGAATCTTCTTCAAATTAAAATAATAATAAATGGCAGTAAACTCAAAGCGTTGCTCCTACATAATATGTCCTGAACTTAATCTTTGTGTTATATTACATCTGTATTTTCCTTCAAGTCGCTTAATGTACCGTTGTCTTTAATTTGCAGCCTTTTTGAGCCAATCTGCAAGCCGTAGACTGAGGAAGGCGGAAGTAAGTGCATGACGGGAGAAAAAAAACACGTGTGTCGGGAAGTTTATATCGGAGTGTCCGAAAGGAAGCCTGACAATAGTGTTTTGGTAAGAATTTGTGAAATATAACGATTCACAAAAAATATCCCCTTCGAATCATTGCGTTTTTGTGTTTTCTTATAATCTAAGGTTAACTGGTGATCTGATAGCAACTACTGATTTAAACGTTAAATTTACTGTGATTAAAGCGTGGCTAACAAGCTGCGGCAACACTTATAAGAATGTTCATCTTAGAAATAAGCTTAGCTGTTTTCTGTGAAAAGGTTTTTTAGTGTAGTTTAAAGTTTCCTCTACTTCATGAAAGGTTTGCACACTTTGGTGGCTGCCAAAGGACTGCAGAAAGTTGCACTTTGTGCGAAGTGACGTATCTGTATTTTATAGCTTTCAAGTTTTTGACATTGCAGACTTTCCCTAGATTTTTTTTCCTTTACCAGTAAAATGAATTACATTAACTTCATTCTTCCTTTCAGGCTTAAGTTAATGTCATAACATAAATAATTGTTCTCGGTCCGGAATAAATGACAGTAATTGATATTTCCAGTGTAAAATGTTTTGTTTTGTTACTCATCAATAAGCGTAAAATTGCGTGAAATCTCTGTGTTTTTATGAGCTTTTTGACAAATCCAGAGAGTTAAATACGTTAGAAGACGCACTTTTTTTATGAAGACGCAAGTTGGTACTCTAATTACAATGCCTTCTACTGTCTATAGATACGTGTTTCTCAGCTCGGTCCTCGGGAACCCCTCCCAGCCCATTTTTTTCCTTTTCAGTTCCTTCAAATTGTATTGTTACTGTCAGCTGCCATAATCTTTAAATAATATATTTTATCTATCAGCTCCTGTATTTAGCCAAAACGTTTTTCAAAATTCAAGATGCAATCATTTGTGAATAGGAGTGAACATGAATTTCTTGATGTATTGGCCAGGTTGCTCATTCAGGAAGACGTTTTTACTTTGGCAGGCTGTGATTTGAAAAGCTCACCTTTTACCTTGCAGTTTCTCTCTGGGTGTATCCCTGAAGACTCAGCCATGACTTCCAAGAAAGCTGGGGACAGTGACGACCGCTTCCTTCGCGTGAAGAAAGACCCCCGCTTCTGGGAAATGCCAGAGAGGGAGCGCAAAATAAAGATCGACAAGAGGTTCCAGTCTATGTTTCACGACAAACGCTTCAAGTTGAAGTACACTGTGGACAAGCGTGGTCGACCATTCAACCACTCATCGTCAGAAGACCTGAAGCGTTTCTATGAGCTAACGGACTCTGATCAGTCTGATGACCAGGACGAGCAGGTGGATGAGAAGCAGATAAAAAAGAAGCAGAAATCTAAAGTCAAAGCGGGACCTGAAGAAAATACCCAGGCTGGGGAACCACTGGAGGATCTGCAAGAGGAAATAGCACTGGAGACGAGCAGAAAACCTCCAAAACTGAAGAGGACCCTAGAGAGGTCTAGCAAGCCTATGGCAGCTCAGAGCGTTAAGGGAGTGACAAAGTATGAAAAAGGTGAGATATTAACTTATTTTAATTGTATTTATACTTGTTTGCATGTTACCTTTTAAAGTCAGCATGTTATTAATAGTTTCCTGTTTCTATGATTTAAGTCACAGAAAAGATTATACAGGCCTATAATGCGTAATCTTGTTAATTTGGTTTTGTTTTGTTTGGAAGGTCAAAAAGTGCAGGCAAAGGAAGAAAAGGAAACGTGTGTTCCGGGTGATGAAGAACCTTTGGATTCTGAGGCTGATCTCTCTGAGCAATATGAGACAGACGAGGAAGGGGACGAGGAAGGGGACGAGGAAGGAGAGAGTTCCAGTTCCTCTGAGGAAGAATCAGAGGAGGACAGCGACAGTGGGCCTGACTTAGCAAGGGGGAAGGGTAACATCGAAACAAGCTCAGATGAAGATGAGGAAGATGAGATAGATGAATTGCTGCGCCGTGAGGAAGAAGAGATCCAGCATGACTGGGGTGAAATGTGGAAAGACGCCCCTCGAAATGATGACGTGAGTAGCTGAGCTTCATTGACTCGTGTGTCGTAAGTGCCTCCTTGAACTTCCCTTTGTAACATTATAAAGAGAACCTGCCCATGGCCTGAGAATGGGAATGCTGTTTTTGTGTGTGTGCTTTCCTTTCCAATGGCAGTGTCTTCTGATCTTCAGTTCGAGTGAAGATTTTTCATATTTGAAGTTAGTTGCTATTAAATTGTTTCATATTTCTAGCAAGTCTGGGACTCATTTGCTTATTCCACATGAAAGGTGCCTGTGCAGTCCCCAAACTGTAACCCGAGCGAAACCGTACATTACTCAGTCTGCTTGTTTCAGTCGTCAGCTGATTCACTTTTTCTGGTTGTAACAAATCCAGGGTAGGGTGCTGTCACGGCAAGTCATAGATCTTAGATATTATAACAAGGAAAATTGACGGGACAAAGCTGTTGAAAGCATATGTGTCATCTGCGACAGGTCACCCGGAGACTCGCTGTGTGCAACATCGATTGGGACAGACTTAAGGCGAAAGATTTGTTGGCATTGTTCAACTCTTTCAAGCCCAAAGGAGGGGTTGTGCTGTCTGTTAAGGTATGGCGTGAACTCTTATTGACCTTAATCTTTTCAGACCATGCTTCTATGGAGTTCAGATATACAAAAATGGCCGAAGGTGGGGAAAGTGTGTGCCTCGACAGGTTAGGACTCAGATCGGAAGGTTGCTAGTTCATATCCTGGACTATGGCAGAGTGATCCCACAGCAAGTCTGTAAATGTGAATTGTGGGAATATCTGTTTCATCGCTTTTTAAATTGATTCCTCATTGTCATTTTGTCATTTAGATCTACCCCTCAGAGTTTGGGAGGGAACGGATGAAGCTAGAACAGGCCCAAGGACCAATGGAGCTGGTTGCATTGCCAGAGGATCCGGAATTGGACACAGAGGAAGAAAGGTAGATACTAGAACCCACTTTGATTAATGTAGATCTGGCTCTTTGATGTCTATGCTTTGCTTCATCTAATGTAAAGTTGGTTTTGATTATCATGAACACCAGATGGCGATATTTTGTCATGGTACAGGTCACTGCTTAAATGTTACTGAAGTCTTTTCTATTAACATCCTCAGCTTTTTTTAATTGAAATGCTTTATTAGAACTCATTGTCTTTTCATTGAAAAGGAACCAAGTGTACATTGGTGCAATATGTGGCTTTGTGGCCCAATGTACACGACACCGTCAACTGTCAAATTTTTTCTTGATTTGTTTTTCATTTGTGACAGAAGTTTAGATTTTCCCAGCTTTATTGGCAGCAAAATTGAGTTTTGGGATTGTTTGTGTTGCCGAACAAAACAGTTCCTGCATGGATCTCAGTGATGAGGGTTAAAGACCCAACACAAAAAATCCTCAACCCAAGGAACACTGCTAAATGATGGGGAAAGAGACTTTTAGACACGGCTGCACCCAGTACCGGTCCTAGCTGGTGTAGCAGTGTTACCTCCTGCACCCTCTGTCCAAGGCAAAGCTGGCGGCCTTTCAGAAGCTGGTGACCTAGGCGGCCCCCTTTGACACCTACAGGATCGATCGACCCTAGCCGCACTTCAGTGATTCTGCAATTGTTTTTCTCCTGTGTCTCTCTGCAGGATTTACCGGGAGAAGATGAGGGACTACCAGTTTAAGCGTATGCGGTACTACTATGCCGTCGTCGAGTGCGACAGCACAGAAACAGCTGGCAAAATCTATGAGGAGTGTGATGGCTATGAGTATGAGAGTAGTAGCTCCGTGCTGGATCTCCGGTGAGCGACTGCGCTGCATTTACTAACAGAACTGATTTTTAATATCCGTCATTGTTATTTCAATATACCACCAAAAGGTGGCACTAATATCATTAACTTAATATTAGTAATGAAAGTGGCACTAATATAATTAACTGGCCAATGTTTCATTAATGAATTGTTTACTTAACTGCTTGACCAAATCGCTTATTAGTTTTTCTAAATTTGAATTATAACTAAGCCTTTCTGGTTCAGTATCTTACTCAAGAATAATAGTAATAATCAGTACTTTATTTTTTCCCCAATTTTTTTTGTTGAACTTTTAATGACATGAAAATGTACAGGAAAACATTTTCAGCATTAATGAAAAGTCAAACGTGAGAGAGAAAAAAGCTCCTCCCCCCTCCCCCACAAAAAAAACACATATGTAAGTAATAGCAAACCTGTTGGTCACCTAATGTTAAATGAAATCAGATAAAGGACTGTCATTACACAAAAACAGACAATATTCTAGACCCACCAAGACGACAAAATATAAAATTCAACCTTAGTTACTCAGGGATGGCTGCCAACCCTAATTTTTGAACATGTGCAAAAAAAGGACCCCATATCTTATTAAACTTATGCAGTGAACCATTCAGTGTATACCTTATCTTTTCAACTTTAGCAGAAAACAGGACATCCTTAATCCATGAGGAGTGAGGGGGGGAGGAAAAGAAGGCTTCCACCTCAGCAAAATCAGCTAGTAGAGTACCAAATTCCACAAAATCTGCTTTATATTTTGGTAGTAGTAAATTAGGGGGCAGCACCCCAAATAGTGCCGTGAGTGCTACTGGTTTAATTTGAACAGCAACACAGACAGAAATTGAACTAAATACCTGCAACCAAAAGGCATCTAAAGAAGGGCATGACCAGAACATATGAATACGAGTAGCTAGGGCTTGGTGACACCTCTCACAAGTAGAGTCAACATCATTATAGGTCTTGGAAAGCCTGACTTTAGTGAAGTGTGTACGGTGTACAGTTTTACACTGAATCAAGCTAAATTTAGCACAAATAGATGAAGAATGAACTTGACATAGAATGGCATCCCACATCTCCTCTGCAATGACCTCTCCCAAATCTCCCTCCCACCCGGCCTTAATATTATCAAGAGATGATGGATGCAACGCCCGAATAAGATTCAGTACTTTATTGATCCCCTTGGGGAAATTGTCTTTACGCCTCTGCCAATTTGCTCTTTGTAGAGTAAGTTGTTCGCGAAGGGCAGCTACCTGTTGGGGCGCCCAGGGAGCTGGGGGTTATGGGCCTTGCTCTAGGACCCGCAGACGTGCTGAACCGGTGACCTTATGATTATAAGCACCCAGGCTTAGCCCACTGAGCCAAACGCTGCGCCCCCAAAAAAGCATACACAGTCTGGCAGCATAATCACAGTGCTACCTACTTCTAGCATGTTGTGACATTTTTTTAAAGGTTTAACTGAGAAAGCAGGTGTGGTGATATAAATGTTCTTGGCTGTATTTAATTGCAGTAAAGTGCAGTACTGCTAGGTGAGGCCATACAAACAACACAGTGTGCTTCCATACGGTAATCAGTGTAGAATGTGCATGTGTTCAAACATGCAGACCAACAGCTAGAATGCCGGTATTGCAGGAGCGGTAACCATCCCGCCCAACCCGTTCGCCATCAGCCCTCTTTTGGATGGACCGGGGCTGCACCAGTGTCCAGTCTTCGCTCCGGTCAGCTTTCATGAACATGGCTGCCATGTTTGGCTTTGCGTCCATTGCGGTGGAGTGTGGCTACATGGCGTTTATTTTCTCATAATCAGCCCTGCCGCTGAATCTCCCCCGTTGCCGGTGGCGAGTGTGGGTACGCCCCCCTTCACGCCTGCTGGCAGCCGTAGTTTAAGGCGTTCCCGCTGGAGGGCCGACGTCCAAGTCGGCCGGGCCGTCGATCGGCA
Organism: Cyphomyrus plagiostoma; assembly: GCA_019775915.2. NCBI lineage: Eukaryota > Metazoa > Chordata > Actinopteri > Osteoglossiformes > Mormyridae > Cyphomyrus > Cyphomyrus plagiostoma. Next base: position 6,109,316 of record JABFEA020000067.1, on the reverse strand, counting down.
CGACCGCTGGCATCCGAGGCCGGTGCGGGCAAAAAAACCTGGCCTCTGCATCTACCGCCGGAAGGCTGGGCGGCTTGGCTCGACTCGCAGAGAGCCTTCCTCTTCACGGTAGAGCTGCGGCGCAGCTTTGCGGATTCGTCACTGGGTCTCCCCATGTGAGCGGGGGAAGGGGCAGCCGCAGAGCTGTCGTGAAGTTGGCATTGGGGTACAAGTAGAGTGTAACGCTTGAGTTGCAGGCCGCCATTTGAAGGCAGTTTAATTCTAACTCTAAGAGTTATTTAGCTTGGCTTAGGGTCTTGGTATGAGTATGCCGGAATGTGCAAGAAGCACCTTCTGTACATTTGGAGAACTCCGAAAATGTTTCAGTTTGTTTGGACAAATTAAACGAAAACCAGCGTAATGGTGCCACGTGCGTTGTCGCCATGTATGATGGACGTTTCCCGTAGTCTTGTTACAATAGGCCGTGCATCTTATCGCTTAATGGAATCGTTGACTCATGCTCTGGATTATGGAGAAGGGAGCCTACTTCTCTCACCCGTTTCTCTTGATATATTTCGTTTAAAATATAAAAGAGTAATTAGGCATGTTGCCATTTTTGGTGCAAAACAAATCAAGTCCAGAATTATAGTGAATGCAAACCGTTTTGTGGACTCCTCCATCAACATGCCAACGCTTGGATCATTGGGATCCCATTGGTTATATTTCTACATGGTTCCCAGTTTTTCCATTACGTCACGAGTAGCTGAAATGTGTAAATTGGTGGACTACAAATCTGCCTGCCCGATAACAATTCCCTCCCTGTTTAGACATAGTGCCCCGATTGTTATGGTTCCTCTATTTTTCAAACAGGTTTATTCCAGACGACCTCACCTTTGATGAGCCGCCAAAAGATGTTGCCACAGATGTGGACTTGGCTGCCTACAACCCCAAATATTTCACCTCAACAGCGATGGCAACATCAAAGGTAGGATGAGGCATGGGGAACCTTCAGCGCCCAAACAAAAGACTTTCTATAAATTAAAGTAGTAATTGAGCTGTAACTCTGCGAGACCGCGGAAGGTCATGTCTCACCGCCCTCCATGACAGCCTTAATGGGACCTACTGCTGCACGTTAAGACGGCTTGGCTGGCAGATCCGTAATTTGTTTCTCTGACCTTGTTCACCTCACAGAAGAAGGGTCAGGGCTCCTTAGCCATTGAGAGTAGTCAAAGAGATGATCAGTCAATCAGTCATAGTAGAGCCTGATGCTACACATGGACAAAGTAGTTGATGCTCTGGTCTTGTCTGTGCAATATGTATGCATGTATATATGTTACGTGCATATGTATGTATACATATGTTTGTGTATGTGTGTATATAACATACACGTACATCTGTATGGCTGTGGTATGTATAAATGCAAATAGGTGAATATATTGCATTTCTATGGTTTGTATGTTGAGTGTGTGATTCAGAAAGGTGTGACGATTGAATGGATGCTTTTTCTAGTTGTGTACTTTAATTAATCTTTACTTCAACCCAATTTACAAGGTGGCCCTAGAGAAATGGCATTTCATGGTAGTTAAGGTGGGGCATGGCGTACAAATACAAATATACGTGTGTGTGTTTGCACTCAAGGTGGAGATGACCTGGGATGAAACGGACCATGAGCGGGTCACAACTCTAAACAGGAAGTTCAAGAAGGATGAGATTCTGGACATGGATTTCCAGGCATACCTAGCCTCCTCCAGTGAAGATGATGAGGAGGAGGATGAAGATCTAGAAGGTCTTCACCAGATTGTGTATCCAAATGGAACTTTTCAGTAGTTAACAGTCGGTTTTAGTTGCTCCATTTTTAACTTTGCAGAGAGATCATAAGAACATTGCTGTTCTTCAGGCGTTGAAGACCACGGGCTGGAGAAGAAAGATAAGACATCCCACAAGAATGACGCACGGCAGATTGCAAAGTACCGGGAGCTGCTGAAGGACATTCAGCACAAGGACGTGAAGCTGGAGGACAAAGCCATGGAGATGGAGGTCACTTGGGTCCCAGGTATTATCCTGTTTCCAGTCGGAAAATTAGGCATGCCGAGCTGCGTGCCTTTCCAGAAACGTCTTCGACTTTTCCCCTTTCAAGTGAAAAATATGCATTTAAATGAAAATATTCTGGGTCATTTCCGCTGGTCATGCAGAAACTGTAATGTGGCCAATGCAATTTCCAGAATATTCCAGTAAGAGAGCTGACACCGAGGTGGGGGGGAGATAAGCATTCACATTTTAATTGCATGCTTTATGCTCGTCTCGTAGTAGGCAGTTAAATGGAAAGTCCGGTGCTCACAGTCAGAATTTCAGTCCAAAGTAACCACCATTGGTTGATTAGTAGCCAGCATGAAGTGACTGTATCTGTGTGTGTTTACCCTTTCTGTGGTCTTGGACTGCCTGCAGCCAGGCAGCCATAACTAGGGCTCTGGAACTTTGGAACTGCTGAAATTCCAATTATGAATGATTGTTTGGTTTGGTATGAATTTGAGGATGTTTACCTCTAGTGAGAATGTGTTGAAAACCCCGTGGTTGGAGACCTCAGGAAATCTGGCACACCTCACGTGTGGGAATAGCTCTGGCTGACGGAAAGCAGACTATATTATCTGCGTCTGTGACATGGCTTTTTTTTGTGTTACCTGGATACTTTTGCATAGGGGGAATATAGAGATGTCGGACGCAAATGTTGTTTGAAAGGGTGGAAAATGTTTCATTATGTGTGCTAGGCAACACTATTATGGCAAAATAACTCCCAGACGGTCACCTCCATACCTTTTCATCAATTATCTAGTGAAGTTACAATAAGCATGAACAGGCTTTTTTTCTAGCTATTGCTGTTACAGATCACTTTGGCTCTTCCGTAAGTACTTAATGGATAGATATTTTTGCAAAGCATAGTGAATGTGGTTGGGGGAAGAGTGCAAAGTACTGTTTAAGCATTGCATGAGCTGTATTGCACTTCTTAAGGACGGACCCTTTCTCCATGAATGGCTTGCATTCAGCTTTTTATCCCTCCTAAGATCATTAAGAGTTCAAATATATAGAGGGTTTACTATGATTGCTGTCGGACGACCTCTGTGCTTGAAAAATGAAAGCAGGTGTATCTCGATGTCTTCAGCTTTGTATGTCATTTCCGTAGTGGCCTGTAGAGGGCAGGAATTATTCCTGAATAGAGAGTGCTGGTAAAGATGCAGTGTTACTTTATTAAAAATAAACAGTGGTCTGATAAAGTAACACATCTGGTGAGTTAGTTCTGAATTTATTATTAGGTCTTACCAGATTGGTATCAACTCCTAGCAACAGTATAAGGAATTTTTCCAGAATATTCTGTCTTAGAGATGTTGCATGGTCTGTTCTGCTTTTACGGTCAACTTTTCCGAGCATTATGGTCTTTTTCCAATGGCCACCGACTCTGAATTCCAGTACCTGTAATTCCAAGAACTGCCGGACTGGAGTTTTGAGAACATTTTGCTCCTGAAACCACACGAGCAGGTAATTTAATACCACGGTTTGCTTTGTTGCGAATGGTGAGGAGGCGATGAAAATCGCACCTGGAGGTCAAGTGCATGTTTGAGATTTTGAGAGCGTGAACGCAAACTTTTGTGTTGGGTTAGTATTGGGGGGGAGGGAGGTGGTGTCAGATGCCTTTCATCCAAATCGAGCATCTGAAGCGCCGTTAAGTCCATGTCCAAGTAATTACATAACGGAACCCAGGCACTCTCCAGAAACGCGGCCGCATTGAACCAGAGGCAGCACAGGCTGCAGGCAGATGTTTGTCAGAAGGCATCACTCTCATCAGCGCAGCAGATGACAAACCTCAGCCTGTCACCGGCAGACTGGGATAAACCTGGGACCTCATTTATTTCCCTTCTCCATTTCCTTGTCCCCAGTGCTGACTGCTATTGATACCTACACAGGGCCTTCTAAACAGGCCACTGAGGGTCAATCCATTCAGCTCTCTGGATCTCCGTCTTTACTCTGCGGGTCCTGATTCGAGCTGCCTTGTGTGACAGATGTACCTGGTCCACATCACAAAACAAGGCACAAATGCTCAAAACTGTTCTTTTCCCTAGAAATGTTTATAGTTTTTTACCGATACAAAAGCACACAATACATCAGAAAAACCAGGCCACCAATAAACAAACAGCCTTGATCTGTATTGGCCATGTTTGTAGTTTTTTTTGGAGGACAGCAAAGTGGTGAATAATAATGATTTGATGTTGTTCAGTTGCCTTCCATTGGCAATCCTTAAGCATGTTTCTTAAAACATGCATAAAATCTTAATTTTAATTTGTATAACATAACTAATTAAAAGAAGAAAAATTGGATAAAACACCTAGTTACCAAGAAGTCATGGGCATTAGATTATGGTAAATGAGCTCAATCTCTGATGCTAACTATGATTTAGATTTACTGGTTTATACTGCAAAGGTGGGCTGCCTTATTCTCAGTGCTGGTTTTTGGGATAACCCAAAGGTGTGAGGACTCTGCAGCCAATCAGTCCTCTAATTAGTAATCTAATTAGGGAGTTGCAGAAAAAACCCGTATACCCAACAGCCCTTTCCTGTTAAGATTGCCTACCCCGTTATACTGGATAATTGTGCCTTTGAGAAAAATGTTTTGTAACTTCATATCAAAATGCAGAGGCCACTCGGAACAGAAAACGTTCCTCAAAAAAAGCAGTAGTTCCGGCTTTTTCGCGACATTTTAATGCTGACGTCTGTGATTCTGGCTGCTCCCGTGGAGCCGTGCGGCTGCTGGGAACAGAATGGTGTACTGGAATCTGGTGGATCTGCCACGGCACTGGGGAGGATAATATTCCTTACTGGAAATAGCACTGAGTTATTTAATGCTTTGGCCCCAAGTTTCACACTCTGCGAGGTTTTTTATGCACACACGGACACCTAAAGAAGCGAGGGCACAAAGCCAGGACCCCAGTGGATTGGCGTACCCCGTGCAGAGGGATCTTCACGCCGGGCCGTGCAATGCAGCCGCCTTCCACATGTCACAAAAAGACACTTCCAGCTGCCTCAAATTGCTTCAGCATTGTTGGTGTTGACTTGGCTGGATGGACACAGATGAATGAGATCAGAAGTCTTAATTGTTTGTGGTCCTTATCACTGGGTCCTGGATTTTGCCAAAATGGAAGAATTGCTAGTAACACATTACTTAAAGCAGTACTGTATAACGCATTATAGATACCTTCATAGTGCATTATAATGCATTCATGAAGTACAGTGGTACTTCGGTTCTCAAACTCACTAGAACTTGAATTTCTTGAGTGTCGAACAAGCCAGTTTGACGTGGAACTCGATCTCAGTATCAGAAGTCGAACCGTGAACCTAATATAAATTGTACACGCCAGGAAAATGCAATTCTTACTTGAATGCCTACTTCACAGAGCAGCGCAACATTACAGTAACTAACAATAAATAAACCACTAACTTACAAGTACTATTAGAACATTTATGTCATTTATTTAAAATTTTACTAGGTAAATTAACTGAACCAGTTCTCACTGCTTTATGTGATATTCGGGAGAAATAGCAGATTACGCATCGGAACTGCCTGGGATACAAACGTCATGCGTGTAACTAAACTCTTCAAGCAATAAGGGCAAAGGTGTGTTGTCATGGAGGCGGTTCCAGTTTGTGTAGCCGGTTAAGAGGTCGCAATGCATCTAACCGTAATGCATTTTGTCAGGATCAGAGTGCGTTGCTTTAAGCCAGCTCTGTAAGCAAGTTGAATGCACCCAATGACCGGACTGAGGAAACAAACTGAAACGCGGACTTAATGCAGAGGACTAATGACAACAACCAGAAACGGCTGATCACATGGGGATCCCACACAAGGCTAACAAGGGGGCGTGGCACACGGAAGGAGCGGACGATCGGGGCAGGACAGGGGTAATGTTGGGATAAGATCTTTATTGTTTTGGAAGCCATTAAGAAAAAATGCTCTTCTTCTTTTAGCCTGTTCATTTTGTGTTTAAATGCTTAAAAAAAAAACATATTTAGGTGTAATTTTGGGAGGCCGGGAACCAATTAATTGGTTTTCCATTATTTCTTTGGGAAAAATTTGATCAGAACTTTTTAGGATTTGATCTGGAGTCCGGAAATGGATTAAGTTCAAGAACCAAGGTACCACTGTATTATACACAAGGCTATAACTCTATAAAAAGGCATAACACATTATATCCATGTTTATTGTTCATTATGCATGAATGCTCTATGAAGCTATAATCTAAAATGACTGTAAATACTGTCATAATGCATTATAATAGTTTATACTGACCTCAGTCTCTACATGTAATGCATTATAGCTCAGAGCTTCATAGAGTATTCATAGTGAATTATAAAAATGGCTATAATGTGTTATGCCTTTTTATAAAGGGTAATGGCCATGTTTGTAAAACTTAATGAATGCATTATTTTGATGGTATCTATAATGCATTACGAAGACTGCTTTAAGTAATGGGCTTCCGATTGTTTCATGTTCCTCTAAGCAAGATGGACAGCAGTAAACACCCTGCTACCATCAGCATCCCCGGCACCTGTACGACATTCTGACACTGTGTAAACGTCATTTTTTCTCCTTTTCTCCTTCTCTCCATTGCTGAAGGTCTGAAGGAGACGACAGAGCAACTGGTGAAAAAGAAACTGGAGAGTACGGTCCAGCTGACCCCGTGGGAAGAATTCCTGCAGAAGAAGAAGGAGAAGAAGAAACGGAAGAAGGCGGAACGCAAGCAGGTTGCGGATCCGTTCGGCTGGATTCTAGTTTTTTTTTTTTTATAGAAAGCAATATAATATGTATGAAGGAGCTCCATGTTTACAAGCCACCTACTCTTTCCTATTGCATCATCCGTTATGTTGCTGCGGCTTGTGAAACGCAGAGCTATTTGGCGTTGCGTTGCTTAATGGTATCGCTACATGTGTGGTATGATCGCTCTTCATTCGAGTGGAAAGCTTTAATGTATTCTGAGGCAGAAAGTCCTGTTTCCTTTAGTTGGACCTGAGACACAAGTGCAGTTGTTTTAATACCAAAAGATCTTTCGAACAAGCTTCTCGAACCGTGAGAAGATGAACGGGTTCATCTCCCTCTCCCCCATAAAAAGTTTGCGCACGCGAGCGCAGAGCGGAGCTTTCGTACCGAACCTCAGGAGAAGGTGGCCTGTGAAACTGTGAGGTGCCTATAAAGTCCATGTCTCTGAACACAGAACCCGCAGTCATGCAAAAGAAATGTGAAATACCCAGCCCCCGGGCAGCAGTGTTATCTCACCCGCCGTGCACTTACTGTCCGCCTTGGCGCCTTCTTTCATCAGGGTCAATATGAGCCAAAATAAATATCATTATCCGGAGTATATGATTAAAGACAAATGAACTTGTTTTAGCCCAAAAACATAACTTTGATCATGGCGCGCTAGCTTATGTGGACTGTTTGTTGGAGGGATCTTAGCCATGGATAAACTGAAAAGTATGTGTTCTACACGTTCACCCTAGTCACTGTTTGCGATATTGTTGTAGAATATGGGCACTGCAACAGAATTTCACAGTATCACAAATATAGCAGATTACTGGCATATTCTTAGGATATTACCATATATCTTATTGGCATATAGCTAGATACTGTTTTATTCTACCTGTCCTAAAATGTACTGTCGGTGTATTGTAATAATATTGAGTACAAGCAACAGGGCTTGTTAAGAATGTTTTATTTATATGTCTTTTTATTAATACAGGCTGCCCCTCAATCTGACCTAAGTGATGATGACCTACCACCTGACGTTGACCTCAGTGATCCATACTTCACTGAAGAACTTGGAATATCAGGTTTTTTTTTCTTCTTCATTTTCACCTGTTCTAGTCTCTGACCAATGAGACAGTGAGCTAAATCACAAACATAGTGGGTAAGAAAGGAAATTGAAAATATTACCGTTTTCTATTTTTATATAAACACCAGCACGGACTTGCTGTCCCTCGAATTAGTTTTTAAATATTCTGATTTCATTTTTGGCAGTGAATTCTGAAGGTTTCCTTTGATCTAATCACTAACTTTGCGTTTGCGTTGTTTAAGTGAGCAGAATGGAAGAATGATAAATGAAAGACGGCTTCTCCATACAAAAAGCTCTCGGTGTGCCTGCAGATGACCTCAGAATAATGATTTCTAAGAATCATTTCACATACAGCTTTGAGTCCAAAGAAAATGGATCGAGGGCAGAATGTATTGTAAACAGTCTGAAAGAACGTAATAAACCTTGCATGTGGTGCGAGGTCACGGGCAGCGACGGCCGAACTGAAGAGGCGTCGCGAGCCGTAATGTAAAGCAGAACCCGATCTCCCTCATCCACTTCATTAATTTTTTTCTTTTAAACTATACTTCTCGGTGTCCCTTGATCCCAGGGTCTGAACTGACAACAAAGTCCAGGAAGATGAAAAAATCTAAGGAGGAAGAGAGGACACCGGAAGAAGAGGCTGAGCTAGAAAGGCAAAAGGTCAGTTTGACAGGGTACATGTGTTGGGTCGTCAACATGCCACTTTCCCTTAATGTCACACCCATTTGATCTCTTGTTATTGTTAATTTTACTCTTATGGTTACTAGGCAATGAGGTACCTGTCAGCGGAGTTTAGAAAATGTGGTGTTCACTGGATAGTTATTTATTTTATATATGTTTTGCCAGTGTTAGGCAGGGATTGGCAGATTACTCCCTTAAGCACAAAAAGACCTGATGACTCATTAATCAAAATGGCCGTTTATATAAGAGAACTAAGCATGTGTTGTTTTTGAGGTTTAATGAGCTGTTGAAAGACGACTCGCATGAAACTTGAAGAAAAACACCCCTGCCAGCAGTAGAGTGGTCCATTCCAGATTCATTTTATTAAGACGTGGCTCTTTTGGGATTTACACCGGAGGGGTGCGAGTGTGTGAAACCTCTCTGGATGCACTCGTCTCTCGCCAGGCGGAGATGGCGCTGCTAATGGACGATGAGGACGAGGAAGACGCGAAGCACAAGCACTTCAACTACGACAAGATCGTTGAGCAGCAGAACCTGAGCAAAAAGAAGAAGAAGAGGTTGCAGAAGCGGAATGAGCTGCAGGAGGAGGATGACTTTGAGGTCGGCCCCCCTTGCTATCTTCCTCATGGCAGCCTTACCTTTGAGCCACGCCCCCAAGCCAGATGCTTTGGCCCATGACATTCACACTGCCCTACATGGGCCAGCTACATCTCAAGGGCATATACCTGAGTGTGGATTCTATGCCTTTAAAGAATACTTTCTGACCACTATGGCCAAAGTCTGGCAGTCTCACCCATTTTGTCGTCCAAGTTGCCCCACACAAAAGCTGTTACTCATTGAAAATGATTATTCTTAAAAGTATAGCTGGCAATTTTATGTTTGCTCTGAATTTTTGGATATGACGATGGCAGTCATTTAGAAAAAGCTTTTTCCCCTGGGGCATGGAATAGTGAGCATTTAATTCACAGAAAAGCTTGCGGTTTTGTAACGACGGGTCGTATGTATAGTTGTAATCCTTGAAACTGTTTAATTCACAGAGATGTGAAGCCAGCCATTTGCAATAAATAAAAGAGCCCAGCTAATTTTTGTGCTAAATGCTGCCAGATGTGTTAGATATCATCTCTCTCCTGGTGTAATGATTTGGAAACATATACATGAAATTTACCAAAAGCCTAGAACCTAGGTGACTTACCCTCACAGGGTCCTAAATCCTAAGCATACTTCTTTGGTATGTCATAGTGCATCATATTTTTACTGTTGTGTATTGTTTTATTGATGCAGGCCTTCAGTGCGATCACTGCTTTCACCAAAACTGAATTCCTGCTTATTCTCTCATTGCTTGTTTTGTTACAGGTTGATGTAAAAGATCCTCGCTTCCAGGCCATGTTTACCTCGCACTTGTATAACCTGGACCCCTCGGATCCAGGCTACAAGAAGACCAAGGCCACCCAAAGGATCTTAGAGGAGAAGCAGCGACGACGACAGGAGGAACATCAGGTGGGCGTCGTAAAGAGGAAGCAACAGGAGACGAAACAGGAAGTCGGTGGCAGGCAGCAGCCAGCTGGGCCGGAAAAGGCCATGGACCCTGGGCTGTCCATGCTCATCAAGTCCATCAAAAACAAAACAGAGCAGTTTCAGGCCAGAAAAAAGCAAAAGACAAAATAGGTTCAACATGAAATATAGGTGAGCAGACTAGAACAGACAAGTGGCCTGTTAAGTAACTCTTAAACAGAATCATCAAGAATTTTCTTGTCAGAAATCCACCCGAACGGATTATCTCATTAAAACCGTCAGATTAATAATGTGGCAGTTGCATCTGTCTGTCCCGGAATTTCCAGGAAGTTCAACCCGTTTTGAAGTGCATTCCCCAGTGGAATGCACTGGTATTAATGGCTCCTTTCAAGCTTCCGGCATGAACCACTGATGGAAGAAGACTTTTATGTTGTACAAAGGAGCCTCTCATGTCCTTGTTTTGACTTTGGAATGATAAGAAAAGTAACCGAACTTAAATCTCGTCCTTCCATTCGGTGAAACACTGGCTGAGGGGAACACAATCCTTTTTCGCGAGTGACCCTGACCATGGCTGAAGCGGGGGGAAGAAATTCCATGAGGCCAGTTGAGTGAAATATGATCCCATTTGTTCAAGATCCCATGGATAGTTCCTTTTTTAAAATTCTGATAATCCTCATGAAGTGTTCCCTGTGTCGTGTGCTTTTAATTTAGTTTTTTTGAAGTCCTCCTTGATTCCTAGAACATGCTTGTGCCATGAGTCATCTAGGGGTTCAGAGATTTTTTTTTTTTTTAAGATGTGCTTGTTTATTAAACAGCTGTAACTAGCATGGTTCACTGTAAAACAACTACGTTATTAATGGGTCATCTCATAAATTAATTCCTTTTGACTGAACAAAATAATCATAGTGGTTTTCCATCATGCGTGTTAATTCATGGTTCTCCCCAGTTAAACTTGGTCTCTAATTCTGTATTCCTGGAAAACAGGGTCTGTATTCAGAAAGCATCTTAAGGCTAAAATTAGCTAACTTGCCGATTTAAGAGAAACTCCTAAAAATAATGGGCGTGTCGGTCCTAAAAGCAGAAGTTCTTTTGAGTAAGAGTAATTCACAAAACCCCTTATCGATAAAAGTAGCACTGGAAGAACTAAAAGTAGTCCAGAGAACTCCTAAGTCACCAATCCATAAACAACCGCAAAATGGCCGCTTTCACTCCACGTCGCAGTTTTGGAAACATTAAACAAACACTGAATTGCTTAAAGGATACTGCCTCCGTCAGGAGGGAATAATGATTGTTGTGGAGCTTGTGAGGGACGCAATAACATCTCCAACAAAGGGAAACAGCCCAGTCATATACAGTGGAAACTGCTTATAGTGATCACGTCTGGGTGAAATTGATCACTATAAGCGTATACTATAAGGTAAGATCATTATAACCATTTTTTTTCTTTGTCTCAACCATATGACCATCTAACTGATATTTGTATACTTATTACATGTATATAAGGTAAAACGGACGGCCTCACTATGTACTACATTTTGACATTCAAAATACAGTTGTACCTCGGCTCTCGAACTCACTAGAACTCAAATTTCTTAAGTCGAACAAACCAGTTTGACATTGTATCGGAATTGCCTGGGATACAAACGGCAAAGGTGTGTCGTCACGGAGGCGTTCCAGTTTGTGCAGCCGGTTAAGAGGTCGCAATGCATCTAACCATAATGCATTGTGTCAGGATCAGAATGCGTTGCTTTAAGCCAGCGCTGTAAGCAAGTCGAACGCACCCAGTGATCGGACTAGGGAAACGGACTGAAATGCGGACTTAATACAGAGGACTAATGACGACAACCAGAAACAGCTGATCACATGGGGATCCCACACGAGGTTAACTAAAAGTTGCTCTCAGCCACTTTGTGAATAGGTTTCAGGAAAAAAAAAAACTTGATTTAGGAGTACTTTTAGTGGGAAGATACAAGGATTTGTGAATACAGGGCCAGGACTCCTTCCCCTATATATAAGTTTATAAGCATAAGTTCATATGTAATTTGTGAGCAAGTTGAAGTATTTATTTTACTGGTAGACTAATGTAAAATTCTCATGTGCAACAAGGACACACTAAGCCAAAATGCTGTTATTACTTGTCACTTTTCATTCACGCTATGGTTTCAAATATTTTTACTTAAAAGCATCGTGACACCATTTGTGTTACAATGGTGAAAATGTGATTTGAGATTCACAATGTCTTACTAGGCGGGTGCCAATGAATTACACTTGAGAGTTAACTAAGATCAAGCTGAATGTAGTCTGACCTTGGACCTCATTTGGGTGGGAGAAGTAGGTGGGCACAGCGTGCTGTGTTTACTCTGACAACATCATATTGTAGATTGTGGATGCTGGGGTTGCTCGGGACGTTTCAGGTGAAAGCCCTCAGGGGCCAAACTGAATTTCTGTGTTGACCGTGGAAAAGAAGATCCTGTTTCGGCTTTGCGGTCCGACAGAATCTGTTCCAGTTTATTTCTGCTGCTGTCTCCATCAAAACATCTGTTGGGGATAATGTTTAGATAATCCAGGAGAGTGGAATCCTGACCAGTGCTTGCACTCAGTAGTGTCTGTGTGTCATCTAGACCATTTCAAGTAACGCCCGTACTGAAATGTTGCTGCATGAGGCTCCAGAAGGGGCTCTAGCAGTGCTACAGTGTTTGGGTAAAGCCCCATATCTACACACGCAGTTTCCATTTCCAAATTCATTTTAAGTTTCTTTGGTTAAAGACAATGAAATGAATGAATTGACTTCACAGGCTTGCATAGGGCATACAGCAGTTATGCCCAATTTAAAACGAATGAAAGAGTAAATATCTGAGGTGACTTCATTCAGATCTATCAGAATAAGGAAATTATTTTACTTGGTTATTTTTTAAAGCAATTATTGGTGAAGTGTGTGGTGAAATATTCCAGTAAAAGTACGTCCTTGTATTCCTACCAAATGTATTAAATGAAATTAACCCGTGCATCACCCTCGTCATCGGCCGTGACAGGAGAAGGCTAGTGGAACTGCTTCATACTCCCTCGATTAATATCAGCATTGCCTATACTAGTTCGTGAAAGAAGCCCAGATTGTTTGCGTGGCATGACCATATGTTAAAGGGGGACGACAGATGTCTGTAAACTTGAATTTCCCTTCAAAGGCAAGTATTTAGCTGCTATATTCCCAATATGGAGACACTGTCTCTCATGAAGTACAGATGGTGGTTTGATGGTCAAATACGCTTATCATACATTCTTTATACACTTTGCGGTTAGTTGGCTTCAAAACAAACGTTGCCTTTTTTGCACAAACCAATTTCTGACTACAAGCTTCTCTTTCTCGCACGTATTTATCGGTCATACCGAAGATCCAGGTGAAATTTACGAAAATTAAAACAACATACTTGTAAAAGTATTCTTTATTCAAAAAAGTATTATGTAGGCATTTATTAATTTCTGAAAGATAACCGGAAATTAATCCACACTCCACCCATGTTAGTCAAGTAGGATTTTTTGTCATATCCACATACACTGTGGCACAAGATGAGGTTCCCCCAGGACTACGGTGTATAGAACTAAGGGAGGGCAAAAACATAGGACGGTGTAAAACAGCGGGACTGTACGTAATGACTTACATGTATAGTGCATTGAAAGTTCTATGTACGTTGTATATATTATTCTAAAAAATCCACATACAAAGAATATTAGTGATGACAATAACAATTCGTGATTCGCTGCGCTCACGCGCTCCAACAGTCCAGCTGCCGGGGAAGCGTACGCGCATGCGTCACGTGACGCCGCTTTGCCAATGAACTAGGAAGTGATTTGCTCGGCGGCGTGTCAGACTGCACAGCGAAATGCCGAGATGAATGCGATGCCGCTCGTTTTCAAAGACCAGCGCCAAAAATAATAATCTAGCATCGATTGCAGTAAATTAGTCAGCCGTCCGCTTGCACTGTGGAAAGGAGCCTATTTAACATGTGCAATCTGAACGTCTTTGACTCTGAATGTTTCCATGAAGCTCGCTAGTTAGCTAACGTTAGAAGTTTCCCCCCCATTCAGAAAAGCTTGCTAGCAAACTCTTGCAATTCAATCGACGGTGTCAACTTCTTGGAGTACAAACAGCATTATGTGTCTTTTTAACCATCTAACGTAGTAATAGCATTTTTGGATATTCTACACGTAAGGTTTAAAGACTGTCTCTTAATTGTTGCCATATTTAGTTAATTTAGCCGGCTGGTTAGCTAGCCGCATATCAAGCTAATTGCTAAATTCAGTTTACTTTGTGTTGAACACAAATTTTAACAACTGATGCATAGTAACAACTTAGGAACTTTCATAGAAATTTGTACAATTTCTAAACTCTGCGTCGCTTTGACTGAACGCGAATGGACATGAAATTTACCAGCGTCTGTATGCTTCTGGTGGTTAGTAAGAGATAACGGTGTTGACTTCTTGGTATTCAAATCCAGGATTTTGTATTTAGTAACCATGTAAATACCCTTAAAATACTTTATACATTCTGAATGACCCCGTACTGTTATTATCGTACCTTCCCACACATTAATCAGCATCAACGGCTCTCTTTACCTGCAACCGGCTTGCCTCTTGTTTTCATCCCCATTCTCCGTGTTTTCAGCGCTCTGTCTCCTGCTATGATGCCTGCCCTTTGAGTGGCGGCCAGGGCATAATGCCTCCTGAGTCGGGCTGGGGTCATGGAGAAAATAATCCAAGAAGCCGAGGTGCGGCTTCCCTCTACTTTACTGCGAATCTCCAGCGGCTCGGCAGATACACCGAAGGACCAGCCACGGGACAGGAAGGCGATGGGGTTTGTGCTGGTGCATGCAGGTTTGTTTTGACCAGTGCAATGACAGCCTGCTACAAAACCCATAACGACTGGCTTTGCTTTTAACTCCCAGGATGTAAATATATATTACAGCTCTTTATGGTGTACTTGGGATCTTAATTGATGCATTTTAATTTTTTGTATTGGACTACTCCATTATTTATAAATGAATTGTCAGATTTTGTTCAGCCATTGTTTGAGGTTTGGCCTTTACAGTCTGTAGTTATGTCGTAAGCTTTAGTTTTCCTCATTGAGCCATTATAGAGTGTCCAAGCCCATTCTGAACCAAAGTTTGCTTGCTTATAACTCAAGCTCTTTGTTGCAATACTTTTATTGATTGTGCCATAATTCATATGCCAAGGCATATTACTTTGTTTGAACTAACTAATGTCTGAGAACAATGCACCCTATGTGTTATAGGCAACTCAGCATTATTGTTGCTTATACTTCTTGTTTATTTCAGGCGCTGGTTACCACTCGGAGTCCAAAGCCAAGGAGTATAAGCATGTCTGTAAAAAAGCCTGCCAGAGGGTGAGTTTGCACCAGAGTACTCTGGTATGTTAAAAAGCAAGTAAAACTCTGCAGTGGAGTACCAGCGAGTATTGCGCAGAAAGAATTACTTTGTTATCCTGTGTTTCCAAAGTTCAAAATATGAAAAAACAGGGAGAGAACCTTTCTCCCCATCTGTAATCAAAGCTGTTGCGGTATATCGCTTTATTTACAGGAATAAATCAAGAATGGCCGAAAGCATGCCAAAGAATGTAAGTCATGTGTGGATAGCAAAGCTGTGTCATGCTGGAGGCTATCTGGGTGCAGCCAGACCTCAGGATAAAATTTATAGTATGTCTTAAGGCGTTTCTCTCCACTTTTTTTTGTGTGAGGTTGTACGTCTTGATTTAAAGGGCTGCTACATTTGCTGTCATGTTATTGCCTCCAGACCACACGCTCACCTATACCTAAGCATATTGCTGGTCCAATTGTTGTGCTGAAGTATTAACTTTGATATATTTGTACTTTGACGAAAATGTTGCCAGTGTAAGTTGCATCCCATGGCCTCATGGGGTAGTGATGTCTGAGTTTTTTTTTTTTTTTTTTTTGTGCTAGAGGTCAGTGTTGAGCAGTGGCCCTCATTATGTGCTTTGGATGTGTGTCTCAGGCTGTGGAGAAGCTGAACGCTGGTGCCCCGGCAGTGGAGGCTGTCACTGCGGCACTAGTGGAGTTGGAGGTGCGCTCCCACGTCACACCTTCCTGTTCTCTGGAACAGCGTTTCCCAGCCCGGTGCTCACGGACCCCAGACAGTCCACGATTTTGCTCCCTTCCAGCTCTCAGTAGGATGCTAAGACAGAGAAATAAAATGTGGGCTGTCTGGCAGGGAGCCGAAAGGGTGCAAAAAAACGTGGACAGCTTGGGGCTCCCTGTGGACCGTGTTGGGAAACACTGCACTGCAGTACCTATGGAGTGTTACTCTTCTCAGGGTGCAATAAATCTGTCTGTGTGATTGGCTGGGGGCGCGCAGTCGTTTTAATGGCATCGTTCACAGAAACGCAAGCGTGGCCTCGACACAGTAAGAGTCGAGCTCCTTTGTGAATGTTATCCAGCTGCTGGATGGAGAGCGAAGGGAAACAGCTGGAGGAATCCAGTGCCAAAAAAAGTCCGACAGGTGTCTTAAAAGTGGTTTGAACTTCACAGGATTCTCCTTTCACCAACGCGGGCATGGGCTCCAACCTGAACCTGTCAGGGGAGATTGAATGCGACGCCAGCATCATGGATGGAAAATCCTTGCAGTATGGGGCAGTGGGTGCCCTCAGTGGTAAGGTTTCTAAGCTAGTGAGTTTGTGCGTCACTGCTGTTATGTTTGTCCCTGGTTGTTCCTATTCAATGGCGTGAGCTTCTGCATGATAAATCCCTTGCTCTGCTTTCCCCTGGGCTGAATGGAGGGTCCTCTCAATCCTTCTTTCTTTTCAGTGTTCTGGCAGTTGTCTTTGGCTCTTATAAAAATGGCCCCTTTGGTTGCCCATGCCGTTTCCATTATGCTGTACCCCACTGTGGGCTTTGCCCTGGGTGTGCTTTGGATTATGACAGGCGTAAGCCACAAAAAAAGAAACTCCAAGAGAATGACACTTTGTGGAGTCTATTCCTCCGGAATGGGCAACTGGAGATGTTTTGCAAGAGTATTGAACCGTTCTTCCATAAGTAAGCCCTAGAAGGCCTCAAAGCTTAAAAAGCATTTGCATCCTATTGAAAGAGATTTGCCAAAGCACGTCGTCTACTCAAAAGGGCAGCAATCAGAGAAGCAGGAAGTGTTTACCGTCATACCCAGAGCTGATAAGACTCCAGTGCTTTGCTCAAACAGTTAACCATAAAATTGTTACACGGCAAAGGAATTCTTCTTGGCGCAAATTTATAATGCTCCCTGTCCATGCATTTCACACAAAGTTTTTGCTAGGAGGCAATTGAGAGTGAAGCCCTGTTCCAAGTATTTCCTTCCATTATTTCTTTCCTGTATATGCATGCTTATATGTGTACGCTTGCATCCATGCATGTGTAGGTTTCAAGAGGCCAATTGCGGCTGCATTTCTGGAACACGCAGTAAACTCTCCGATCTATAGCCGAGAAATCCTGCACATCGCACTTCATTAAATTGATCTCCAAAAGGAGCAGTCATCAGTATTTAAGAACAAGCTACTGTATCAGTTTATTAAACTAAAAACACCAGTGAAGAAAGAATTCAAGAACACTGTGTAATCCATAGGACAGACGATTATCTTCAGAGTAAACAATTACTGAATTACCATTTGCATTTCAAATGAATCCTTCCCCGTTGCAATTATGAACAATTATGCCCATGTTTGTCTATATGGGAGCCGTATAGTTTCACCCTGTACTTCAGACATGTTGCCATGTAGTAAAATAACAGGTTTGAGCCGCCACCCCCTCGCCCAAATTATATTTGCTATCAGTTAGGCACTTGGCCGGGTAGCAAACATAAGTTTGAAACCCCCTTGCTGGACATAGAAATGTACTTCTGGCTCTGGGCCTGCTGTCCTTTTGAGATGCTTTTGCCTGGTTGACTGGGGGCTTTGCTTGTGGGCCCCGGCGATGGTATTTCAACGCAAGCTTGTTGTTCCCATTGGGTTCAGTTATCAGAGTGACAGTAGGAGTTGGAGACCTTGTCACAGAACACTGGATTTCTGAGCGAGTATTCACAGTAGATACATGCTGTTATTCTTACCATGCAGACTTGCTGTACTATCATTTTGTACTGTTTTTCAGTCAGCCTTCGGTGATTGATGTTAATGTGGGACACCGCTTACTCTGCCCAAAATAGAAAGTCTGTTGGCTGCATAAGTGCCTTTTCAGTTCAACTCGCCACCTCTTTCCTCGTTTAATTCATTTTTGTTACAGTCAGTATATCCCAATTGGCCTATGTGGGTTGGGGATACTGACACCTGTGTGTTGCTCTTGCTTGTCTGTCCCACCAGGCATTAAGAATCCGGTGTTGGTGGCAAGCAGACTGCTGAGTGAAGCCCTCAAAGGAAAGCTGTCTGCGGGTCGTGTTCCTCCATGGTAGGTCCTCCAGTCAGCAGTGGTACCTCAGCCACCTGACCCCAAGGGAGCACCACCTTTGATGGGTTGCCCAGGCCTACAGTGGAGAGGCTCTGTTTTGACAGCATGTTCTTCAGATTAGGGTTTCCTTAGGAATCTGCGAAACTTAATATATCACCTATTGCGTTGCTTCCCCTTGGAATATGGAATGTGTGAAATAGTGTTTTCTTTGAATTTTCTGAATTTAGTTCTTTTTAAACATGGGAGGACCATCACAGATGCAGAAGAAACAAGAAACAGGGCCCCTTCTCTTCAGGAATAGCGTTCGGCCAAAATCAGCATGATTGTGGCTGGCAGTCGCTCGTCATTTCCCAGAAAGCACCTGGATTTATTTTATCGATTCATTGCTGGCTGAGTGCTCTCGCGTCAAATGTTTTTTAAACGGTTATGCATTTCTGTGTTTCTGCATAAGTGCTTTTTAATTGTTGTGTATCGAGACCTTTGTCGATTATTCAGTGAATTAATGTGACCCTCCCAGTCCTTTATTTGGAACCACTGGAATGTTAAAGGCAAACGTTGTTTCGCCTTGTCGGCTGTGCTTGTTACCTCACAGCGGTCATAATCACGCCCTCAATAACATGCTCGGTTGGTTCTTCTGTCTCAGCTTTTTGGTGGGGCGAGGAGCCTATCATTGGGCATTGAGCCATGGGATACCACCCTGTCCTTCGGACAAAATGGCCACGAGTGAGTATTTCGCCCCCGTTGTGTCCTCAGAACACCCTCCTCTCCACTGATGCTCTTGCCAATGGACCCCTGTAGGCCAGAAAAATTATGGTGTTGGTAAGGTGCACAGGGATCCAACAGAGAACCACTCCAAAGGTGCTGCTGACTCAGATCCCTGGTGATGGCACAAGTGCATCTCTCTCTCTCTCTCTCTCTCTCTCTCTCTCAAAAGTCCAATAAACGGCACCACTGGAGTTGGCATGTGATATGTTTATTCTATTTATAGAGTGTTTGCACGCAATGCAGCCAGATATGTGTTAATATGAAGTCTCGCTATGTGGTACTGCAGAGCTGGAATGCTTTGTTCTGTCCATTTGTACAGCTGGGTCTCTCAGTTAACTTAATTTTCCACCCCCCCATCCTCTCAGAGCATTTATGCTTGCACCTTGCTAACTGGTGTTATACCGAGCTTAAGACTTTTCGGTCCAATTCCTTAATCACATGATTAAGGGTTTCTTTTAGCACCCTTACTGTACTAATGAGTTGCACATATCATTCACACATGCTGACTGTGACTGAATTCCTTGCATATTTAATTCTCCAGAACTGAGCAGCTACAATTCAGCAGTTTTTTTTTTTTTTTTTTTTTTTAAATAAAAACTTCACATTGCATCTACAGTTGTGGAAAAAAATTGATACCACAGCACAACTTTTTGTTTCACTCATTTCTCAATTAATGGGTGGGCGTCTGTGAATAATATATTTTGCACTTGATGATTCCCATTCCGTTTGAAAGTCACTTGACGTCATCCTTCGATTCATGAGAAACTGTCTGATAACTTAGCGGTCATGTTTGGCATTAGAAAGCCACTTCTGCCCTCTACCTGTCTGGTTTCTGGTCCTTCCCAGTGTCTCCTGCTTCACCTTGTGCTTGTGTACTGCTGTCTTAGAAATTTTGAACCTGAAACAATCCTGTTGCTCAGCATAGCCTCCTGCCAACAGAACCACAACTAAACCATAATTTAAAAATACAGATTTGTTTTAAAATATAGTGGTCTAATTTTTTTCCACGGCTGTATATCTGTTAAGTTTATCATCTCGGTCATAATTCCACAACAGAACTTGTAACTGCTACGTGTAACATTACTACGTATGAATTCAAGTGTTTTTGATTATGAAAGCTGTATGATGGATTTAAAGCTGAACCCTTCAGTGCTGATTTATTGTCCTCTGAATACGTTCAGTAAATACGAAGCTCTTTTTCATTTTTGAATCATGTTCCAGGAGCTTTGGATCGCATAGGTTATTTTAGTAGTGTATTAGTGAATCTGAGTGACTCACTTTTATAAAGTCAGACAACTTGCTCGTCTGACCATACTTTTCCTCACCGAGACACAGCGCACTGCACTTTTTAATAGGAGCGTGCTGCATTCCATTTTCTGTTTTGTAAACGCCTTTATAGCACTCGTGTTTCATAATTACACTTAATAGTTTTGACGCATGCAAAGCAAATTGTTTTGCAAGTGATGATATTCTTCCTGATTTGTCCCTTTAACAAAATGTGTGTATAATCCTTTGCCATGAATCTTGAGCCAAAAGCGCATTTTTTTTAATATGTTGAATTGTTCATTGGATCGTAAACTGTTCTGGATTAGGAACCTCATTTCCGTTTACTGCCACGTGTGCCGCATACTCATATCTTTGATCGCTGGTAGTCAGGGCAACCGTTCTTGGCTAGTCTGCAGAGCGGGCATGGGATCGAGCCCTGGGTTTTCATTCCCCTGCCGCCGGCGTCCAAATGGCTGGGATGCATCATCTGAGGATGCGGTGTGGATTTAGCGGGCTCTGATGAGTGTAAACGGATGGCTCTGCCTGCGGGCTTGTTGTCACCCCCCCCCCCGGACAGGACTGGAACAGTTTGGGGTTTCTGATGCTTTGCAGGCGAAAATGAAACTTGGAGCCAGTTTTTGCACCAACGCTAAAACCTTATATGAAGTGGAAGAAAACACTGAGATCTTAAGGTCTTCAAGTCCTAGGAAAAGAACATCTTTAAAACCCAGGTCCCAAGTACAGAAGTACCTAGATTCCTGAATCGCTTGAGTAGAAATCCAGCAATCTTACTGGAATATGTTAGTTTCTTTGGTTTGTTGTGCAAAGAATGTGAATCTGATGCATTGTAGCAAAACCCAAACATTTTCAGGTCATTTTTTCCCCCTCCTTTTAAAAATAATCATATTTTGAGAGATGTTCCCGTCTCCCCCCCCCCCATATGTGTGTAGAGTTCAGCTTGTCCGCCTACAAGAGGAACAGACGGAAAATAGAGCTGGCAGAGAAGGTGGAGTCTGACTACGTGCAGGCGAAGAAGAGAAGACAATCAAGTGAGAACGTGAGTGGCCTCCATTGCTGCCAGGAAGGAAATAATCAATTTGGAATTCGGAACAACTCTTAATTCGGCATTCCTTATGCCGTCTGATGGAAAGTCTAACCCCTCATTTCGGGTTTTTTTCATCTTAGTATTTAAATTGTTGTGCTAGATTGTATGTACACAATTTAATAGGTCAGACTACTTTATTCAATGAAGTTTTACAAAACGTCTGTAAGCGGGCGATGAGGGGCTTCTGGTAAATGTAGATTTGAATGTGAAATCTAGAGAGATGGGTTCTGTTCTTCCTGAGTTGATTCCTTAGAAGCTGCAGGGCGTGACTTAGACTTCAAAGGAAGTAGCGATTGCTCCTTATCAGTCTGAGGACGTCGCTCTTAGCTGACACCTAATGTTCCGCAGCCTGGTTGAATGTCCTGGGCTCACCTACGGTGCTTTTCCATTGGAAAAATGGAATCGACCTGTACCGTGTAGAGAGAGCAGTCACAATGCAGTTCCGGCTCGCTTCGGTTTTCCCCTGCGGGACGGTCAGCTCTGTATCGGTGTGGCTGTGTTGGAGACTGACAGTGAAGGAAAACCAAACGGGTGCTTGTTTGCTATTCGTACCGTGTACGTCATAATTACTTGTATGCTAATTTCCGCTAGCACGTCCGTGAGAATCTTATGTTGGCATCAGACTCTAATGGACTTAGCATTACTTTGTGCAAATTTGCATTATGAATCTGTTCCTTTCAGCCTTTCTATAGTACTTCTTTAAGTAGGGCGTTGAACGTTCACAAGTTCAGAGTTATTGGGAATGCATAAATACATTGTCAGTGTGCGATACTATCAATAATATTCTGTGAATGATGTATAACATACGTCCCTTTCCCCTTCCCATAATCCAAGCATGTGGACGCAGATTACTGGTTCTGTCTTGTCCCCATATATTTCGACCAATCAGATAGCTGATGCAACCAAGCTCTGGTTGGTCACGCTTTCGCCCTTGCTAGTAAATTGTGTCAGCGCAGGTATGGGTCAGGTTACAACTCGGTTCTTGGTGGCAGTGGAAAAGCGCCATTAGCCATTAATTTAGTGCAGGTATGTCCATTTCTGTGCAGCTCTGCGTATGAAAAGGCCAGCGTCTGTGGAAACCTTTCATCCATGCTGCCGGCATTCGGGGAGGGGGGGGGGGTTGTCTTAGAGGCTTCAATTACTGCATAACTACTGCAGATTTCAATAACCCATAATTGCCAAAGGGGGCGGGGGAACATGGATTAAGCAGCTATGTAAACAAAGGATTAACTCTTGTGGTCTGCTGCTGTTTGGATTGGCCTTGCCTGTGACAGAGGAGGGAGGAACAACAAATTGTGGCGCTGCGGGATCTTCCTGGCCTCAGAGTCCCGCTGTGGCCCCCAAGCCGCACGGTGCTGTCATCACGCCCTTTGACCCTCGTGACTGCTTACATGCATAGCTGAAGCTGTGGGTCACCGCCATCCTTGCCTTAGAGAGGAAAGGCTGGCATCGGCATCCAATCAGAGAGAAGAAAGGAATCCTTGGCCAATCGGAATAGCAGTGGGGAGCTGTTCAAAAAATATCTGTGCGCTGCCGGTATGTCTAAGTGTAATTAAAAAGTTACTTCAACGTCAAGTGCCTTGAATTCCAGGTAGGTCAGTTTCAACCTGCGTTTTTTTTTTTTTTTGTGGGCGTCTTAAGCAAATGTAAAATAATATATTTGAAATGGGATGATTTTATTCTTGCATTTTAAGGCCTGCAACAATATAACAATGAAAGGTTTTTACTAAGAGTATTAACTAAACCCCATCACATAGGGAGAGAAGCTCTTGTTTCAGATAGCATGGTTTGTGTCTCAGCCATCCACATCTGCTGCATTTTATAGGTCACAGTTCGTTTGCTCTTTGTGATATTTCATAGCGTTGATCTTTTTCCTGTCCTCTTTGGATCTTTTTCTCCTCTAATGGTGGAAGTGGGATGGGGTGCTGGGAAAGTGGCACACGCACGAGCTGTAAACGTTGTTTTCTGCTCGTTAGCGTGGGGCCGCTGCCGTTTCTGTCTCACCCTTTTTCAGCGTCTTTGAAAAGCCCGGCCGTGGTTTCTGTCATCGTCGCGTATCCTTGGTGGAGGCGATGCTCGCTCTCTTCCCGCTGGAAAGGCTTTGTGTCCTGGACCTCCCTGTTTGCTGTGGGATTCTCTGGTGAAGGTGGGGGGAAAAAAATATCCCAATCTATGGCTCTCTCATCCGGGGAATAAAATGGTATGATGTCCTCCCTGAATAGTGCCATGAGTGTCCGTCCTCTCCGGTCTGTCTTTTCTCTTTGGCTGCTTCTCATCTTGAAATTATTATGCAAATTCTTCTGTGTACCATACTTAATTGTGTTTACCCCCTTATTTTTTGGTTAGAAATTGGCACGTGGGGGTGTGAGAGGTATATTTGGACTTCAAAGGCGCCGGGTTTGGGAGGATGTGGGCCCTGTTTGGCTGCGCTGGGGTGGAGGTGAAGGTGGCCTGGCCCTCTCAGGTTTACCTTTATCCCACATTGCTGTGTGGTCTGTCTGCGTGAACAGGAACCGCACAAGCAAAAGTTTTAATAAATTAACTGGTGGGATGGGGGGGGCCGGGGGGGTCACTGACGGGTTATTAGGCATAAATCTTGGAGATTAAATCATAATAGAAGCCTAGGCAAAGTTCAGCCAGTTCTGTTATTTGACTGGAAAGACAAACATTTGGCTTGCTTGGCCGTATCTGTCCTCCACATTGCATTGATATTACAGGATGTGGGGGGGTCTGCTTTTGCTGGGATGAGGGTGCATGGAGTGGCGGGGGGGGGGCGCCTCATCTGTGAATGGGGAGGGATAAAGCAGCGGTTCCTTGAAAAACAATTTCAATTGCTCCAGCTTCCATTTTTATCGAGGGGAACGTCTTCAGAGGGCAGAGGAAAGGGAAGCTTCAAACGGGGCGGCCCGATACTCCCGATTTTCCAGTGTTGTTTTTCTTAGTTTTATCTGCTATTAAGTGGATATTTATTAAAAACGAAAGTTTATTGAGGCCTGTAATGACGTTGGCTAGAAGTACTTGACCAATGTCATTTTTTGCACCATTCCTGTCATTATCTAGTGCCATTTGCATCCAGGAACAAATTTCATCCCATTGTGTTCTGTGCCCTGTCTTCCTAGCCTCTTTAAATTCAGTTGGTCTCTAACAGGCGTGACTTTTTAAAATTTTAGTTATTTACTCTGTAATTGCTTACCCTATTTAGTTGCATGTCTCAATTAAAAAAAAAAAAAAAACTCATTTTCAGTGTAAAGCACTTTGGATTTTATGCATGAAAGTTGCTATGTAAAAAGATGATTTATTGTTATTAATTTTGGATCCCAGCACTTGAGTGCTTGTTGTATTTTTGTCTTGATCTTGTGGGGTTATCCTCCTTTTGGATGTGCTAATCTGCGCCCACGGTCCTGTTCCTACCCTCATGGTGGTTATGGATCCAGGGCCTTGTTAAGAACAGCACTTCCTGAAGGTGCACTTGTCCCGCCCCCTTCCCTGCTGCGTAGCCAATCAGGCAGTAGCTCCTGTCAGCAATGAAGCATTCCAGTCATGCGTGTGCGTTTGCACGTTCCCGGCTAAAAGGTTATCCTCAGACTGTCTCCCTTTCTGTAGGGCCTCCTGTTAGCTCCAAAGAGATGGAAATGAAGCCCTTTCAAGGAGCCCAATCCTTTTGTTTTCCAGTTTTTATTTTTTCATTAAAAAGACCGCCACCCCTATGATGTGGTGATTACAACTGGCCGGGTTTTGATTTCTGTTTTTTTTTTATTATTTTTTTTTGGCAATATAAATGTCTTTTTTGACCTTCAGACCTTTTTTTTTTTCTCTCTTTCCAAAGCACACAAACAACAATGTTTTGCTGATGTTCTTTTTTTTTTTTCTCGTCTTCCCAAAAGTAAAAATTTGCCCAGTTTTGATGCAGAAATGCCTTCTGCTCTCAGATTTTAGAGTCCTGTTTATTATTAACAACAACAGAGATAATAATAATAATAATAGTTCTTATTAATGCTGTCAGCAATGTGCAGGAGGGTGGGATGGAGCAACTGAAGTGCCAAAAATCGCAGTGCATGATCAGGAGGATTCCTCTGCGTCTGAAGAGGAAGGAATTTGAAATGTAATTTTGGGGACCGGTTTTCTTTAAGATGAGATCAATATGAGGCTAGCTGATGACGGCATGTCCTCTTTCAGCACCGAAAACGCCCATCTATCAATACCTGGCGTCCTGTTGCAAGCTGTAGACCTGCTTCTGCTGACAGCCTGTCCTATCGATCCCTCAGCAGGAGAATGGCTCGGGGTCTCTGGACACGGTGGGGGCTGTGGTAGTGGACCAGGAAGGCAACGTGGCAGCGGCGGTGTCCAGCGGAGGCCTTGCCATGAAGCATCCGGGTAGAGTTGGTCAGGTAGGGCCCCTCCCATCTTCAGATCAGCCTTTACACGCGGTATGCGGCCCCTGCTCGAAGCTTGGAAGGCCCTCTGACTTTCCACAAAGGCTCCCTTGACGTCCCTGTTTAACATCATCCTGCTTGTATGATGCAGCGGTTCCCACACCAGCATGGAATGGCATGAGTAGTAACTGCGGTCATGTTCTCTGGACTTGTGTGTCTGCAGGCAGCTCATTACGGGTGTGGCTGCTGGGCCGAGAACGCCTGCAACTTGAATCCATACTCGACAGCTGTGAGTACCTCAGGTATCGCTACGCCGCCCGCCATCGTCTTCTCAAGAGTGACCATTCTGAGGTCAGTATGCATGTGTGTGGCTGATTCCCTGTGCCTGCTTCTCTGTGCCTGCCTGTGTTCCCCAGGTACTGGTGTTTGAGTGCCTGTGTTGTTACTCTTGTGTCCCAGGTCAGACTACTTTATTCAATGAAGCGTTGAGCATGAACTGCAGACCAGCTATATCCTCTTACCGGCTCTGTCGACTTTCCATGCATTGACCCGCTGGAAATAATTTTCTTCCGGGATTTCCTTCCTCGGTTATTCTTGGTACGATGGTCTGAGAGGAGAACTTCTGAATCGTTGCCTTGGAACGTCGGCCCTGTCTCCCCAGCTACTTCCGATTCTTAACCAGTCCGCTTTGGGCGACATGCAGGCACGGTTCATTTTGAGCTGAGAGTGACTGTGGAAGAGGAGGTTGACTTTGGATCAAATTGCCCTGCGGTTTTGGGTGTGAGGAAGGGCGATTTATTAAAATACATAAACAAGAGTGAAGTCAACCCGGGCAGTTCCCTGCAGCCCATGATTCATGTGTGGAGTGAATCAGGAATTAGACCCGGACGCAAGGGCTACTATGGTAGCATAGCTTCCCCCCGCTCTGTGACCCACGTATGATTCAGTTTGAGTCAGAGGCTTTTTGGTTTTCCACACTGCCTAGTATCAGTAGTACTCCATAGCAGGTAGTCACTCTGCACAAATAAATTGAAATAGTCTTCTTTGGGACAGTCTAATAGTGAATGTGGGTCTTTTTAATGCATTTCTGCTTAGAGATTTGCGTCAAAGCTATGGGACCTTAGGGATTTCGTTGTGTGACTGTCTAGTTGCAGGTTAATCCCATTTTTCTAATCCACCTGTCTTTTAATGTCAGCTGGATGCGTTGCGTCATGGTTAATAATTCATCCACTCAACTCGAACACATCTAAACATCCCTTTTGTTCATCCTTCGCCGGTCGGTGTAGCATTAACTGATTAATGCCCACCCTACAGATGCTGAGACAGTTGTAATTGAGTAGAAAACACATCTCTGGTCTTTTCTTTGGCCCCGTTTCAGTTGCCGGCTCCCCCGCTGAAGAACTGGCAGAGGTACAGAGTGTAATGCTTTGAGTTAAAGCCTGTTTATGTGGAGAAAGTTCAGCACGCGAAACGCAGGCCCTACTCCCCGGGCTCCTCGAAAATAGCCTACAACAGCCGTAATAAAGCGTAGACTGGATCGTACGATTTATGCTGCAGCGCCAGAGTGTGTTATTTTCTGTGAGAGCCCCCCGCCGTCGTGCCATGTTATTCTGTGCTGCTTTTATGGGGCTGCATTTATGTGACTGTGAGAAGAGCCACTCTGGGTTTCAGTCTCACGGAGGCCATAGACTCTTATTAGGTTACGCAGGGAAAGGTTAAAGGTCAGAGGTGAGGCGTATATCCCAAAGCACTTTTACACAAGGGAAGCATCTCTCAGGTCCTGCCATCCAAGCCCTTTGCCCATTTTTCACTTAACTCTGCTGCCGTTTTCTATTTGTCTGGTGTGGCATTCATCCAGGCTTTAACTGGCTTTATCTAAGTAGAGATGCTGGGATGTCACTGGGAATAGTGTTTGCCCTACCTTCTGGGTGTGACGGATGCATAAATTCCCGATCCTGGTCCAAGATGGTCACAGGTTAGTTGTGTGTAGTAGCCAGCAACCCAGCAGTAGGTGAGGATCCATGATGGACTGAATTTTTCGAGGGCCATCCTCCTCCTAGCTGCCGAACTGTTCGCGAGCAGCAATTATGATCAGCCCAGTCGTAAGGAGCTCGCATATCCTAAGATATGAGGGAAACCCCAATCTGTAGCCATGTCTTGGTGGGACCATGTTTTTCAAAGCCAAATGAGATTTTCTGCTTTCTTCTCGATTCTTGCCCCCCGGCTTCCCTCCCTTTGACGTTGTCTTGTACGCTAATGCGCCCGTCACAGGAATTAGACGTTCCACCCCATTCTGACCGCGTTTGCTCCGATCCACAGAGGGTTGGCATGTACAGTCCGTTTGTTTGTGTAGCGTGTGTGTGTGTGTGAGAGAGAGAGAGAGCGCGCCTGCATGTCTAAGCTTCAAAAGACGACCGCTTAAAAGCCCTCAGGAGGACAGCCCTGCATTGGGCCGCCACGCCATTGTTGTCACCGTCTAAAAACACATGGCTGTGCAGAGACGTCACCTTGTCCCAGCCTTTGAAATGATGCAGAAATCTGCAGTATGGCGTCTCATTATTTCTCTGTTTTTACCCAGCGAGGAATCCTGATGCCCCTCGGCACGGAAAGCCTCGAGCTGGGGGTCTCTTGTGCGTCTCTTCAAACACTTTCCCCCATATGGGCCTGGTGAAACCCAGGAGCCGTTCAGTAGCCCCCTAGTTGATGGTAGGCTTACCCATAATCCTCCTGTGCTAAATGTATTGACCATCACCAATGGAGGAATGTGCCTATCGCAGGGGCGGGGCAGACGGTGAGGGCCTTGCCTGGAAAGACTGCGTGTGATTTTTATTTTTTTATTTTTTTCTTTTCTTTTTATGGAACAGATCCCGTGTTTGTATAGAGACTCTTACAGCCATGGAATGAGGAACAAAAGTGTCTGGCTGCTTAGCTGTTATCACATTGTGTTAGTGCACCTCCATCCCCCTTTGGGGTAAAAGGGCAGTTCTGTCTGATAACCCAAGGTGCACAGGGGTACCGGAGGGCAGGTAGGGTCTTTTGGTGTGAGCCGTGTGACGGCGTGGCACTCCTGGGCCAGACCACTCTCAGACCCCCATCAGCAGGCCTGGTCCTGGTTAGAGGTGTCCGCGGCCTGTGATTTGTGGCCCTGAGTCACAGTAGTGAGGCGTTGTTTACCCTCTGCCTCAGTGGCTCGTCCCTGATGTCTCATTGGCTCAGGCAGGAAGGAGCTGAGTGAGTGGGGGGGGGGGGTCTCCATCAAGCACGCTTATTAATTACTGGTTAACTGGAGACTGCCTGTTTTTGGTTTTTAATTTCCCAGCATGTAGATATTTGTATGCGCTAAAAACAAAATTGGTATAGTGGGGGGGGGGGG
>JABFEA020000067.1:6061221-6072124 GCA_019775915.2 Cyphomyrus plagiostoma | reverse complement strand
GGGGAGTGCTGCTTCACCCCTGTTCACGGGGAGTGCTGCTTCACCCCTGTTCACGGGGAGTGCTGCTTCACCCCTGTTCACGGGGAGTGCTGCTTCACCCCTGTGTGGAAAGAGACCAACCAGGAGAACAGAACTCCCAGCATAGGGTGTGAGACTGTACTGCTACTCACTGTAGCTTTGAATATTTTCCCTTCAAAGTTTTCATGTCTTTAAAATGCCAAAGTGAAAAGGTACCTAATAAACAGGAAATAGTCATGCAACGTCTGACACAATGTTTACATTCAAAATGGTAAGTTTATTCCTCCAAAGATAGCTAAAGGCAACGTCAATTGCGCCATGCTTTTCCTAATTAAGGCTCATTTAGATATTCTTATGAAGAAATTTTGTATGCGTTTTACTCAGGGCCTGTGGTTTGAGTCATAGACTAGCTGCAGGCCTTGTTGAAAGTTGTTTTACATCAAATTTTCCAGAATTTACAACAGTTTATTAGAAAAATATGACAGGAGAAACAAATTAGTTCTTTGGAAAAGTATGTGGTAGTGTGTAAAGAAAAAAAAAGTTGTAAAAATGTACTATGTGCAGCCCAACATAAATGGAAATGTGAACAAAAAAAATTGAACTAGTGCCAGTCCTGCGCTTGACGTTCTTTAATATTCCTTGTGAACATGTTTCGACACTCGTTCACACGCACAGACTGAAATTCAGGCATGAAAAGTCTGTGTGCATAGGACGTAGAATTCTCAGCGACCAGTAAAACAACATCGCCGTGAGAGGAAACACAGAAGTATTTTGCCACTTTCAATATTTTACCTCCCTCATCTATTTGATATACCAGGAGGCCTGGGTGAGGCGCAAGTACATTTTTCCATTTCTTCTTCTTCACTTTTTTATTATTATTAGGAGTCGTGCCCAACTGGCAGCGGATACCTCACGCCACTGTAAAACCAATATATCCCATCATATTGAAGACCAAACACTATAGAAAGTACGTGGTCAGTTTGGGGCTTAATGCATTGTAACATCTCCCCAAGCAGTGAGAGGTAGGTTTAGTCCACATGGTCCCTGAAGCGTTGCGGTGAAGGACTCTGCGTAATAGCTTGGCTCTGCTTGGATGCTCTATCACCGTAACACGCATGTATTTGCACACCATAATATGTATGTATTCAGTTATGATTAATCAAAGGGGAACTTTTTCTTTCTCTATCACCGTAACACGCATGTATTTGCACACCATAATATGTATGTATTTTCAGTTATGATTAATCAAAGGGGAACTTTTTCTTAGATTTCATGTGGAAAAATATAAGGGTCTTCAGCCATTTTCAAGACATGGCTGCCTTGGGTTCTGCTTCAGTTCCTGACCACTGGTTGCCGTTTTATTCCAGCATTAAGCATGGTGGCTTTTCTCCATAGTGAAGGTAGTGGTGCTGCTGTCTGACTGCTGCCCGCTCATCTCCCCCTTGCGCCACCTGGTGTCGGCCCCAGGTAGACACCGCGAGTGCGACCACTGGGGAGAGGCGCAGCCGCCTGCCATCCTAGCGTGGGCCGGCTTGGGACATCTGGCTCGCATTGTCTGCGCCTCCACCAGCCCGACGGGTGCAGCTGCTGCTCCCGCGCAGCTTTGAAATCTGCCTTTGACCATCCTTCAAGGGGGCTTTAGCATCCCACCCCCACCTGACCCGCCGCGAGCCCCACGGCCACATATGCTTTCCAGAGCAGACCCCTCAGAAATCTGGACCAGCAAAACCCACTGATCAGAGACAGTAACCATCAGAGCTAGATGAGCCAGGGCTGAAGGCAAACCACCGCAGTCCAACTGTCCTGCGCTCTCTTGTCTGCTTTTGGAAAGGGATTGGCACGTTGCTCCATGTATTCTCCTTGTCTCTTTGATTTATGTGTTTTTGTTTTCTTTATACGACTGTGTTTTCCCGTATTATAATAACCGTCTTCTTTTTTTTTTTTTTTTCTTTCCTCTGCCTTCCTTCCATCGCCTGCCGTGCTTCTCTTCCCCTGTATTTAGGGGGGTGTGAAGACCTAAGTTTCATTGTTCTCCGTCTTGTGGGTTGCGTAACGGACTGCTGAGGCCTCGTCAATAAAAAATACCCGAACGCCGCGTGCATCTTCTTTCCTTTCATCCGCTGGACTTGGTCCCCTCGTTCTGGGAGCTGGCACTACGACCATCAGGGTCGTCCTAGAGGAGTGGCTGTGTGTCTCAGAGCTAGTGATGAGGTGCCTGGAGGTCTGTGCGTGGCTTCCTCACCCGCGGGAGGCGCTCAGACTCGTTCTACGGACATTCAGATAAAGACCCGAAACGGCGGCAGGATTGTGGGACGTCCGTGGTGGGTGATTTGGGGCCCTAAACACACCAGTGCTCGGTCACAGAAGCGTGCGGGCCTCTCGCGCTGAGCAGGGTCATTCCTGGGACATTCCTTTCATTCCCACCCTGAATCGCACGTGTTCGCCCGAAGATTTGCTCCCTCCCTTTTAACATGATGATAACAGGCGAGATTTTCTGTATGAGCAGCTGCTGGCATGCGTATCGGCCTATAGGTGGCGAGAGCATTAAATATACCTAGCTAATTCAGTGGCTGTTGTTGTCTTAGTGGAAAGTGAAGAGTGACTATCTGTGACCAAAACTACTAGCTTTATCTACCCCCCATGTTTTTATTGAGTATGAGGTCGACGACTGAGGCTGAGTGGAAGTTAACCTCATAAATTTGTTGCATGGCTCTTTTTGCCAGAGCCGGTATTATGAGACCAATTAATTGCCTTCACTGCTGAATGTAACCTCTCCTGGCAGCCCTCATTAGTGGGTTCTGCCCACCCCGTCCACTTGTTCCACAAGGCTTTGGTTTTCAGTGCGTCATCCAGTGCCGGAGGGCCCGGTTGCTTGGCCTGATTGAGTCAGAATTCCCGAGGCGGATCTGGATGTCACTCCGTGCTGCTAGCTTCTTTGGGCCTTGTCCTTGTGGAGAGGCATGCATGCATTCAGATAAAACCACCATGCTGTACTTACTCATACAACAAAGTGTAAGACTACTGCATTCCAGTCTGGGCTGTGTTTCTTAAAGGGACGGCGTGTTTAAAATCAAGTCAGCTGTCACTCAAATCTGGTGGATGCATATTCATTTCATGGGGGGTACTGCCCTGATCTCTCTCTCAGCCTTGCCCTCTCCAACTTGCTTCTTGCCTTTCGGCCAGATGTGACGTTTAACCGCACGCTTCTCCATGAGCGATTAAGAGCATGAAATGGGATCAAACGGCACAGGGAGTGAGAGTGGGGGGGGGCTCGGGGCGAGAGAAGTGCCGCTGTCAAAACGGGCCCAGTCAGCCCTTGTAAATTGCTGTCTTTCCAAAATGAAAGTGGAGACCTTTGGGTCCGAAGCACTCGCTCACCTGGACGCGTAATTGGGCGCTTGCCCAGATGTGAGGTGTGGAGTTGTTTTACAACTTTTTCGGGAGGATCAAACATGGCCGCTCCGCGGTTGCATTTCGTTATGACATTAGGGCTTAATGATATCTGCGGAGCCCCTTCGCCCCAAAAATTCCGACCTATAAATTTAAATCTAGGGTATTGCGGCTGTCTGGCTGCTATCGCCGGCCCATTTGTAACCCAAGAGGCAGGGCTGGTTATGAGGTCTCGGTCACACACACGCAGCCCGCTCTGGTCTCTGAACCATTGGTACATTCCGGGGGTATTAAGACAGGAGCCTCAGTCTGCAGTCTGGTGTCACTGCTCTGGATGCCTTTTGCTGATTGAGCTGTAGAGGATTCAACCCAACCCCCCCCCCCCCCCCCACAGGTTTGCACGCCAGAACAGTGACTTTGCTATTTACTTCTGAGATTTGCTCTGCGATCTGACATGGGCGATGCTTGTGTGCTCACTCTGAAGAAATTCGCTTATTTTCTTTCAGACATGGGAGGCGTTTTCCTTTTCGGTTATTTTCCGTGGAATACTATTGTATTATAATAGATGGGTCTGGGGAACATTAGCTCAGCAGAATCCAAGAGATGTCTGTGACCTGCCAGGGTCCCACGTCTGCCAGACTGTGCTTGCAGCAGGTCATGTGACCACGTGTCCCCCATCTTTGTGGGTGTTTTGGAGCCCGGGCAGGTCCAGGTCCAGGTCGCATTGCAGGGTGTCCCGGGCCGGTTTTAGGAGTCAGTGGGACACTGTCCCCATGGGCCGGGGCACGTACCTCAGAGGCCTGCTCCGTTTTTACGGCTCTCCCTCCCGTGCTCCTGCCCGCTTTGTTTTCTCCTTGGCTGTAATTCGGCCCTTAATTTCAGCCCCAAGGAGAGAAATTCTATATTTGAAAGGGGGGCAGCTGGTCGGCTGGAATCTTGGCCCAAAAGAGCAGCTGCCAAAGCTGCCCACCCCCCCCCCCGCCAAAGCCCTTACACCTAGACACTGTGATCATGGGCCAGACCATAAAACCCAGAGAGATCAGGTACATAGCAAAGATGAAAACCTGGATTAGGCTCTTCATCACCTCCTCATACGTTAAATGTACATGCGCACACACCCCCCCTCGTCGGCGGGCCGATTGCTTTCCCGAATGGTGGTGCAGACAGCAACGCTCTGGGCCGGCCTCACTTTATGCACCTTGTCCTTTTGTGAGTGAAATAGATTTACAGCATTTGTGTGGAGGCCAAAGTGCTTCTGCCTCCCAGTTTTACCCACTGCAGTCCAGTGTAGGGAGCCAGTATGGACTGGGCTCACAGCCCGTGTGGATTATTCACACGTACTCTGCGCTGGGTTAATGGTTAAAGTTCTCAATCTCTGAGGCTCTACGGGGTTTTCCTTGGGGGCGCTGTATGGCTCAGCACGGTGGGAAACTGTGCCTCTGACCGGAAGGTTGTTAGTTCAAATCCCAGGGTTGGCAGTGATACAACTGTTGAGCCCCTGATCAAGGCCCTTAACCCTCAGTTGTTCCAGGGATGTCTGACCCTTCTTTCAATAGTATGTCGCCTTGGAGAAAAGTCCAATACAAATGTAACGGTAATTTTCCTGAGGTTTTTCTGGCTTTACTGTATTAGGTCTGTTTCTGTATGTTTGAGATGTGGGAGGAGAGATCTTAACTGCTGGGTGGGATGAATATATTCTTGACCAGGAGAGGGCGTAATGGTTAGTATGTTCGGTTTGCTGGCAATGCAGTCATCAGGCTCCTGGGATTGGCCAGGACTTGCAGTCACATGGTGCCCCGTGATGCTCAAGGTGGGCCGCAGGACAGTTGGCCCAATAGGTGCTGGGCATCTGCCAGTCTGCAGGGTGACTAATAGTTTCTACAGCACATTGTTTTCTTTCGCTCACTGTGTAGCAGCAGGGCAATGGCTACCAGCGAGTATATTGTAAAACCACAGTAGAAGCCCTAACGCTGTCATGGGGCTATTTTATATCTATCTCAGCGCTGTGGCACAAATGTAGTGGTTTTCTGCTCTTAAACACACATCTGCATAAGAATTTTTATAATTATTTTTTAACGGGCAAAGCCGTAAAGTTGGAGGGAAAATATATTTGCATTAAATCGTTATGCAGACCGGCGCTCAAAAAAAAGTTGAGGGAGATGAGATGAGCTAGCTGAGATAACCGACCGCCCGATTGGTATGCGGGGGCTGTGGAGGGAGCTGCGGATGCCATTCCTGTCAGTCATGTTCCTTGACGTGGGGTCCCTCATTCCTCTGTCCTGTACTCAAAGCAGGAGAATTGCTTGGCTATTACGCTCTGATTGAGCTGTTTCGCTTGATGTTGCCAAGGAGGAGTCATGTGACGGATCACATGACTGATCACGTCTAATCATATGACAGAACTTTGCTATTGGAATTGTTGTGAATGGAGAAGCAGTTTTGCTCAAAATAATTGTATTAGATTAAGTTGTCTGAAGTGGAAAAAATAAATAAATCAGGTAGCTACATTTAAGGTTGTTAAAGGCAGCGATTTAAGCTTTTAATAAGGTTTTTTGCTTGCTGCTTTATAAAATCGACTCCACCCATGTCGGTTTGTTGACGGAATCACAGCCCATGCGTAACCTGAGTCATATTTTTGCGGACGAAGAACTAGTGTTGAAAAGACCAAATGGACTGTCACATCTTCTTAAAGCTCCGTGCCCAGCCTGCCGTGAGCTTGCCGTAAAAATAGAACGCACGTGTCCCATGCCACCTGTTACTCATCAGTTGTGTACCGATTTGAACCCAGTTTGTTGTTGTTGGCAGCAGCCTCAGACCTGGTCAAACGGCCTCGGGGCATATTTCAGGCTTGGATCTGGAGTAACAAGGTGGACGCTCTCATGCCGGTGTCCATCTGCATTTCCATTTTTCCTGCCGCTTGTTTTGACTGTCGTCTTTTGAAGAAGTAAATTAAATCATGGACATTCTTACACGCCCCCCCCCCCCCAACCCTTTACATTCCCCGCCTCTTCTGCATGTGTTCCATTGAGGAAAGTTCACAAAGTTCGTTCTTCCAAGCTTGTCATGTGCCAGGTTCTTCATGCCACACTGCGGTTATGTGTGTGCTTCATTTCACACCATTCAATTTCTCTCTTCATTTTTTACAACACAGTCAAATGAAGTGGTTTGAGGCACAGAGGTTTAGGTGTAACTGAGTTTTGTTCAAGAAATGTTTTGTTGCTGGCGTTGGTGGGTTAGGCCTGTAACCATAAGGTCAGTGGTTCAAATCCCGTCCTTGGCATAATAGTCCCATGTCCACTGAGCCCTTGAACAAGGTCCTTAACTCCCCAAAAAGCTCCAGGTGTGCTGGATTACTGGCTGACCCCGTGGTCGAAGCCCAGGTGTGTGTGTGTGTGTGTGTGTGTGTGTGTGTGTGTGTGTGTGTGTGTGTGTGTGTGTGTGTGTCTCAAAGGGCAAGATGGGACGTGTAAAGAAGTATTCCAGTGTGTCTGTACTTGTGCAAAGGGCAAATAAATCTTTGAACGGGATTGTCTTCCCCTACAGACGCACATCTCGCGATTGCCTCCTGGAGCCGTGGCCGGCCAGTCGCTGGCCATCGAGGGAGGAGTTTGTCGCCTGGGAAACCCGATGGACTGATGTCGCCCAGCTTGTCCTGCAGCGATACCTCTTGCGCCCTCGCAGGACTCAGCTTTAGCGTCGGCATCAGATGCCGGGGCGGAGGGGGGTACAAATGCATGCTGTGGACTTTGTCTCAGTGCCCTATAGATCCCTACTGCATCCCTGCCAGTAACAGCCCTGGCTTTGCGCTGCCTCTTCCCTTTGACCCTGACCCCGCCCCCTAACCCATGCTTCTGTTTGAGGCCTACTTTGATTCCCTATCATACACCTCTGCACATGCTTTCCTATATAAGCTAAACATGGTCTTCAAACAGGGTGGACATAGATTTATTTTTATTTTGTAATGTCATTTTATGTATCATTTTTTTTTGTATTTTGTTTGCAAAGGTCTTGATCCATGAGTGGCCTTGTCACTAAGGTCTTTTGGTTTGCTTTGGAATGAGAGCTTTTTAAGGCCAGGGTCAATATGTATGATTATACTTTTTTACATATTCAAAATAAGATGCACGTTGTAATTTCAGAGTCCTTAGAGGGGAGTGGTTCTGTGTATGTATGTAGACGTGTGTGTGTGTGTGTGTGTGTGTGTGTGTGTGTGTGTGTGTGTATATATACACATACATACATATAATGCACAAATGTAGGAAATACCATTTAAAAGATTATAGTAATTATCCCTGCCACCTTTTCGTAGTTGAGCTATCAATCAATGTGAAGTTTAAAATACTGTAAAGGGAGGTTTTATTACGCATGTTAGCTGCATACACACATTGGCTTTTTACAGGCATTTCTTCTATTTTCAGGTCGCCTCGCTCACTCGAGTGGCAATCTGCATTTGCGTGTGGGGGGAGGGGGTAGCCGGGAGTGGGGGGGCATTAAGCAAGCACTTTGGTTCACTGCTCAGGCAGTAGCTCGGTCATCTCAGCACTGTTCACGAAATGACTGTTACCAACTTGACAGAGGACACAAGTATATATTTGTATTGCTGAAAATATAGGCCCGTATTTTATAATGAGGAACGCTATACAAAATTAAAAAAAAAAAAAAAAAAGATATTTATGAATATCAACCGGTGCTGTTATCCATGTATTTGCGATGTAAACGGGATGTGAGCCTACAGATGCCATAGCCGATATCTCTGGGATACCTGTTAAGTATATATATATATATTTTAAGGAAAATGTTTAAAATGTTTTATGCTATGTCTCCGTGTGATAAATCGGAATGAAGCTTCAAAGGGTTTCGTCAATTTTCATTTTGCCGCTTAATGCACTATTACTTGAAATTGATGTTTGACAGCAACATAAGGTTATTTCAGATGCAAGGGTTATACTAATCTTACTCCAGTGCTGAATAAAATTTACAAATACCTTTCAGTCTGGTATAGATTTTTTTCTTTTTTTTAAATTTTTTTTTAATTCTACAGTATTTGTTAGTTGTAATATTACACTTCTGCTATATGTAATCCCAGCACACAGACAGTCGAGGAATCGGAAACCCTAAATACCCAGTTCAGGTGTGTTAGGGGCAGCTAGAGGGCAAAAAATGTGGACTGTGTGGCAGATTGGAAAACACTGCAGTGCGGTACTTAATAGAGAGCCCTCTAGTGTATCTTCATAATGCATTCATACCTCTTTATTGCATGATTATAATTTATATGGAGAGTCTGCCCCCCCCACCACCACCACCACCACTTCCTTTCCCTCAATTTGTAGCCAATACGGACAGCCGAACAAAAACATGACCCCGTGTGGCGGCGGAGTCTGCCCTTCGATCCCTTTGCATCCGCACGTCGTATGATCCTAACTGTGGCTTGCTGGAGATGTATAGTATACAATCACGTTGCACAATAACCCTGGACCCCGATAGTAGGTGCCTCCAGAGAAGTTGTTCTGGGTGAGAATACAAATGATTTAGACCGTCATCTCATTGCACATAATAAACAGGCTTATGATAGCCTTTTTTAACATTATAAACTGTTCGTAGACGGGGATCAGCATGAGCCACCCGAATCCTCAGGTTTTGGCAGCTTTGCATTTTTACATGCATTTGCATTCATGCCGTTTATCATTCAGTCCTGGTCGTGTGTGTTTGCATGCATTTATAGAATCCCAGTATATATTACTTAGGAAAGTTTTTAGCTTTTCTTCCTGGCAGTATCTTAATGCCAAGTCAGAGTTTTCTTTCTACCCGTGGCTGGACAAAAATGTATATATGTTTTTATCAAGTCATTTTCATGTCTCCTGGCAACCTAATTTTTACTACATGTCCTAATTTAAAATGCATTCAGTCTCGTTTGTAGTTGTGCTTTAATGATCCGAGCTAATGACTGTCTAAGGTTAATGCTTATATTTAACAATTGCGGCAATGCCACCCACTGAGGTCCAAGTTTGGCCACCTGCTGACCCTGGTATGCTGCCATGTATGTGTCTCTGAGGAATGTGCAATAGAGATGTTTGCAGAGATAAATATATTCATCTGCTGGGATGTCACCCCTGCCGAATCGTCATGAGCAGATGGCATCCCAAGCAGTTCTGTTCTTGGGTCACGTTACTTCCTGATGCTCAAGAAAATGATGGATAGGAATGGAGGTGAGCATCTAAATACCTACTAGGATGGATATCTGTACTGGGCTAGTGTCCACACTAAATCATACCCATGACTCCTGTTGACCTTCCAGCATTTCTCCATCCCTTCCATGCCAACAGTGTCGAATCAATGCCCCTTTCCTGCAGTAGATCACATTGAATCATTGAACCTGCCTACCTAATTGAACGTATATATTTGACCTAACCAGAAGTGATGGGCAATAGCTAAGTCGGTAGCCTTTCTTCCTCTTTTTGCACCCTTGAGCTGCATGTTTCCTTATATATAAAGGGCTCCAGGCCACTATATTGGGAAAGGTAGCTCTATGAAATGAATATGGAGAAGGTTCCTCCAACAGTTCAAGGTGCATCAAACGGTTCACCGCCCTGCCTGGCCCTAAATGTGAACCAGACCGTAGCGTGGTGAGGGTGGAGCCGGGGGGGGATATCAAAGGCAGTGGCCCTTGCCTGCTTGTCGCCTCGGCCTTGGATGCCAGACGCTCCTGTCAGAGTAAATCACAGTCGCGCATCTTTCGATCTTTCCACCCACATCTCATTCCTACGCTCGTCACACAAGGACATGTCAGGCTGGAAATAGACTGACCGCTTCCCCATGTGGAACCCCATCATGCTCTTCTGCCCCAGAAGCAAGGCTGAGAAACCCCCCCCCCCCATCCCATAAAAGAAAAGCCAGTCCCAATCCATCTCGGTGTGCTGCTGCCCTCAGTCTCGGCCGCAGCCGTTAACGACAGCCTTCTTTAAAACCCCGGTCTGCCTCCTCGACCCCATGCAGCTGGGCTGATACGAACAAAGCATCTGCTGGCGCTTGCAGGGGTGGCCGCTTCTCATCTTCGACAATTTGCAGTGGACAAGAACGTTCCTCAAAAATCTCGGTGGAGGCTGGGCAGTGAAAGTCAGCGAGTGAGAGGAGTCTCATTGAAGCGTGTGCGTCTCCAGCAAATCGCGAGGTTCCGGGACAACAAGGCCGCCTTGATGCGATGAGCCGTTCGGGTCATGTGAGGGGTCATTGAGGGTCTTGGCCCTAGAGGAGACCTGGGGGTGGGGTGGGGCAGTGCAGACGTCAAAGCGCACGGCTCGGTCCCTGGAGCTCACCAGCATGACACCACAGAGGTCAAGGCGTGGCCCACGTCCTTTCAAGTACTTGGCAGGTACTTGACCCTGTTTGTTCAGCTGTGCTCCCTCCTCTCCACTCACCTACCCCCACCCCCCCCCCCCCCCCCCCCCCCCCCCGCCGACCGCCCCACACCCACCCGCGGGGGCCGCGCGCGCCGGCC
>JABFEA020000067.1:6049287-6061121 GCA_019775915.2 Cyphomyrus plagiostoma | reverse complement strand
CCCCACCTCCCCCCCCACCTCCCCCACCCCCCCCCCCCCCCCCCCCCCCCCTGTACCCCCCGCAGTCAACACCCCCCCCCCCCCCCCCCCCGGTCAGCTCCTCCAGATTAGAAGACGCCGAGCGGCCTTTTAATTACGCCTCCGGTGCAGCGAGGACCGCGCGCCTCTGCGGGCAGACACTTCCTGAAAATGTGCTTCACCACCCGTAACGTGGCTAAAAACAGCCATGCCACATCTGCGCCGTGCCGGAGGACGGAGGTCCTACCCGCTGTTGCCGTCCGTGGTGACACGCGCCCCAGCGAGGCACGCTGGGTTACTCCACTGCCCTCATTTTATGTTCCTCACGCCCTGTTTCCTGGGTGAGGCTCGATGGCTCTACAAGACGCCTTGCTACATGAGTGATTAGAGGATGGCGGGTGGATTATTCTGGGTATTATCTTGACCATTGAATTTTATTGTAAGTTCTGAGTATATGCATGTGTCTTTGCATCTGAGGCCTACTTTGGTGGCTTTCATTCGTTTGTTTGTTTGCTTTATTGCGGGTTAAGGTTTCAGGAAGGGCTCTCCTGAGGTGTCCGAGAAGGTGCCTGACCTGAGTCGGGTCAGTAAAGACACAAGCAGTATAAATTCCTTGTGTAAAAACTGCTGGCTACATGACTTGTACCTTCCTTTTGAAGAGCAAGGCCTCCGGTGTGGACCACATGATTAGATACAGATCAGTAGGGTACGTTTCCCTCACAAGGTGGTGTAATTTTAGCCACAACGCAGAAGTACTTTAAAAGAGTTTGGGAATAGACACTTGATGGGGGTTCACTGGTTTGCAAGCTCTCTGCAGCCCCCTCCCCTTACTGTTGTGGTTGGCCTAGCCTGTTAAACATACTGTTTGGATTTTGTGTTCCAGTGTGGATTGTGCTTGTAAGTCATACAAAATTTAAGCGTTTTTTTTTTTGGTATAGTTTTTTTTTGTATGAGCTTAAGATGCATAGCATCAATCAGTCCTTTGGTGTTGACGTGGCAACCCTTGTCCAAACCCCACCCCCCAACAGAGGGAAAGCTTTATGAATATGGCTGTAGATGTTTTTGCATTGTTTTAACTGCTGTAAGTGTGTTGGGCTAGATCCCATGCTTATATGGGAAAACGATCATTTAATTTGGAGTCTCTCTCTAGTAGATTAAGTAAAGTGACACCTGCCTCATCTGTGATGGAAATTTTCAAGGTCAGTCGCCAAGTGATGTGCGTTATCTTCATATTGCTTGTTAACCACGTTCTGGTTTCATAGCTCACCATTTTCCTGCACTCTTTTATTTATCCACTCCCATAAAATGCCTCAAGACCAGAAGCAGACCATAGTCTGTTATGCGGAGGAGAGAAAGTGCAGGAATCTGCACGTACAAATGCTGGGAGATGGAGGATTTGAGCCACATTTGGGAGGAAGATTAAAACGGAGAAGGAGACAGAGTAATTATTTCAACGTCTCCGCAAGGCAGGAACTAATGGGAACCTAGTGCGGTGGGTTCAGCTGTTGGAAAAAGTTTAATTGCTGCCAATGCTTTTTGTCAGAAATAATGCTTTGTGACAGTGCAATAAAACACAGAAAGGAGCCTAATAGCAGGTGAATTTTACCCAAAAAAAGAAGTGGGAAGAGGAATAAATTTGAAAGTAATAAATTCCAATAAAAAACTAAAAATGAGAGAAAGCGGGGCTTGGGCGTGGGCCACAAATACTTGTTAAATAATTAAAATGAACTTTAATGAGAACTTATAGTTGTTTTTATTAAAACTTTCATCTCAGAAGTCTTTCAGTATGCATCACCTACTTCAAACATTAACCACATAATTATACCCAATGTACGGGACATAGCTACAACGTAATAAATACTTTACAAAAATAATGAAGGTTTTTTTTGTACATCCAGAAAGGAAGGGAAATGTAAGGGGTGATAATAAAAATACAACTGTAGATGATGTGTAAAAACTTGGCGCATGCTAAATAGACAAACTTTACAATGGGAACCTTAATATTATACCCAAAGCGATAGTAGGAAGGGCCAGACCCTCCAGATACGACGGGCCTCTGCCCACGGTTTCTACAATCCCCTTTCACAGACGGTCGTCACTAACCATCCCTTTTGAGAAGAACAAAACGAATGGCTTGTGCTTTATGACAGAGTAGGTGCTGGCTCGCTTTCCCTTGAGACGCGTCTCGCTTCCATCAGTGTTGGCTGACGCAGAGGCCGACCGCGCTGTCCTTGGTTTCTGTTCAGTAGCTGCGTTGTCTATCTTCCTTTTTAGGCCCTTCTGAGCATGCCAAGCAAGAAAGCTGCTTTTCTAAGAAGTCCACCAGAAGAATTTTTAATATCCTTCACTTGGGCGCAACAGAAATGTTTTGCATCTATCTGCTAACGACTCCCCATCGAATCCCCTTGACTGAAATATCAGGCATGACATTTACAAAAAAAGAGAAATACTTGGATTACAGCTTTAAATAGCTTCGAATGCTATACGATTTTACATGAAGGACCCAATTGCTATCCGTGTTGCCGTTGCCATGGCGAACAGAATGGGCCCCTTGCTCTCGAGAAGAATTTAAATGAGACAGGAGGAGATAAAGGCATCCGTTGGGCCTGTGTCACAGTACCCTGCTCCTGACCAGGCCGGGTAAGCGTGTGGGGCCCACCCAACTCAATGGAAGTTCTTGCAATGGCCGGGCTGCACCCTCTGCAAGCTCTGAAGATCTCTTTTCTTTTCTTTGAGTCTTTCAACCTCTGTCATGCCCACCCGCCGACCCTTTTGTGCTGCTTTCCCGTTGGATTCAGAACTCCCTGGCCTCCTCGAACTGCCTGTAATAGTCTTCATCCAGCGGGTTGTCGTCACACCGTTGGCCATTGTTGGGCGGCCGGGCCTGGTTATAGCGACTCCAGTCGCCCTTGCAGATGATCCAGGGCAAGATGTCGACCTTGTAGTGCAGGTCGGCGGAGAACTCCGTGCTGATGAGGTTGGGCGTGCCGGCGCCCTTACCGCGCGTGACGAGCCTCATCGTGTCGTCATAGCAGCAGTGCTGTGCGGCCAGCGTGGTGGACTCCAGGGTGAGCGAGGACCGAATACAGTAGCGTGCCGTCGGCTTGTAGATCTCCAGCTTCTCCTTGGGACTGCTGGCATCCTTCCAGCGGAAGTCCTTCCTGGTGGCAGCGTCGTGGATGCTGGCCGAGCCGTAGGCGACCTCGGTGGGGTAGGAGCACGGGCAGCTGGGCAGGTCATTGGCCACCTTCAGCATGTACTTCTTCAGGAATTCACTCTTGC
Source organism: Cyphomyrus plagiostoma (assembly GCA_019775915.2). NCBI lineage: Eukaryota > Metazoa > Chordata > Actinopteri > Osteoglossiformes > Mormyridae > Cyphomyrus > Cyphomyrus plagiostoma. Next base: position 6,057,821 of record JABFEA020000067.1, on the reverse strand, counting down.
AGTTCATCCATCTCTCGCAGCTGTCCGTGTCTGGAAGGCATTGGGTCGCAGTTAAAGACGGGGCCCTCGCAGGCTGTAGTGTAAGTGCAACAGTAAGGGGTGCTTTATCTGCGGGGTGAAGGGTCCCCCCTCCACCCTCCCATGGTGGACTGTGATTGGGAACAGAAGGCTGGAAGACTAGTGGCAACCCCCCCCCCTATACCCCACCCTGCGGCCTTTCATCCGCACGCTGGAATGCTAAGAGGGCCCGTGGAATTACTCTGCGTTCTGAGCTAGCGATGCTTTCCAAGTCAGCTGTCCGCATGAAAGATGAGACCAGATGATAGGAAGTACCGGGGGGGGTCAAAAGCCAAGTGTGGGTGCCTTACCGACACCGAAGAGCTCCGTGGCGTTGAACTCGTCGGTCCCAGCCAGCAGACTAACCTCTGTGGCGGCGGTCTTGAAGGCGTCCTCGATCCCTGCGACAGCAAAGACAGCCTCGAAGACGTCCAGGAGGACAGTGACATCCATTCACCTCACCTATGCCTCGTTTGTGTTGCTCTAGTCCTTTCCCCAACCTGATGGCCTTTTGCCAAATCTGCAGTCTTGTTTTTACCCTTTTCTGTTAAGTCCTCAAAGTAGTGATAATGCTATGGGGAAAAGGGGCTACCATTGCAGGAATAATTACAGTCGAGCACGATAATTAGTTGGGCCTGAATTGTTCCAGTAAAATTTGTGTTAATAAAAATGTGGAAAGTGACTTTGAATAAAAGCATCCAAATAACAATAAAATAAATGTTAGCCTGCAACTCAGTCACAGGCAGGTGGATCTGGGTAATGAGGCCCTAGCAGTGAGTGGGGTTCCCCTCCCATAACCAACCTGGGCAGCTTGGCGCATCACAGGTGCGCGACTCGGTAGCCGTGCAGGCGTAACCACACGACCTGGTGCGCTTCTGGTTCCCATTCCCACAGGTGACGCTGCACAGCGACCAGGCACTCCAGTCTCCCTCCCCATCCATGTAATCTGCGCCGGAGAGGGAGGGGGTGGATGAGCGGAGAGTCTGCAGGATGCCAGCAATTCCGTGGCCGTGCTGATTGGCTCCACATGTTGCTGGTACCTGGAGCCCAGGCCAGCTGCCAACTAGCGAAGTCATTAGCGTGCCTCTCTAAATGGCTTTCACACATGTGAGACAGTGCGGGGGTCTGGCCTGGACAACTCCTCTGGCTCTGACCCTGGAGCTGGCGTGAACACACACACACACACACACACACACACACACAGATTCTGCCCACGCTGCTGTCAAGTTTCTCTTGGGAAACGGGTGACAATTTGCCTGCGCTTGCTCCCGGCCGGAGGGCCATAACGCAGCTAAGGTCGAGTCCCATATTCTAATGCCCCCCACCACCACCCTCACCCAGGTCCAGGGCAGCTGCAAGTATTTAGCCGTAAACCTGTGGTGGGAGAGGGCCAGCTGTTACAGCCGGCTCCAATCCTGCTAAACCAGTGAACATTTCCTCGTAAAGGAGCCACTGGGTGATTGTGCAAGACACACCGCCAGGGAGCGAATGGGGGGGTGCCGTAAACGACCGAGGAATAGGGACACGCCCACCAACGCCAGTACCCTGGGTCAGCCTGAAGGGTGACAACATTGGGGATTTGGGGCAAAACAAGTTTATAAAAGTGATTATAGATAGTGGAAGGTAGTTATATCAAGTGCTGCGTGAGCTGGTCTCCTCCCAGGATGGGCTTCACCATTGCTGTCGGTGATATAGTCTTTAACGCTACGCCTTGAAAAATACTGGCAAGCTTGGGGATGTGGCGGGGTTAATGACAGCATGCTACTTCAGAAGGCTAATGGCTCGTGAACGTATTTTAACATTCCCGTCAGTGATCACGCAATTACACGTTAATCACGGCTGTGTGTATATGTAAGTCGCTTAACGCTGGCTGCAGTGTGTCAGCAGCGTTGGAGGTCACGGGCCAAGTCCTGCACCACATCTGCCCCAGATACTCATCATTACCCAGAGGCTGAGGGCCAGATATCCAGCACTGATTCGCCAGCTAATGACAAATTACAGCCTGAGCACTGAGAGTAAATCCAGGAAATGAGCAGAAGAGGAAACGAGGAGCCCCGTATGAGGCTCCCTGGCTCGGGCTGAAGAGCCTCGATAACCCCAGGCCGTGTTCAGTTATGGACCCGCATCGACCGTGTACAGGCACCCTGCTCACCGCACTCAGAATGAGTAATGCACAATCAGGCCTTGATAAGCCCTTACTGCTGAGCCTGAAGTTGGCTTTAATCACTGCCACATTGGGCCTCGATAAGTGTGGGTTTGGTAGGGCACGGCCAAGGGGGCCCTCGAGATGGGATCACGTCCCATACGTAGGGCCAGTAAACATCAGCCGTCTTGTCGGCATGTCAGGGCGTCAAAGGGATGCGTACTACACAAAGCTGGCATTCATTTACAAAACCCACATTTATATAGTCATGTAGCCCAGCTCTCCCACCCTGGCGCTCTGGGAATGATGGACAGGTGCCAGGCATCCCACTGCTAACTGTGTGATGGGGCACAGGCGCAGAGGTAAAGAGAAACACCTGCATAGCAACCACAGCCACATAAATCTTAGATACGATGCAGCTCATTTCAGAATGTTGGCATGCGGGCTAGTAGTTTTCTTGCACCATTTTTATGAGCGTATTGTCTAGTTTTTGCACCATCTGTACTATTTTGCACTGTCTCGCATTGCTTTTTGCAAAAAATGGTCGTAATGGGACGTGCTTTAACAAGCAGGCTTTCTGATGCACCTGTTGCATATGACCAGCACAGACGCCGAATGTTTACTGGTGCTGAAATGGACGCTCACCATACTCCGCGTGCGCCTTGCCAGCCCCGCCGCGGCGCTCCCAGTCCCTCAGCGGCTTCAGGAAGTTGCTGTCATCAGTATCGCCGTTGTACGGGTAGTCTTGCTCTTCGGGGGTGTGGGCGGGGGCCGAGGCTGAGTGCTGCCACCAGTTCCTCCAATTGGGTGTGGCCCAGCCCGCTCTGCTCTCCTTGCGAAGATCCTTCTCCGGCTCTGGGACCTCCAGCCCATCCACCACCTCGATCGTCACCTGGGGACAAGCGGTGGGCCATCAAGTGAATCTCCCAGCCGGCAACCAAAATCCCTGCATTCTACTGAAGCTCTTTTAAACCTATGAGATATCAATTAGGTCATTGCTGGAGACCAGAAGACTCTGATTTATGCTGTCAAGATCCCGCATGACATCATGAACAACCAAACTGTGCTTGATATTTAGGGTTGGGTCACACCAGGCCAAGACACAGAAGCGTGTCCCTGAGATTACTCCTCTGGCCCAGAGATTGGCCCAGTCCTTCACATTAACCCTGAGCTTCTCAAACTCCACTGCTCCCAGCCCCACATCAAAGATACCCTGTCCTCTGGCAAATCTACAGCTATAAGCCTCAACTTGACACATTGATATTTATCATCTTTTCTCACATCTCAGATACAATTCCATTTTAATCCCGTCAGAAACGGAGCCGTGATTCATAGACGGAAGGGAATCTCAACAGGGAAGGAGCTGGCAACTGTAAAAATGGCGGGGCAGCAATTCCAGCGTGACGGGTGTTCTTATTTCCCGTCCCATAATGCACTGCCACAGGTCACATGTCACAAAGACCTTCCACCCAGCGGCTGCTGCTGAGAGACGGCTGGCTTTTTAGATCCCTTTCAACGGCCTCCAGTGGGAATTGTTAGGAGACCACAAATGACATTGGCAGTGTGTAGATGCTGTCAAGACTGGTTAGCTTTGAATTTGTATTAAACCGCAATGTACTCAGCAGTTTACATATATATTTATCATATATCAAGCAAAAAGGCCAGACCACCGTACTTTAATACTTGTCAAAGTACCAGCCAAGACTTCCTAGCATATAATTCTTCCTTTAATACCGTTATTTTATCTCTCTAATAATCCGAGCTGAATGTTTTTGTTTTTACATCTCTTCAGTCCGACGCCTTTCCCAAGCTTGCTTTGGATCCAAAGCTAAACTTACACAGGTCAGTAACTGGATGGAAGCCGGTATCAGACCGCAGTGTTTACGTTGCATTTCCTATCCGTGCTTTGTGCATCGAACGCGCTTATTATCCAAAAACCCCCATGGTTCATGTATTCATGGGAGGCGGTGGGAGTGGTGGGGGGGGGGCCTGGTCCCTTTCATTCGAGTGCTTCCTGTCTATGTGTGTGTGTTTTTATGTGTGTCTCTAAAAGCCGGCCCGCTGAAAAGGGTTAGCGGTGCGCAACAGGTCGTTGTGCCTCTTCCTGTTTGAGGAGCATCTGGTCTGTGTGCTTGGCTGGCCACCTCTTTCATTCACACACACACACAGACACAGAGTGATTCGTAATTATTTCTTTGTGGGGACTCTCCAAATTTCAGTTCATTTCCACGAGGAAAACTCTAACCCCACCTGAAACATAACCCCCGCAACACATATTACAAATGTCATACATTGGACGATTAAATAAGTAACTGGAGCAATGATTCTGCAATGTCCACAATTTTGGCCACTGGCGCAGGCAGCAAAACAGCACAGACAAGTACAAATAAATACAGAAACATGGATAGACATTGAAATACATAATATACAATAAAGTATGGTGTAGTACCATACAATGCAGATCAATTAAACAATAATATTCTTCCACTGCTAATAATATCAGCCCTTCTGCATCCATATCTGGGTCTGGCTTACCTGAATGTTGGGGTTCTGTCCATTGATGTCTGTGTTGGATAGGTCAGGGAAATTGTGGAGGTCAAAGAGGAATGCTCCGGGTCCATCCCTCTGCAAAGTGCTGCCTGAGCCGTGGTGCTGGGCTTGGTGGCGGGCAGATGGAGCGGAGCGGCGCTCTCCATGGGCCAGCCCAGTCAACGAGCTGCTCTCCTCATGGTTTCTGCTCTGGAAGAACAGACCAATTCCAGTCAAACACTTTTCAGGTCATGCAGCGACCGTAGAATCCCGTGATGGGGATCTGTCTTGTTTTCGGCAGCCCTCAGGAGAAATTAAGTTCCTCAGGGGTGGACAGGCGACAGAAAAACCTTGAATCTATCACTTTCATCCTGTCAGCAATCGATATCCTAAGAAAAAAAAAACTAACGAACTGTGATGCAATATCTGGCCTCCTAAAAATCTTCAACATCACTGGTGGAGATGAATCCTGATGACCATTCTCCCCGGGCCACAAAGCAAGGCCTCAGAAGGTGGCAAGATTCCAAGGACATTGGATTATGGGTCATCAAGGAGTCCTAAAACACAAAGCTTGATGGGCTGGGTGAGCCGGCCTGGTGGGGGCTATCAGTGCTCCTCTGTCACCATGCCCCCCCACCTGTTGACTCGAGTGCCCCCAAAAGTCTGAGATAAGGAGCATGACGCCTGTTTAATTATATCTTAAAAGGCTCTCCGTGCTGGTCGTTTACACCTTAAGGACAGGCCGTGACGAGCAGCTGTGCTCCATTAAAGGCTTTCCGTCTGATATCCTGTTTGTCGGAGAGGCTGAAGATGTTTAATGACAATTGGCGGAGTGTTGACGTGACGTCCTCGGCTGACAGTGATATACGGTGCAGTCTGTGTGGGGGCCGCAGAGGATTCCCCCCAAGGCCCCCTAAGTCATGTGTTCTCCATCACACACATGCACAGAAGGAGCAATTACTTCCAACTGTACAGACAGCTTTAAGCGCCCAGTAATCTTCTATACTTGTATGGTAGACAATGAGATCAAAGGGGAGTCATCAATCTTGTTATTTTTCCTCTGTCTGTCTGGTGTGTTTTTCTGACTGCAGCGAGGGATCGGGAGTGTGGCAGCCCAATATGTCAACTGTGTGGTGGCCCCACCCACGCAGTAAAGCGGCCTGGCCTAGGGGGGGCGCTACTCTGCAATGAGATTGTATGCTTGTGTCCGGCTGCATATGCATGTGTGCGAGTCGTCACGTGTCTGTGTGACCTGCATGCACGCACAGGACATGTGGGCCGTACATGTGGAAACCTGTTGCCCATTTGTGCTGGAATTGTGACGTATATCCGCAGTTGCTCAGTTGCCGCTACAGCGGGGCGTTATTTTGATTTACATCTGCTATCAAAATCCCATCCCCTGTTTTACACAAAAGCCGTACGGCAAAGACAGCCGTCTCGCTACATCTATAAACAACCAGGCTGCGTGTTTGTATGTATTTATATATACACATAATACAAAAATACATTCCTTTGAAAGGTTCATCTAACCAGCTGGAGACCAGACGAGGCTCCCTCTTAAGATAGCCAATTAGACAGAGCACATCAAAGCTCATAAACAAAGTCATAAAATGTTAAAGGGTGTGGGGGGGGGGACCGATTTAGCTATGTAAGAAATTGAAAGATTAGATGATGTAATCCTCTTGGACCCAAGACCTGTGACCACAGAGAGCCCCTATTGAATCGCTGTGGATGGAAGAACAGGAAGTGGTGGACCGAGGCATGGAATGTCACCTAACATCCTTCCCATCTTTCACCAGATAGGGTTCATACTCCGATAACCCCCCTATAATCAAAGTACATGCTTGCTGAGCCCCTCCACCCCACCCCAGAAGCCTTTGGGCCCTGTAATTAAATCCCAGCAAAGCACACCCCCTCCACGCTCACGCAAAAAGCTACCAGGGAGGAGTAAAGTATGATCATCCGCAACTGAAATGTATTCAATGTAAACGAAACCAAAACTGACGTTTCTTGTTTGTACATTTATTTATAAGGAAAGTTTGTGTCGATGTTTAGAAAAAAAGGGAAAGTGGAAGGACGTGGCTTTTGTATGGACGGGCCAGTGCGGCGTGGGAGATAGGGTTTCCAGTGCGCGCTAACTGATACCGCAAGCACACAGTGCTTCACCACAATGGGATTACTCAGCCTCAAAGGCGCAGCCCTGCACTGTGAAAGGGGCCCGGTCACTCGCCAGCGTGGTGTCAGGCTGCTCTGATACCCCCTTGGATGCCTCTGGATGCTTTTCCCTGTTTTTTTCCCACATTGACCGAGGAGGAGCTATCACGATACAGGCCCTCTATACACCACCCCCCCCCCCCCCCCCCCCCCCGGGCTTTAAATTACCTTTGGGTTCAAGGATGCAACCGTAGCCTTCCTGGAGATTGTTTGATCTTTTCATGCTCAGTTTGAACTCATCGTTCACACTCTTTGTCTCTTGGATAAATATTAAGGCGAGTGGTCAGCTTTTAAGGTCGGTGCAGTGACAGCTTCCATAAACATCTAAATGTACTTACATCTGTTTCATCGTTTCCAGCTGGTAGGCGCCCTGCCGCATGTGGCCCTTCCCTCCATGCCCATCTTCTCCGTACGCCCACCCACTTCCTAAATTCCATGAAAAGCCACCCTCTCCGGTCAGATCCGAGAATCGTAAATCACGCTTCAACAAACCTATAAAAATGAACCTTTTTGATACCATTTCTATGGAAGGCTGCAGGTCCTTGAAAGCCAGGCCTCCAGGAATACATCTCGCTTGCCTCGGCTGATACTCTTCAGCCAGGTTTCCTCACTCGTGTGTTCCGTGTCCCCAGAGTCCCTCCTGAGACAAATTTCTCTAGAACCTTGAATTTATCGCTGCAGCAATATGACCCGGAGGCACAGGTCTTCAAAGTGAAGCCGATCAGGTAATATGGAGCCCTGGTAAAAGTCTCTACCCAAGTCGACCGTAAAAAAATCTGACTTTTAAGACTTTAATGTACTGCTGAGTTTTAACCATGTGGCGACTACTGTATCACACATTGACGCAGGGGAAAACGGGACATTTGAGACCGGTTACAACTTTTGGTAACAAAAATCCTAAGTGTTTTTTATATTTTACTGGCAGTTTAAAAAAAAAACTGGGGAGGGGTGGGAAAGGTGGCACAGCTGGGGGTGCAAAGCAATTTCACTTAACTCTTTTGTTATTGCACTTTTCTTTCCCATGTAAATGCACCGTCTTTGGGCAAAAGACCCACCCCAGGGAATCCCGTCCATTATGCAAATAAGTACAGCAGGCGGGCACAATTAATCCTCCAATGAAATGTCAGGTTTCATAGCTTCAAATATAGTGCTGACAGGAAAAGGCTAATAATTGGATTACTTTCCATCTTCCGCTTCCTCATTTGCTCTTCGGCAGCTATGACATTTACAAAGAGACAAAAGTCAAGCTTAACAGAATTATGTTTAAATGCCAGTGTAAATTCGATGTAATGCGTCTGACTCTCATTTAGAACAGGCAGCTGCGTTGGGGGGTTGGGGGCAGTTGTTAAATGATTAAAGCCATTTTTACAGTTGGCCGTCACCTGATTATGCCACTGGGATCTCCTTCACTGCCTTTAAATGGGAAGATCAAAGGAGATGCGACTGTCTTCCGTTCATCATGTGCCACTGGGCATCCCAGGAAGTTAGTTCTAAAAACATGAATGGAAGCTCTCTGGGGGGGGGGGGGGGGGGGGGGGGGGGGGGGGGGGGGGGGGGGGGGGGGGGGCGGGGGGGGGGGGGGGGGGGGGGG
>JABFEA020000067.1:6010088-6034045 GCA_019775915.2 Cyphomyrus plagiostoma | reverse complement strand
CCCCCCCCCCCCCCCCCCCCCCCCCCGCCCCGCCGGCCGCGCGGGGGGGGCTCCCGCCCCCCCCCCCCCCCCCGCGGGGGCCCGGGCGGTGGCGGGGGGCGGGGCGGGGGGGGGGGGGGGCCAGGAAATGACCTCACCTCCCACGTCTCATACTGTTTCCCAGGAGTAAGACAGGCACAGCTAATGGGTCAACGAGCCTCATTATCATGTACGGATCCGTTAGCAAATTCGACTTCATGCTTTTCCCGATCGGACCCCCAGAGCCTCGCCTGCATCTCAGAGGGATCCGGCAGACGGCGGGTAACGGAAAGTGGGGCCGGGCCGGATCGCGGCGTGAGCTGATGCCAGGAGGGCGGGCGGCCAGCCCCCCCACGGCAACGGAGGCCCTTGGATACTGGGCAGTTTTTCCCTCTGATTACCTAGGAACACATGCAGCCATACGCAGAAACACGGGGAGGCCCTAAACGCGGCACCTATCACATTACGGAGGGAGAAAACAGCCCTGGGCAGTCAGTCAGTTACTGTAAAATCAAAACAGAGCAGGGAAGTTATTTAAAAGACTACTGATCAACAACTACAGAAAAAGGTGGAGTTTAAATCGCATGACGCTGGCGTGTGTTTGGGTTTATTTTACACGTGCATCGTTCCACTGCCAGGCTGTTAAATGATTTTTCATCGGGTAAGGGATGGGGATGCCTACAGACAGCAGTCATTTCCTGGTTTTTCTTGCTGTTTCAGACACGCTCTACCTCCTGCTGGCTGAAAAACAAACTCTCCTGGCCTGCCCCCTCTCCGCTTAACAAAGTCACCCTGCCTGAATGTCTGACCATCACCTCTGACCCCGCCTGTGTACACAGGGTGGGGGGAATATGGACCCGCCCGACACAGTGGGGGTTATGGGAGATTGGAGAGGACGCAGCTCCACCAACACCTTTCGAAAACTCCCCAGCAGTTTCTCCAAGGGAGACCACTAACTCTCAGGCCACACCTACCCCCCTGACCAGGGGCGATTTTAGGATTTTTTTTTTTTTGGTTGGGGGGAAAAAGAGGGGGCATAATTCATACATAGGGATCAGCCTTATCATTAGCCAATGAAATGTTTTGAATTAGTGAGTGACAGGGGAGGGGGCACTCTGGGGGCCAATCAGCTTTCAGCTGCCATCAGTGCCCTTGTGATCCCGCCCCTGTATACAGCCCAGCTTGTGACACAGTTTTTATATCTATTGCATTTTAATACCCAGCAGTTTGCAGTTGCCCCAGACTGGATTAAACAGTTTTGCGTTAATCCAACTTGTCGTAGGCCAGCTGGATTTTTCTGCATTGATTTTGTACATCAGGCAAACGCTTATCGCTGTTGCCTCCAAAATCCTTAAACATCTGGACTGCAAATAAACAAATAGTTTCCCCCAAATGGGGTCTTGGTAATCTTCTCAAAAATGCAGAGCATGGTCAGAATAATACGTCCCTGTGCTGTGATTTATGTCGCATGGTTAACTCTCTGGTTCCCACATAGCAAGTAAAATAAAACGCTACATGATTCATGTATAATGTGACTGAAAGCAATTTCCACTAGTGTTCAGATTGGAGTCTTTCGCTCATGTAGAGTCTGGCTAAAGTCACGACTGCTTTCTGACACCCTGGGTGTGCGGTGTTAAGAACACGCTAAGCCGTGAGTTACTGTGCTGGGGGGGTCACATGGGTCGTAGGCCTCCTCTGCAGCATGCAAAACTGATTGACTGCATCACTGCAGGTCCTACTTGCCGGCATTCGTGCATGGGGCCGCTTCACAGATGATCAGCTGGTAATAGCCAGCATGTTTTTGAGGGATTTGTGTTGGATGAGGGATGTTATGGTGGGGTGGGGATTGGGGGGCAGCGGCTCAGCTGTGGTTGGCTCACCCACTGTGGTTCCGTCCTGTCCCATAATGCATTTCATCACCCTGATGATCTGCCTGGCCACGGGTGGGGACATGGAGGAGGAATAGACCGCACTGTGGGAGTACGTCCGTAGGTAGTCCACCAGCTCCTGTGAAGAGTGACACGGAAAAGATTAAGAGAAACAGGAAAAGACTGAATGAAATCTGCAGCGCTAAAACTCCACCTGCCTTTGCCTCCAGAACTGGCTTCTTTAGCCGGTGGAAAGTGCAATAGTCCATAACCGCCACTAGAGGGGAGTATTTAGCCCAGCAATCGCACAATCGAAATATCTTCCACCACCACTCTACCATCTACAGCTTAACGCCGTCATTTACAGTAAGCTTCAAATGGGCTGTACTTTTCATGGGAGCACAGAGCTTTAATAGAAGCACAGTGAATTTACAGTTAAATCTGAGTTTGTCGTTTCATTTGAAGGTGTTTGGGCCGGTTGAGTTGGCCTGTCATGTGCCCAGCTTTGTCCAGTGTTGGGCCTACAGTAATCCTGTGTCTCACAGCCATGTGGTAGATGGGGGGCACCATGAAGGCCACGTCAGACACATGTTCACAGGCCTGTTCTCACACTCTTTGTCTGTGAACCGCAGCTATTGGTCAGGCCAGCTGGGAACCCTGAATCTGCTCAAGATGTACAGCTCTGGGGTTTTGAAGTGGGGGTGAAGTCCCAAGTGGCCAGGCATCTGCACCTACTTAGGGCCCACAGTTGGTTCCCTATGGGGGGGGCATGAGTTTGGTTCTTTCCTGCTCTTTTTTTTTTTCTCTCTATCTCTGCGATTTCAGCGATAAGAGGGCTACCGAAACAAGATGAAGGCATCACACCACACGTCCGGCTACCCCCACCCTATTGTTCTGTCCTGCTGTGGCATGGTCAGCCCGCCCCCCCCTCCAAAATGGACCAACCCCTCATCACGGAACGGGATTTTCATATGTGCTATGAAATGAAAAGCAGGGGGAGGGGGGGCACAGTGCATTAGCCTAAATAAAATGCACACATGGGAGTTCAAAGTCCACCCCCCCCTCCATTACTTTCCAAAGGGTTGAGTTGAATGATTTGATTATGTTTTATTGACCTCGTTGCATCTTAGTTATTGAATTAATGTACTTATTTTAGTGAGCATAAAAAAGAAATCACCACAATTCACTGGTTTCTGAAAACATCTGCTTATGCCTTTGAAGACCTACGTAAATCTGTTTAAAAAAATGGAAGGAGGGGTTCTGGGATTTCATCTGAGCAACAAATAACTAAAATCAAAGTCCTTCCCCTCCATCCCTTTGCCATCCACAGCTGTCAATTAGGACAACATGGTTATGCCCTATTCATCACCACTGGTGTTGCACGGCATTGTGGGATATCTATAGTGGTTTGTTGGGGATTGGAGGAAGGATGGGCTTTGTAGTTCCGGGAATGAGAGTGATTGGTGAACAGAGTAATGGACCTCAACAGCAGCTACGCTTGCATTGTGGCATCATCAGTCTTGGCCAGTTTCCGCCAATCCGGGCCTCAGGGACCCACAGTTGGTCTATGTTTTTGGTCTCTCTGAGCTCCTTGTAGCAAAAACATGGACTGTCTGTGGGTCCCTGAGGACCAGACTGGGAAACACTGGACTCATCATCAACACCTGACCATCACTCCTTAAATATGAAGAGTGAAGACCAGTTTGGTGTGGAATAAATATTGATAATATTTTGATCAAGGATCATAGAGTTTTAGCCTGTCAAAGCTGGCTGGAGGCCTACCTTCTTTCCTGCGATGTAGCCGCCCGCAGCTCCAAAGCTCTTGGTGAAGGTGCCCATCATGACGTCGACGTCGGATGGGTCCACGCCGAAGAGCTCGGTGACCCCGCGGCCCGTTGAGCCCACGGCTCCTATGCTGTGGGCCTCATCCAGGTACAGGTAGGCCTTGTACTTCTTCTTGAGGGCCACGATCTCTGCCAGACGTACGACGGAGCCCTCCATGCTGAGGGAGGTGGATGGATGTGTGGGGGTGGATATTTGTGGCAGGTGGGGGGGAGGGGGGGGTGAAAATACACACACTTCCATCAGACCTCAGAGCTGAGGTTTCATCTACATCAGCTTTTATTTCCCCTGATCTTCAAAGGCCCCACAGACACTCCTGCCCTCCCTGGGCTTTTGCTGTTTTAGGCCCCCGAGAAGCAGGCAGCCCGTGCTGATAGCCGCTTAGGTTTGCAGAGACAGACCTGCTAGACCTCATCCTGTAGCAGGCAGAATGACACAAGCAAGTCTCTCTCTGTCAGTAATTTGGACTTCAAAGGAGACAAACCAATCTCTCATCCTCAAAGCCTTCCTCCGTTATCAAGCCCTTCTGATGTACTGGCAATAGTTGCATGGAACACAATTTTTCGACATCAAGCCCCCCCCACCACCCCCCAGACAGACCTCCCCAAGCGACCCTGCCAGCTTGTGGTGATCTCCTTGATCCAGATAACACGGCCGTGGATTTGCAAAGGGCACAGCTTCTAAACGACGGAACCAGAATTTGCGGTAACTGAAATGCAGAGAGTGAACTCGTCACTCCGTGAAACTAACAATGAAGTGGTGTGTGCAGGTTTCGGTTAAAACACCCAAGCTCCATTATAGTCTGCCACAGAGGAGCTGAGTAGGAGTGAGATGACTTCATGTGTACGATTCTGGGCCATTTTAGCCTGTATCTCTGGGGAGACGCGTGGAACATTAGTCTGTCAAGATGGGAAAGTGAAATTGCCACAAGGGGGAGCCCCTGCTCTCTCCAGAGAATGTTTTGGAAACAATATTAGGGAATGCAATCTTAGATGTGCATATATCCAGAGGTCATCCCAATACACAATACTGATACTTCTGCTTTATATACGTGACCAATAAAAAAAGACTTTTGGCATTTTCAGTTTTGTGATTGCAGACACAGATTTTTATAAAATCAAGTGTTCCCCTTGAAGGAAGAGAAAAAATGGTCCCCACAAAGTAATATATACATGATCTACACACACACACACACATATAATATATATTGTGTATGTAAGTATGTATGTATGTATGTATGTATATGTGTGTGTGAATATGCATATATATGTATATATACACACATAGAGAAGCACATAAAACAGCATAAGCTCCTAGCGTGGGCTGAGGGATAGGGCTGGGACAGCATGTACTTGGCATTAGTCATGGGGACCGGGGGTGGGATCTTAGCTGTACCTGTAGACTCCTTCTACCACGATGAGGATCTTCTTCCAGGGCCGGTGGGTGCGTGACTGTCCATTGGTGACAGCCTCCTTCAGCATCTTCTCCAGACTGTGCATGTCTGACACAAGGACACACACACAGAGGAGAGGAGGTCAGCATAGGTGCCCCCCTCCTTGATGTTCCACCTGAACCTGCGCAGGAGGACTTCCAAGCGGAAGATCCCAGCGCGGTGTTCCAGACGTCCGCTGTACCCGTATGCGATCGAGGTTGATGCCAAGCTGAGATAACAGTGGCAAACAGCCTGGCGCTTGTGAGTCGCTCCCCCCGCCCTCGTCAGAACCGGGATCTGTAAACAGCAACCGTATGCTCACATGGAGTTTGGCACCCAGTGGAATCCGGTGATACATCTATAGATCTGAACAATCGAGATTTGCGTGCATGTTCCAACACGAGGTGGGTGGGAGAGAAAATTCTCTCTCAAAATATGCTGCAAACTAAAAGTATCCAAAATAACCTTAAGCCATGAATCGGGATGCTCATTCAAACCCTTCCTATAACATCAATTGCTGCTACCAGGAACAGAGGAAGCTGTATTTAAATGCAGTTACACAATACGTCTGCAGGTGGTGCTGTTGAACAACTGTTTCCTGTTCCAACACCATGCTGGAAGAAATGACGTTTTTGCTAGTGACACTCACAGATATAAACTTAGCAGCTTGGTCTAAGTACCTTGCCGAAATGTACAATGAGAGAACCTGATCCAAAACCAGTACTGCACCAGCCTGCTCAAGAAAAAAATTTAACAGTAGAAATTTTGAAAGGTCATTTGCATAAATTATGACCTCACTGTCAGATTTCGGGGGGGGGGGGGGGCGACAACATGGAGACATGCACATTTTCATTTTCAGGAGAATTTTCGTGAGAATTTCGTGCGCTTGCTGAGCACCTGGTTTCCATAAGGTCCTTTGGAAACGGAAGCCTGTCTCTATGTGTGCCGTTCTGGTGGGAGACGTATGGACCGTAATGCTGAGCACATGGACAGGGGACCCAGACAAGGGAAGCAGAACTGGAATGCACATTTACATGCCCTCAGCTTGTGATTCCCCACACTTTTCGAAAGGCATCTGCTAAATGAATAAACCTAAGGGAGCCTGCAAAAGGGTGGCTAAATACATGCCAAAGTGAGAAAAAAATCACGATAAACTTCAGAATCTGCCTTAAATCGTCAGACTGCGTTATTCCAGGACTAAACAACAAATACGGAATACACAACAAACCGTGTAAATGATAATGTTTGTCCACTTTGGCTCCTGGCTCTGTAATCACCTCGCACTGAAAAAGTCCAACACTGTGAGAAAGCTGGCTGGGACGGAGAACATTTTAAGCTGGAGTTTAGTGCTTATCTGAGGTGAGAAGATACCACGGTGTTGAGCAGTCTGAAATGTCTCCAGTCCCAGAGGGGAAATGCGGGACTACGGAGCAGCATTCGGTGGAATAAGTGCATCTGCCTACACAATAACAACCTTCTCAGGTAGGACAGACCTGCATTTAAACTGACAGGGGGTCCCGGGAATAAGAGGTGATTCCTTTTCATTTACAGGTGACAATAGACAGGATCTATTGCAGCATGGAGCCAGTTAAGGATGTAAAAGGCTTTCGGGCGCAGATGTGGTCAGAAAGCTGGGCTGGGGGGGTAGGGGGTGCAGTGAGAGATCTCAAGCAGGGAATCATTTCTCAAACCGCCCCCCCCCCCCACCCCCAACCCCCGACTGCCGGCGAAGAACAAAGCCCATCTGATGTGAAACTACACAAACAAGCAAGACCAGCTCACGAGCAAACGGCAGCTTGGGCAGCCAGCAGCAGTATCCGGGCTTCTGAGGTGGGGCACTTTCCAGTGCTGCGCCTGCTGATGTTCTCGACAGGGACATTGTTGGATGGATTTGTTCATGCCCTGCAGAAGGTGAGGGCGTCGCCCCAGCGCAGTGCAGAAAGCTGTCAGTGAATTGGTGGCGGGCTGGACCGCTGGATCCTCCAGCGAGGTGCTCTAGGTCGCATCACTATAAGACGAGTACCGGAAACCAAGCCAGTCGCTCGAAATGATCGAATGTTCTGCGTCACCACACGCCGTGTGGCCTAGTTCATGGCCTGCGGGACTAGCTGAAAGGCTCCTCGACTGCACTGGTTTGTGAAATTAGTGGGGGGGGCCTTAATTTGTCTTCCTTTTGTAGCACTATATCGGGCCCGTGAGCTGCTGCCCCCTGATGCCGCCGGCAGCGTCTCTCCTCTCTGTCTTTGGTGACGTGTTTATCATCCCGGGCACCGCAGCTGCTCTAAGACTGTGACACGCACAGACTTTAATCAGATGGAGCTCAATTATGCTGTAATTAAACCCAAATCATATCATATCCATCATTAAATCAGGCAGCGGGTTTAGTCTGGATGGCTTCCCTCTTATCTGGATGTTGTATTCCAGTGATGGACTGACAGTGTTAAATTTAACTCCTGGCACCATGGGGAGGGGGGTGTCAGCTGACAAGCTGTGGGTTTTTGTTTTAGACTATAACCGATTGTACACTGTGCAGGCAAACGCGGACTGGCACACACCTCCCCCAGTACACAAACAAATCCCCTTTGTGGTGACTTCCTACTTGGTAACACTTTTAACAGTGTCTAGCTTCAGTCAAAGAGGAAACCAGCAAAATGTGACACAACTTAACATAAAGAAGCCCACAAAGACGGTAAAATGTACCGAGGAGATATTTCTGGAATATCACCCATAGTTTGTGTGTGATGAGTTAGATTTGCACCACTGTCATCTCAAACCTCCGGGTCTGAATCCCATTCTGCGCCTGTGGAGTTTGTATGTTGTTCCTGTGTTGTGCACGGTGTACCCTGCGTCCTTTGCTGCCTGAGACAGGCTCCAGACACCCTGCATGATAAGGAGGGGGTATGAAGGTGGTATGCCTATGCGAAGCAGGTCAAAGCAGGCGTCCATGGTCCTGGTCTTCCCCGGGGCGCTTGCCTAGTGGGACGTGCCCAGAACTGCGTGCTTGGGAGCCATCCAAGTGCCACCCTTATAAAATGCCCAAACCTCCTCAGCTGACTCCTGTAGACGGTCCTCCAGGCCTCAGAGCTCCACATCCTGTCTTGAAGAGTGATTCCAGCAGTGCTGTCCAATATCCACTATAAACTCTTTCTGCATTCATCCGGGATATAAACAAGCTTGCTCCTGCAGCGCCTCCCACAGTAAATGCTGGGAAATGCGGTCATATGCCTTCTCCAGTGCCTGTTTTAAATATGCACTGCTACCCTGAACTTTTCTAGACATTAGCTGTAGGTAGGGGCTTTATGTCTGAACGCAAATGTCCAAGTCGTGCCGGACATCAAATGGACTTTTCCCTGCTTGCGCTCTAGTACAATATCCGGGTCATTTCTGACTGACCCCCATGTGTGAATGCAGCAGGAAATTGTCTGTTTAGAACTTCCCCACCCCCAGATGAAAACAGCTTGAGCCACGTCCTGCTTCCCCCTCCTGAGGCATCAAACGGTTAGTCAAAACATCTCCGGGGCATCCAAAAGTCGTTTTACATGACCTTTCCACACTCCTCCCATAATCCTGCTCTGCAACTGCCTTAGCTGTACCTATTCCGCCCTCAAGTCAAGTGACACAGCTACAATGTCGATCATTGACTTTTGGCGATCTGGTACAATATACACTTTTGAACGTCCCTCTATCCAAACATGGTCTTTGTTAAAGAAATTCCAGGGCTTACACAGAAGCCCAACAGCAGGTCCTCTCTCAGGTGTAGATGTGCGAGGGCATTCTTTCCAATGACACACCTCAAAGTTTGTCCATCATTTTCCACGTGAAGATTGAATTCCAGTAGGACAACAGAGTCCATAGGCAGTACCCCTTTAAGTACCTCGCAGACTTTCTCTAAGAAGGTTGGGCAAACTTTTGTTCGATACTCGTCCGTCGGGAAAAACTTGCATAGCCCTCAGCCTTGACTATCCCCACACATGCCACCTGGAACTTCAGAGTAGAACACATCCCGATGAACAGCCCTAGTTCCAAGGCCGACGCTAAACTTTGGGGTAAATCCGCCCATATCTAGCTGACACCTTACTAACCCTAACCCTAACCCTTACTAACCCTAACCCCATCCCAGCCAGAGATGTAATGCCCCATGTTTCCAAAGCCAGTTAGCCGACACCCACTGCCAAGGTCTAATCCAGCTGGGTCCTTGCTGCCCATGCCTGCCTACCAAATGGCAGGACACCTGACCCTCACCTTTCACCTTGCTGGTGGGGAGACTACAAAGTGGTCCACGTAGCTTGGGTAGCCACAAGGCATTAGTGAACTGGGCTATTTAGGACCCCAGACGAGGCTGGTCTGGTCCAGCATGTAGCCGTTCCAGCAGCAGCACAATCAGGTTAGATGGATGACCTGGCTAACGAACCCCGTCCCCAGACCCTCATAGCGCCGTGGATCATTACAGCATGTGAAACGCCGTGCTAAGCTCAAGATTGTTGCAGGGGCCGCCAGAAAACGCGTATTTAGACGATGGATGTATATTTGTTCAGATATTACCTCCCAGAAAGAAAACAAAGCTGACACATAAAACCAGGGAGCAAAAAAATGCTAGTAATAAAAATGCAATACACACACACCCTGTGCAGCGGCCTACTCACTGTTGTGCTTGAAAACGCGGATTGTAGCCCCCGACAGCCTGGAACCCAGTATGAGGGAAGTGTGGTTCAGCTCGTCACTCAGGATCAGACAGCCCTAGAACGACAGAGGCGGGGGAACAGCAGCATCAAAGACTCCGTGCGGAAACAACCAGAGGGGTCGCTCCGCGTCTGCCTGCAGCTGCTGCTTGTGTGTTTGCGGCCCACTGTGAGGGTCAGAACTCTGGGGGCTCGGACCACATCCCCACCAGCAAGGGGCTGTACTGGAGTCTCTGGTTCCTACTGATGTCACAGTGCATTTTATATGACAGGCTGCAGCCCAGGGGGCGTGCCTTTCGTCGGGAGATGAGATACCAGTCTGTGGCGAGGTGACCCTTCATTAGCTGCACCCCCTATAGCCTAGGATTTATCCTCAGGCCACTGGCTGCACCCCCCCCATATGCTCTGTCTAGTCCCATTACCTCCCATAACAGATGCTGTATGTGTGATAGGTAAAGTCAACAGTGCACAGTTCGGGGAAAAGAGCAGGGGGGTAAACATCAGTCACCAGCAGTCCTGCTCCCCAGTCTCCGAACAAAAATGAGTATTTCAACGTAAAATACACACACTTAATTACTATTGACGCCATGACGCGCTGTCA
Organism: Cyphomyrus plagiostoma; assembly: GCA_019775915.2. Taxonomy (NCBI): domain Eukaryota; kingdom Metazoa; phylum Chordata; class Actinopteri; order Osteoglossiformes; family Mormyridae; genus Cyphomyrus; species Cyphomyrus plagiostoma. Next base: position 6,023,605 of record JABFEA020000067.1, on the reverse strand, counting down.
AAATTCTACAGCATTCTATGTTTTGGGCAAAACAGCGCCAAACCCGCTCGATCTACCTTCAGCGGTCGATGTCAGAAAAAAGAAAAAGAGAACACGATACCATCAACTTATCCGGCAGTGCCTCATAAATCGGACCTCAAGTGACCTTCAAAGCGAAGGCCAAACATTAAGTGGTGTGAAGTGCACTGCTAGGATAATTCATAACAGGCACCTAGAAGCAGGACTGAAGTCCCATAAAGCAAGGAAGAAGCCCTTCATCACTGGGAAGCAGGGAAGAGCCAAGCTGGAGTTTACAAAAAAAATGTACATTTTCCACAGACGCATACCCATAAATTGAGAGATGTGTGGAATCGAAAAATTTGCTGTGGACTCTTAATTTTTTTCCACAGTACATATCAAAGCACAGGTGTAAGTAGGAAAAACCTTGAAATGACTTAAATAAAATCTCACCTTGCTCACTAATGCTGGGATGTTCATGGAGTTGGTGGCAAAGCCCATTCCGAAGATCACCGCTGACTCGGTCCCAAGGAACATGGCCACGAGCTCCTCTAGTTCCTGGTGGATGTCCAGGTTACCTGCAGTGGAGGGAAGCAGAGCCGGTCACATGGTTCATTCAGGGTGGAAATCCCTGTGTGATGAATCCTGGGATGGTCCAGTTGTGTCTGAATTACTACCCAAAGGAGCTCATGTACTCTCACTGTGCAATGAAAACCACACATCTCCAAAAATGCATTACTTCAGAAGCGTCAAAAGAAACAAGGCATTTTCTCAGAAACTACTTTACAAAATAACCCTAAAACAACATAAGGTCCTTAGTACCACATACAAAAACCTTTACACAGCCTCCAATGAACAGTGTAATGATTTAAATTAACTTAAGTGGATTGTTGTCAGCGACGCAAATGTGATACAGAGTAATCTGGCTGTATATTCACACTTAACAATCATGATAGTTAGCTAGTTATCTAGCCATCAACATTAAGTTAGCGAAATACTCCATACAAATGACCAACATACTTTAATTAGTACCAACATAAATACTAGTTATATAGATAACGTCATGAAACATCTTTTCGTTGGTCAATTACATGTCAACTGCTATCAGTACAGTGAAAACCCAAAAAGTGTACATATGTGGTTTTCATTGCATAATGACAATATACTCAGTTGCCACTTTTTTAAGATACGCGTTTGTTAGTGCAAACAGGCAGCGTCTGTAAACAGCTCCTGTACCCGAGTTTAAATACTGCATTGACAGCTCAAGAGGTTCACTTACTTTACGGCTAAGCACTGAACGTGATTTCAAATGCTGGGACCAGACTTGGTGGTTCCAGCATCTCAGAAACAGCCGCCCTCATGGGATTTTCATGCATAACTGTGTCTACCATTTACTGCGAATGTGTAATGAGTGAAAGAGACCCAGTCAATGGCATTTCTGCCGCCAAAAACATGTTGTCGATGAAACAGGCCAGGGGAGAATGGCCAGACTCACTAAGATTGGCAGAAATGCCGAACGCACAACTCAGGAACCCTTAAGGTGGTTCTGGAGACTAAAGGGGGACCTATCTGGTACCACACAGAAGCACTTAATAAAATAGAGTGCATGAGTGCAGATGGGTTATAAGCTGAGTCAGCAGCCCTCCGAAAGTAGAACCCTGTGGGGGGCGTCATGTCACCCAAAGGGTTAAACAGTACTGGATATTAGCTTTAAAGCTGACAGTTGAGTACTTAGTTCTGTTTTGGGGGGGGGGGGGGGTAGGAATGCCTCCTAAACAAATAAAAAATGTAATGGGGCTTCGTGGCATTCTCACACGTGTTCCAAAGCTTCACGCTTCAACTGCACTTTTGGTTGCATTCAATGGTGTTTACAAACACGGCACGCGATGTTCTTCCTCCCAGTTAAAGTTAAGCATTCCCCAGTATCGATTACCACTTTCCAGCCGGTGCACCAGTATGATCTCTACATGCCCCAGATGAAGATGGGACACTGCCTTTACAGACCGTCACCATGACATCAGCAGCAGTGTGTATCACTGCAGTCGCCTTGGCTTCATTTTACTTAAATGCTGCACTGGATTATTTATTTCCCTAACTGAAGTCATTCAGCAGTGTCTCTTTCTCTCACTCTACCACTGCTGTGGTTGTTGGCTGTGTCAGCATGCGGACAAGAATCCCCTGCATTACTGCGATAAGCACGGCTTGATTCACGTCAATGAGCAACATTTTCATCTTTACTGCCGCGGTTACTTTTGACAAGTACACCCCCCCAGAACCCCTTTGGGGAAGACGTGGTTAATTGACCAGAGTGAATCAGCATTTTGTTATTTCCTGAACCAAGAGACAGTTTAATCTGATCCGTTTTTCTTTCTTTCTTTTTTTTTTTTTTTACCAAAAGTGATAGCAAGTAAACATACAGATCAGTGCAAGTCTGCTTGCCCCACTGAAAACCAGTTCTCACTGCTTCATGTGATATTCGGGAGAAATAGCAGATTACGCATTGGAACTGTCTGGGATACAAACGTCATGCGTGTAACTAAACTCTTCAGGCAATAAGGGCAAAGGTGTGTCGTCACGGAGGCGGTTCCAGTTTGTGCGGCCGGGTGAGAGGTCGCAATGCATCTAACCGTAATGCATTACATCATTATGCGGATCAGAATGCGTTGCTTTAAGGCAGCTCTGTAAGCAAGTCGAACGCACCTAATGACCGGACTGAGGAAACAAACTGAAACGCAAACTTAATACAGAGGACTAATGACAACAACCAGAAACAGCTGATCACATGGGGATCCCACGCGAGGTTAACGAGGGGGCGTGGGACATGGAAGGAGCGGGCGATCGGGGCAGGTTAGGGGTAAGATCTTTATCGTTTATCGTGGAAGCCATTAAGAAAAAAATGCTCTTCTTGGTTTATCCTATTCATTTTGTGTTTAAATGTGTGAGGACCCTGAGTGGTTTGGGGACTGATTGTTATCTAGTGTTGGCAATTTACATTGTCATGACTCTGAGTGTTATTGCTATACCTGTGAGCGAGTTACACCTGATGCTTCTTAGGTTTGAAGCTGATTTGTCCCTTTTAAAATGGCCAAGTTTTGGGGAAAAAGGGGGCTCGTGTTTAGGCGCCGGTGGCATCTTGCCATTAGGTTTGTTTTTGTTAATTTTTTTTTGTATTTGATTTTTGTTTTCTGTATTTATTCTACACTACATGAACCTAACAATGCCTGCACTACTGACAACCATGCGTTGTATATGTTGTGTAGCATTCTTTTTTTTATTCTTATTAATTATCTGGTAAGCTTGGGTCCCGTGTCTTCCCTTGGTTTTTCTTTGGATTTTGATCGTAACAAATGCTAGAAAAAAAACATTTAGGTGTAATTTTGGGGGGCTGGGAACCAATTAATTGGTTTTCCATTATTTCTTATGGGAAAAATTTTATCAGAACTCGAACTTTTTAGAATTCGATCCGGAGTCCGGAACGGAATTAAGTTTCGAGAACCGAGGTACCACTGTATTTCACTCAGGAATAAGGTGCTCAGTCAAAATCAGTTGATCCACCAAAAGCAAAGCAAAACTCCTGCTGATGACCCAAGATTTCCAGATGATAGGGCATCACAGGTTTGCAGAAACTGATAAAAAAGGAGAAGCTCATAAACTCAGAGGAAGAAGAGAAAACGTGCTTTAACCGCTAAAACTGAAAACTGGAAGCAAAGTATAACACAGTGTTAAAGATGGAAACGAACCTAGCAACAGCTAAATCTGAGAAAGGTCCCCGCTATTCACTTCCTTAAAGGAACACATGTCAATACATGTCAAAGTAAAAATGGAGGCTCAAGGTGGCTGTAAGGAAGTCGAACGGCTGTACGTGGGACTGGGACGGCAACAGGTAAGCGCCAGGTGAGCCTTCACAGAGTAAACAAAACGCGTGTCTCTTACTGCCAGCTAGGAGCTTAAAACAGCCCCAAACGACAGCTAAAGATTGACTTTTCTCTCCATTTTAGTTTGCTGAATAACTCCCTATAATTAAAAACTCATGAGGAACGATCGGTCCACACTCAATCACAAAAGGCAAATTAAATCTGATGGACAGTACGCTTGCCTATTCTCAGTCAAGATGATTATTTAGGTGTAATAAGGTGAAGCTTTCGGTGCCAGGACGACCATTGTGGTTCGACATTAGAGTACACGATTCTTCATATATTTACTGGTCAGTTAAACATTACTGTTCTTCTTTATCTTATTCAGTTGTGTAATCATTACTTGGGGTGGGGGAATTGCTACATAATGACTTCATCTCTGTGAATGACTGACACAACGGGCTCTCCACACAGAGACACACCCAGGACAAGCTAAGCCAATTCTGTTAAAGGTCACTACCCGTATTTCGGCCTTGCCTGACTGAACTCTCAGCGGCGGTGAGAGCACACACGCTAACGTGCAAGGCGCGGCACATGTCGACCCGCGGGGAGTTTCTGAATTCACCCTTTAAATTCCTGCTCCGACTCCATAAATAATTGTGGCTTAATAAGGTCCCAGGAGAGGTGGATCCGTGGCGTGTCATTCCTCTTTTTCTGCTGAACTGCAGGAAAAACGCTACATGGCAAATGGGAAGTAAAGCTGTCTGGAATAAATTAATAGAAAAACAGTGAGACAAATAAATGAAACAGGTAGATCTGTCCTTTCATTTTTGTGTGACTAACGACAGTGCAATCGTATCTGTTTCTCGATCTGTCCGGAACTTCACCTGTGCCTCTGAAGCAATTTCATGCATGTTCTGTGCCTACTGCAAGGAAAGAAATCTGGTTTGTACATTTGATATCAGCTCGAGGCTAAAGAGGAACCTCATCCCCGGGGCTCGTCCCAACTCCAAACCTTCTAACGAGCCGAGCATGACCGTCAGAAACATTATTTTGCATTAACGAATTCCGTTTGAGTTTGGGATGAGCATGCGTTGAGCACTGCCTGACGGGGATGCCCTCTTTTCGTCACATGTTTCTAATTCCCGGACGGGCCGTCTGTTGTCACGATGTTCCGGAGCGTCGATTAGAACGGCGCTGAGTGCAACTGCCACAAAGACTCGGGAACAAATGCAGAGCTGAGGCTTGCCTGCTTCTGTGAGTGACACATAGCTGGTCTGAATTAATATGGCATCTTCTGGGAGGAAAATAAGCGCCACTCAGCCTCCGACCGAACTTTCTTGGACCCAAGTGGGTTCCAGAAACCCTCCCCCTACATAATTCTCTGATTTGTAGGCATGAAATTCTGATGTATGTTTTTAAGCAGGCAGAGACGGAGTCTTATATCAAAAGGCTCTGGGCCATTAATAGCTGGTTTCCCATCAGCATTGTTGCTGAGGAGAGATGACAGTCTGTACTCAACACTGGCTCGATGCAAACCATCTGCAAGGTCATCTTGTGATAGGCTGGTTAGGGTGCTACTGGATACTCCGGGGTGATTAGTGAGGCGACCGGTGTGTGAAAGGCATCAAACTCATGCTCTTCTTCCCAGAACAGCATATTCTCACATTCTTCTGCATTCTCTTTTTGCAATCGCTCATCGTCAGACTGCTCTTTACCCGATACCTGTGCAGCCGACTCTTAGGGAATCCAGCTGAGAATTTAAGCTACATGATGTAGAGGTGTTTGCAGTGCGTGAAGACATTACTGACCATATTTTCCTATCTTATTACAAATGGTAGGAAACAGAAAAAAAGGTAAGATGTATTATTTCATTCTGAAAGAAATCCAGTTATTATAATGCATTTGCACTGAGGCACGGAACTTGGCACGGTACGATTTCTGGAACAAGCATGTTAGATCAAAAGGGTCAGGTTTAGTTAGCTGTGAAGGCCTGGGCTGGCAGAGCCTATGAAACTCTGCTAACTTAAGATGCTAATTTGAGCTTTCAAATACTTCTAAAGCACTTTGGATGGGAAAAAGATACACTGATCAGGACAGCTAGGCACTCACCCATTTCCTGGCGGGTGCTGCAGACCCCAAGCCCATAATCCATAGTGGTCTCTGCCACCGTTTTCAGGAAGTCGGCGTTGTTCTCTGCAAAGCCCAGATAGTTGTAGGAACCCATGTTGATGACACCATGTATTGTTTTTCCAGTAAGCCTGCAAAGTACGCAAATTTAGTGAGCCGGGCACCACATCGCAGCATTTCCAAATCCCATTCACCAAACGCCCCACAGGGAAATACTGTCTGCTCTATGAAAAATGGGTGGATTTGGCCCTAAAATGGTACCTGAAGGTCCAGTTATAGTCATCTGTGACCCTCTCCATCAGATCGAATTCTGGGCCTGGCAGGCTGCATATGGGACGGTTCCAGTTGTCCCGAACCCTCATGTACAGGTTCCGTGTATAGAAGTTTTCAAAGTCTTGATAAAGAGGAACAAAGTCCTGTACACAGATCAATAATAAATGCCTTTTGATTATCATAAAAATCTGTTAGCATACTACTTAATTGGCCCAATAATGCATGGTAAGCTGTAGCATTAGACACAAAGAGTCAATTTGCCAAAAATATTTTTGTGATACACCGAGCGGCTCTCTCCACAGATACTTGATTTCAAAAAGGCACCATTTCTCCCAGTCCACATTAAGCACATTTTGTAACCATTTTATGGGTCTACTTCTGGATTGTTTGCAGGATGATTGCACTCTGATAAATGCGCCAGTCTGACCTCAGGTACAAGATATCGAAGAAAAAAGAACTACCGTACCTAAACAGTTTGAGAGCCTGGGTAATGAAGTTCAGCGAAAGGGTTACTGTGTTTTGCATTGTTCCACAAGGGCAAGTTCCAAAGGAGATATTTTTCCCCCAAATTCTATTTAAAGTAGATCTAATATCCCTTTAATCTGTATCTTTTTTGCATTATAATTAGTTGCAAGTCTATTCTGTTTCCAACATAAGCCTTCCACCTTGAATGCAACCCGAAGAGACAGTCTCAAAGAAGTGTTTGCAGGATCAGGAGAAATGAGTCAGTCAGCCCAACACAACAATCTGAAATCCACTGGGTATTAATTACGCCTGAACCCTGTTTACCCTGGCTTTTCTGGTTTTTTTTCCCCTCAAACAGCAGCTTCTCAAACACTAAGGCAGATCGAACTAGTGCCTCTGAGAAACAACCATTTGAATACCTGAAGTGATTTTGCTCCCCCCCACCCCCAAACAAAAACATAATTGACAAAGATGGTTTTACTTCGCGAAATCCGCCAGGGAAGATGGGCTACCCAGTGGGCCGACTTATCCAGCTGACCTTCTGTTCTTCCCTTTCTTGGGCAAGGTGACATTTCTCGAGGCCGAATGCTCTCATGAAGTCCCGAAGATAGCCGAAGAGGGTCACGAGTCCAAACCCCAGGTATGTGAAGACAGCGACGTACATCGGGGGCTGTTCAAAGCCCTCCGTAGCCCTCGATCTGTGGTGGAGTCCATTTGATATTCCATTCTCCTAAAGTAAATAAACACATTAATAAGTAAACAACTATTTCATTTAACCATGACCACTAATCATCACATGTAGAGTGGTACTAGCACACGTTTTTGCCAATTCCCCTGCAGTTTACATTTATTTATCAAAAACTTTTATTCGAATTGATGTTTAAGTGAAGATCTGACAGTGTCTGTGTAGCAATTAGTAAAGTTATGGCCTCCTGTGCTTTAGGGCCCAAGGGTGACGGCAATGCCTGTCAATGAACTGGCGACCTTGTAATCAGAGGCACAGAACCATAACCCACACACAGTCAGGTGGCAGGAAATGGAAACCGTAGGGTTCTAGATTCATGTGCAAAGGGGGTTAAAATATGACATTAAAGGATAGTCAACTGGTATGTTGTTTCAGCTCATAGCTGGCTAAGTTTCACTTGCACAGCATCCATTGTCAAAATATCTTCTCCATGATCTGAAGGGTTCATTCCTGTACGATGATGCTCTGCTTCCCGTGGAACTGATAGGTGACAGTTAACAGGTAATTTCAGCAGCACGGGATGTTTATCCTACATCAAGCCACGGTACAGCTGTTTTGAAGTAATAATGGGGGTGGAATCCTAAGTGCAAAAATGAGATTTGAATTCCTGTAGAACAGGTATCGACTGGCAGAACACGTCACACCATATTTATACGTATGATGCTGCCAATCTATTTTTTTTTATCTGTCTTTGACTTCTATCTATCCAAAAACCTTGGCACTTTATGCCTACTAAATGTGCAGAATTTAATACGATTTTTGTGCCGGCACACAACCCTACTGTCCAGAGTCATTACACAGATTTACTACATATATTATTATCATTTACACTATTAAAAACTGCTCGCTAGCATGACATTTTCTGCTCACGTGTGATACACCAAAAACGAATTTCCTCTTCCCGGTTTGAAAGGCAGAAGATGAGAAACTCAATGCATTTGGCCCCTTTAAGTCACACTTAACGCGTGCAAATCTTTATATACGTAGCGTAAAACTGCATAGTTTTGTACATAGACAAGAGCAGACGACACTGATAATTTCGCTTTCGGACTGGCAGTAACATTGCTAAATGGGAACAAGGATGTGTGTGTGTGTGTGTTTGTTACAGAGGCGCGCCTTTTGCGGGGTTAACAGGTAGCATTTTTCCTCATAGCTGCAATGCAATCTGGACACTGCGTTCGGACTTTGATGATAAGATCCCCGGCGGTGGCGCAGCGGCTTCCATCGTATTGCCCCGAGGTAGCCGGCGCGCTGGGTTACCTTCGGCTCAGCAGGATACCGGAATAAAGGGAGGTGTAACTCCCATCGCGGAGCCGGCAGACCAAGTCTTCTGACTAAATCATCGCGCACAAATAAGTTAATTATACAGCACATTTAATTATTTTTTGCTGCGGATAATGGTCTCCAGCTCGCTTCTTTACATTTTAATCGCACACTTAACTCCGTGATAGTCACACTGTCGTGTAATTGCACAAACGTAACATCCCCGTGCATGTAAAATGATAGGCAATTAGTTCCCTATCACCGGATCTTCCTAACAGACTTATTTTTACTCCGAAATATATGAAATGAGATTACCTGACAGCTCCTGTGGAATCCATTTTTCGAAGTGGTACTTTTCGAGTGATCCTGGCTTGCTTGAAATGTTAGGCTCCCGTTACGAGGGAGATCAGCCATTCTTGCCATGCCTCTTCAAGGTGTGTACACTGAACTAAATACAGGAAGTTTTTGTTCTTCACGCTGTACCCTGTGTATGAAACCGGTTGGTTAGGGTAATAATGGTGGAGGCAACTTCCTTATCTGAAGTTTCCCATTATCCCAGGAAGTCGGACAGAGCCGGCGATCGGTTTACTAATTTTATAGGTACCGACTTCGATCGATTCGAATCGGTCCGCCTGTTACGTTTATTTATAGTGGCTTGTTTGTCGATCTCCAAAAGCATAACCTTTGCTCCGTGCACTTTGGCGAAGTCGACAACAATCTGGCTATCCCATTTAAGTAAGATGTTTTTCCATCAATTATTAACTCTTTAAGAAGTGCGGCTTATGCTGCTTAACAGTTAACGATTTAATTCGGGTACCTTTGGTGATTTCATCGCGTAGAAACAGGAGTGCGCGCTTTGGAATACATATCTGATCCGTCCATGTGCACCTGCATCTGCAGAAAGTTTCACTTTTTTGAACGAACCAGGTTAAACCAGCCTCCACTGATTCAGAAACAGCATCACGGGCAAGCACATATATAATCAGATCTATGGCAAGATGAATACTAAAATGACACCGTCGTGTCACTGGTGGGTAATAGAGGCTGGGGCTGAAACTAATGGTCGCAGCAGCATGTAGTGGGCATGGAAAACGTGTTCCTTAAATGTCCCTAAAACGACAATCACACGCCAGTTCTATCAGAGATTTAGCAACTTACAGCTCTCCCCCGGTTCTGCAGTGGGTTGGCACCGCATCACCGTGACCCCCCACCACGACGGTGCAGCCACCCCCCCTCCCCCGATCGGGGCCTGTCAGCCGTCACACCTGCTACTACCGGCTTTAGCTATTTTAAATAATTAGCATAGCCTGTTTTTGTTAACTTGTCCGGGGTTTTATTGTCCAGTCTGAATAAATGTAATTTTGGCCGCTAAGCTTTTACATTATTAAAATGATCTTTGACATGATTGATAATTATTTTTAAATTCTTAACTTTGTAAACAAAATGGCTGCTAACCATGCCCAAATCGTTCCCTCACTGTCACTGTACTTTGTTTTACATGAACAGCTTTAATTTGAGAATGTGTGCAAGTGTAGCAAGATCTTATGGGGTGGAAACCTAAAACGAGCAGCATTTTATTTATAGGGGGAACAGCATGTAAAAATGATTATTAATTAAACCATGCACTTGATAGATCCAGTTGAAATTTCATCTATGCCAGTATGTTCAGTACTGAAATCAAAATCATCCTTAGACTGTGATTTTTTTTTGTGACTTTACTGGATTTGACAGCCCATGCTTCATATAAAGAGAAATACTACATTAGCTAATTACCTGAATCTGTGAAATGAAAAAAGTGTGTTTCCTAGGCAAGATTGTTCAAGATGCAGTTCATGTTGATTATTGACAGGTTTAGCAGGAGTGAGTTTCTCCGGCATTATCATGGGGGAAGCGGTCATTTAAAAAATGCCATGTTGTTTCCTCACTGTAACACCACACCAAACTCCAACTGCTGGAGATCTCCAGTATAAAAAGGATTTTTAAAAGACTGGATGCAGGGGTGTTCGTGCTGAAGTAAACAGTGTTACCATAAGTGGATTTACTTTTTGAGCTCAGTAAAAGGGAATCGGTGAAAAGCAAGGCAATACCTCAGTATCCCCACTGGGAAAACGGGCATTACAGTCTTATCTTATTTTCCATACAGAGCAATATGAAAGGCAGTAGTTACAAATATTTTAAGTGAATCCCAGATTCCAGCGTGAAAGCGGAGTCTCTAGGAGTTATATTTTTATACCCCACTTTGTACCAAAACACCAATAAAGTAATAAAGACTGATGATAAAGTCTCATTTTAAAGTGCTGTGCTAGCATTCACTGTCCCCTCCCTTCTAGGAAGTTGTGTGGCAACTCTTGCACAATGTCACAGCTCTGATGGATGGATGGATGGATGCCATTTTGGGAATGGTTCAGAGTTCATCCTTCTTGTGAGAGAGGTGTACTTTTTTATTTTGAGAAGCTGTTGTCAGAAAGTCCCTGGAGAAATCTGTGGCTAAGGGCGTTGCTTAGGGACCCAAGGGTGAAATCACTATGCTCACCCAGGGATTCAAACCTGCAATATTCTGATCACAGACACGTTGCCCTGAGTCACACACTGCCCCCGTATTTGGTTCAGTGCTGCTCCTGCTCATTGTTCGAGTATTGGAAATGAGCTGCTTAAGTATATTCAAGCACTTGCTTGTAGCTGTCATGTTTTTGATGGAGAGTCAACAGCTTCTTGTCCCCAGCTTGTCGTCTGACTTGCCGACAGAGGGTAAGCGGCACCTTGTAGCCAGGTGTCCTCTATATCAGCGGTAGTGACGTTACTGCTGTGATTTGAATCGGGATTGCCCAATTAAATATGTGGCAACTCTGCCAGTGCAGACCTGTTAGAAACCACACAGTTTTTTTTGCTTTCCAACACCGGTTGGTGTGCCTACTGGAAAAGAACAATGTAGAAGGCTTTGCATGTATTGGATTTGGTGGAGCCAAACAGGAATGACGCAGTCTTAAGTGGTGGGTGTATGCCAGCTTAAGGTGGACCAGCAGAGATTTACCAGTGTAGAATTCGAGGCAAGTAAAGTCATTTGCTGATGAAATACCTTAATATTATCTTAGTCGTTTTGGCCATTTTAGTCAAGACAATAGCCAGTTGATGCTAACTGGTTTATAGAGTTATGCATATTGTTGCAAAGTTTCTTCTGGGAATTGAAGGGTGATTCTCACGTCGTAAAAATGACTTGCATACAGAACATTCCGTAATGATCCAAACACTTTGGCTGCACGACACAACTGTTTGGTTTGAACATGATTCTGCTTTGCCCTCATCAAACGCCGTAATGAAATGAGTTGGACCGATCACAGCAGCATGCTGGCATGTGTCCCGTGTGTTTTAGCCCTTATTATTTACTGCAAATTCAGGACTCGAATGACCCTTGCATGGCTGTGCTTGATTGGTTTGGTGTGGAAGAACCCTGCCCCCGCAGGACAGTGGATGTCATCACCAATCACTTTGGAGCTGCCTTACCAGGAAGCTTTGTGATCTTTAATTACCCGAAACCCCCCATTGGACAGTGTCCAGCTTTCTGTGTTGCCACGCAATGCTAGCAGTGCTAGGCACAGCTGTCTTTGTTAATTAGACGCAGCCCTTGTTCGCATCTCCAGAAACTGGGCCCTCACCCTCCTGTATCAAGAGGGGGTGGTTGCTGGGTACACCAGGGGGCACCATGGCCTGATCTGGGGACAGCTGTGGAGTGTAGCCCTAGCCCAGATCTGTCACCCTTTATTAGCCATATTAGCGGAGAACATTAGCATTACCGCTTTCGTTCTCTTGCTCATCTTCCCATCTATTTTGTTGAGAAGAGACAGTCACTGCAGCGTGTGTCAGAATTAATGAAAAATGTTCATGCTTCATGGTGCCCAAGTCATCCTGCTGTGCGAGTTTTTTATTTTGAGATTCTTTTTATCAAGTGACTTTTTCCAATTAATTTTGTGTGGTTTTATTGCATGAAAACCAAATCGATGAGTTAATCTTCCCCAAATGGCCTCTTAGGCGTTCCGTGTTGTGTTCTTAACAAGATGACAGTCGTTATTGACTCAATTTGTTCAATCTGCTCTCGGCTTGCATTGCTGAGAAAGTGTTGGGAGAAGCATGTAAACCTTAAAAAAGATCTCATAAGCGCTGAAACTGAGTGATAGTATCTGATATGGAGTTAAAGTAGCCATTTTCCAAGACACTGGAATGCTGTTGAAGACACAAGATTTGTGAGTTAAATGTGAGTATCGCTCATTACAGAGAATCAACATATACACAGCCCCAATAGCCTTTAATTTAAATTCTGTTAAAATATAATGGATCTTTAGAAAGCTTTATAAGCATCGCACATTTTTTGCGAACGATTTAAACCTCATTCCACAGCCATGTCCTACAGATTCACTTGGCGACACTTACATCACTTTAATAAATGGAAAATAATTACTTTTCGTGTCTGACCTTTCATTTCAAACCATTTTTCTTTGAGTGTTTCGAGGTGGTTTCACTGTATCCTGGATACAGTCTATCTTTCGAACTAATTAGATTCAATGATTCGTGTTTCAATTAACCCGGAGATCAATAAGCAAGATGAAAGGCTGTGCTTGGAACAATCTGCAGGGAAATTGACATGTGGTTGGGCACAGTGGGGGGGGGGGGGGGGGGGTTTATTTGGGCCCTTTTTTTTTGCATAAAAATCAATGGAATTTGCCCGGGTTTGATTTAACATTAAAAAACCCATTTTTTTAATTAATTAAAGTAAAATTTTTTTTTTTTTGTTGTTG
>JABFEA020000067.1:5971071-5983677 GCA_019775915.2 Cyphomyrus plagiostoma | reverse complement strand
CCCCCCCCCCCCCCCCCCCCCCCCCCCCCGGCCCCGCGTGCGGCTGCATGTTTTTATGGCTAAAACCATTTTGGGTTTACATCCATGGCGTTTCTCTTCCTGCCCACAGCACTGGGATTTGTCATAAATCTTGCATCAGCATATTAAGAAGAACACTGGTGGGAAAGTATTGATTTCTTTCCATCCCTCCCGGAGTCTCACAAAGCCCCTTCGGCAGCCCTTTTGCGAGGCATTCCTGTAGTTAAAATCTTCCCTTCCTGGGAATTGGAAATTTCCCTGCTGCTTGGCTCGGCCGACTGGCGCATCAAAGGCCTGCGTGTGCATGGCGGCGTGGCGCCCGCTCCGCGTCCGTCGGCCTCTCTCACGTATCATGAAGAGAGATGGACGCCTTCGCTGACAGCTGTGGGGCGGCCTGCCAAGGCAGCCGCACCCTCCGTAGCTCTCGGTCATGGATGCAGCCCTTTTTAGTCACTCCTGGATTGCTGGAGGTTTCTCAGGCACCGCTAATGGGTTTACAACAACACTGCGGCTCACCATTGCAACTTCAACTGAGCGTCGAACCACGGGCCGCTGTCGCTGGAACATAAAGCGTCTGGGGAGACCCGTTTTCTCTCTCTTCCCACCTCCTGAACGGTTTTTGGCACCTAAATGGAGGGGGGAGGGGGGGGAGACGTGTGATGCACAGGTGGCAAGGTGCAGAGGTGGAGCTGGGGCCATTAATTCATGTCACCTTGGAAGCTTGGTAACCACAGTGAAGGTAGGTTGCCGTGGAAGCGCTGCGGCATGGGAACGTGGGTCCCGTTATTGAGATGCTGACACATTCCACACCATGCCTGCCATCTTTCATACCCGGCCTGGACTTCAGATCCTTGTCCACCAAGCCAGACTGGGCTGTATAGACTTCTGCTGGTGTTCATGCTCTGAAACATAAACCTTCATAGGTGTGGCATCTGTTCAGCAAACCCAGCAGAGATATAATATCTCCCCCAGTATTCCTTCCGCAAATTCTCCTGTGGACAGCAATCTCACATAATACCATCTGGAGCCTTTTTTGTATACTTCCCCCCCCATACCTAGTCTGTGCCCCCAAAGCAGAATTGACGAATAACTCTACAGACGAGCACCATAACTCAGATATGGTCATCTTTATGTAAGTATTATGTAACTCCTATAGACAGGAAGGCACGTGCAGGACCCACCTGTCCTTGTGTGGCTTCCTCGGGATCCGTCCCAGTCTGTGGCGCCTCACTAGGCCAACGGCACCAGCTAAACACGCTGGGAAAGCCGCTAAGTAGATGTATCCTACGTCAGTTCCTCCCTCCAACAAGCAGAGATTTGTGCCGTTTCTTGAAAGCTTCATGAAACCCAGGGGAATGCCGGTACGTTTTTAGGACGATGGACATTAAGTTCTCCCCACTGGAGTCTGGGCCCTCCTGCTCTCCTTGATGAAAACCTCCTCCTGCCCAGTTTGAGTCTCTCCTTGCTAAGATCACGTCACCATGGAGACCTTGCCTAGGAACCACCTTCATTGCTCTTCATTGCTTTTATACTCCTGCTCTCACCTGACTCTGACTGCCATCACGGCAACAAATGTGATTCTTAAACCCTCCCCAGCCCTGTTTGCTTCTTCCCTGGGTCAGGGGTAGGAACCCCACTTGATCAGAACATTTTATTGATTGTGTTCTCAAGTACTTTTACTGGTATCTGAATGGTAATGTGACCTGGCTTGTCGGGGACTATATACTGCTCATCTGCACCCAATCCCACCCATAACTACGATCTGCATACCCCCTCACTTCGTAATTATTCAAATACACCGTATTTATATATGTACAGAACTCTCATTCTTCACTTTTGCAGTCACAGTTACTGTATATATACATTATTTTTACCACACCATGTATGCATTTTGACTATTTATTTATCACGTAGACATTATACAGCTATTTCAGGCACTTTTGCACTTTTTTCAGATTAAGTGCAGAACTTGTACTGTGCAAAGTTACAATGAATTTTCATCTAATCTAATCTAATCTAATCCCACATTTTAAAAAGTCTATTAGCGATGGTCAGGATTGAGAAGGTGCTCCAGCATCCCGGATTTGCTCCTGCAGTCCCTTCTGGTGACTGCTGCTAACCCACAAAGAAAGCTGAAGAATTGTGATTCAGGTCACTATAGTGCTGCAGTGCCAAGCTACAGTGGGGTTACATTATGACGTCCCTGAAACGTACAGGCACTGCAGTCTCCCAGTGCAAACTTTGACAGAAAACTGCAGTTGCAGTGCAAAAACTCTCCTTCTCAACTCTGTCCCACCTTCATGCAAGGACCTGTAATGAAACGCAAATTAGAACCGTTCCAAAATGTTCACGCTTATTTGGAAGCCACTGGGGTGTTACCTTAAAAGCTTTATCTCTGTGAGGCGAAACGGACTTTACAGGATCTGCCAAGCATTTTCTGGCTGCACCAGGATTTAGCAGCCATATTTAAACATCAGAAGAGCGTCACTCACTACAGCATGTCGACCTCCTCATTTTTTCTCCCGTATTACTTGCCAGTTTTGTCATAATCTGTAACATATTTAGAGCCGTCCCCTCAAACATATAAACAAACTGGATACTTTGCAAAGAAATTCCCAGTAGGCCCCGATATTCATGTAACATGGCTGAAAAAAAATGCAACAAAAAAAGGTACATGTTGGAACAACGTTGGAATTTGCGGAGAGTATTTAGACGTGATTAAAATGATCTGTTTATAAATGCAGAGATAGGCCTCCCTTGCAAAACATTAAGATGACAATCTTCGGGGTGATGTAAGTGTCATATTTATTTGGATGCTCTGCCATTTAGGGACATTCAATTAATCCTAAATTCTCTTCAAAGGTTATCTCCTCTGCAGTAATGTCATTTTAAAAATGTCAAGCGGAGCCCAAAAACATATACTTTTGAGATTTTTTTTTTTTTCTTTTGATGGAGAAAAATAATCCTCATTCAGTATTTTAGCATTTCTTGGATAAGGGGAGAGTTGGACTGTTTCATTTTAAATGTAATTGTGCAACGCAAAGCCAGGAAAAAAATAAAAAGAGAGGAAAGACTGGAAATCTCATTACATTTCCTAACGCTACTGATGACAAGCCGCGCGATGGAACTGCGCTTTGAAAATAAAAGAATTGTAATTATGTGGTATGAATATAATGTAGTCCCGCAAAACGAAAAAATCCACGTCGGTCTCCCAGTGGTTTAAATTAACTGTATTCACGTCTGCCCCCCGCCCCCCCCCCCATGAAGGGTTAGAACCAGGAGCCCCCAGTGACGGGGATTACAGTAAAAGTGCACCCTACTTTCTGAGTTGAGCTATCTTTAAAAATAACCTTGAGGAATGGGGCCTGGGGTTGAGCGAGGGTGCCGCCCCAGTTGTTTTGAGTTTCTTTTAAAATAGAAACACTCCCCCCCCCGGCTGACACATGATGTTCCTGTGCCCAGGACGGGGAGGAAGCAGCCTGTCATCCAGCCCGCCGCCACCGCCCTCAATGACGCCCCCAGGTAGCGGCACCATGCGCCATTTGGATTGCAGAGTTTTGTTGAGGCGTTACCTCACAATCTTGCATCTTATTTCTTTAGCAGATGCTTTCATCCAAAGACGCCTTACAACTGAGGAAGCAGGATCAGGCAGCCGCTGGAGTGACTTGGGGTTAAGGACCTGGCTGAGGCGCCCAGTGGTGACATCACCCCGCCATGTTTGGGATTTAAACCCATGACCTTCTGGTCACAGGTGCAGCAGCCTAAGCTGCTGATCCACAGACCGCTGCTATCTACCATTCCGAAAATCATATGGGCGGAAAATAGGAATCCAGCTGACAAAATAAGCAGGACGACAGGGGCCTGGAGCAGTGGCAGGCAAGCCCCCGGGGTTTCGCTCGTATGCTCGCCCTCCTGTTTCCCAGCATGTCCTCACGCGTGCCGGCAAACCGCAGTGCCACCCCCCCCTTCCCAAGTCATCGTTCATCTTTGCAGCCTCAGCTATTGTTGATTTTGTTTTCTCTGCTGATGTTCCAGTTCGCGGTGAGTAAGGGATTTTATACATGAGCCTCTCTACTGCTGCTTCTTCTTCACCCAGTGGAGCTTTCATTCATTCCTCCTTTAAGGTACAACGATGAAGCCCTTTGGATACTCAGCTTGCCACTGCTTTTCCTTTTGAATTTTTTAAGCAGGTGCTTTCATACATTTTGGGAAAGTGGGGTCAGATGGGCCCTGGAGCTGTTAGGGGTTAAGTGACTTGCTCAGGGGCCCAGTGATGAAATCTCACTGCCGTTCCCGGGAACCAGAACCTTCTGATCACAGGAACAGCATCCCAGCCGTCCTCCTCCTAGCTCACTACTGTGAACTGGAGCATTGGTGGAGAAACTTACCACCTTATGCTATAACCTTCAGGTTATAATATTCACCGCTTTTGAGATTTAAATTAGGTTGATGCATTGATGTGTGAGAAAGGGAATTCTGGGTACTGTGATTATATGGGACTGGTCTGTGTCTGAGACAGGGTGAGACTGTGTGTGCGTCTTCATTAAAGTGTGTGCCCCCACCTTGCCCCCCAGAGTTCAGTGCTCTTGTCAAATGCAGCCCTGACACCAACACCCCCTCCTCATCTGCTGTTTGCGACACCCCAGCCTGTCACCATAGGCCATAGTTCTCCACTGTCTTCATGTCTTTCACAGACAGGGACTCGCTCGCCGTCTTTCACTGCTGTGTTAAACATATTTATTTTCGTATGGCATACAATTAGCTGTGATATCCTATTCGGTCCTTTGAAATAGCAAACCGTGACTGCTCTCCAGCAAGACTGAGAGGGAAAGCCAGGGGAAGCCAGCAATTAGCGGGGAGGCAGACGCAGAAGGGGGGCTAGTTGGTGTTTTTGACTGGGGGAGTATACAATGACTGTCTTATATAACGAAATCATACACTAATAGAAACAAAGAATATCATCAAGCTACCATGGTATTGGTAATTAATCTCACTTTGGACGTTTTATTCAGAAGCTGAACGTGTGATGCAGGAGTCAAAAACAATTCACTACTCCGTCTATTTGATGGCGCGGTCCACTTAGCCTGCCGCAGACCCATTCATTAGGTGCGAAAAGGTCGCCTCTTTTTTACTTTGCAATTTATCCAAACCGATGTCCACTTGATGCCTAGAATTCATCCGATTTCACCTGAGGTTGCCAAGAACATGCGAGAACTTCTGTTTCATTTAGTTATTACGTTTGTTTGCTTGTTTGTATGTTTGTTTATTTATTTATCTCACCGGCCATCTTGTGCCCCAACATGAATGACAAGGACTTAATTGGGGGCACCTGTCTTCTCTGGAAATCCTTGAACCCTCTGCTCTCCTATTAACCTCACCTGTCCTTGCAGAAACTCTCAGAATACCAGCACATGTGGAGCTGAGCTATTTCCAGTCTTTGCAGGTGGAGAGAGCTGGATTCTCTATGTTAGTGATGCACTGTGGGCAAAGCTGAATACTTCCTGTATTGGCGGACATGCAGACAGACCTCGGGCGTCATTAGACAAGGGAGAACAACTGTCCTCCCTAAAACGGGTTTATGGACAGGCAATTAACTAGTTAACTACTAGTTGTTCTTTCTCTGAGCCTAGGGTCCTCTGCAGAGGTTCTGAATCCGTGTTTGCTGAGCCCCTGGCTCGTTCCGGAAGTGGCCCGTACTCGCTGAGCCTGGCCACAACGTCCCACGGTGTGGCGGAACGTTCTGCTTGGCGTGAACACCTGACTTGAAAGATGCCGCAGAGCAGCACCTTAAAATGCACGCATAAATCACTCTGAACCATGATAACTGCAACGTCGATGTCGAAGGTCTAACCTCTAATGGACCGGTTCCTCAATGTTTCATTAACCATTTACTGTATGTGATTATGTGTTTACATAAACAAAATTAAGGAAGAAAAAAGCATCTTGCATTAAAAGAAACAAATCATGATAACTTCTTTCTGAGGTAAAAATAATTAAAAATTTATTGCATTCATGAATTTATTTTACAATATCTATATGTACATGTCATTTTCACATATTAATTGAAATAGTTTTTGCAGCCTGTGGTTGAATTTGGATCAGCACTGATGCCACATTCTGAGTTTGGAAGCTCTTTTCTTAATATCAATGCATTGAGTTGAAATATGTCAGGAGGCATTTTATGATCTTACATAAACTTTCACTTCGTAGCTCCTCATTCGCTGTCACGGTCATATGACCTCAAGGCTCCTCCCGGGGCGGATGGGTGGTGCCCCCCCTAGCATGCTGAGGATGTCCCTCACGTATCCGAGGCTCAGGTCTTGGGAGACGGTTCCTTCCGACTGAGAACAATCAAGGAAACTGTTTGCGGGCCTGGGGCAGCTATTTCTTCCTCCCCTCCCCCATGCTGAGTTTGTGCGTGAGCGGACGCCCATGATTATCAGGCGGATGGAGACGGAGGAGGTCGGCTCAGAAGGCCAAGAAAGAAGGAAAATCTCAGCGGGGTTGCAGGTGGGGGTGTGGGAGACACTGAACTTGAACCTTCACACATGAAGACTTCGACTTCCCTATTGTTCACAGGGTTAACGAATAAATGAGCAACAATTCAGCGGCTCTCCAAAGTAACCTTCTCGCTGCCCTTGTGAAAAGGCGCGGGACAATGGGAGCCGTTCTGTTCCAAGGAGCTCAATAGAGACCTTTAATTCGATCTGGGTGTGTAACGGAACGTAAAAAGGCTTTTACAGTTAGCCAGCTCGCAATAGGAGCTGCGGCGAATTAACTCATGGGAACCACTTTGTCAGAAACTCATGGAAAAGGCACAGATCTTGCTGGAGCTGAGGTCCTTCCTGCAGCTGCTACATGTTTTCTTGGAGAAGCAATGGCGATACTGATGCAAGTTATTATCTTCAAGTAGCTTTTTAATGCCAGTACTTTTTTTATTCTAGACATATAATAAAAAATACATCCAGGTGATTGACGCATACCCTTGGTATGATTGCTGATTTGAAGGGGCACCGCTGATTTCCGCACCTAGTGCTACATAATGGGTCCTATCCAAACTAAATGCTGGCCCCCACATAACTCTGTATAAACTTTAATGCTGAGACTTTGTATGACTTTGAATTGGCTGATTGTGGGCAGTTTCGGGAGGTCTGCTGTATACTGCTATACACTAACAGTATTAGATGAACATTGCAGTGTCATCATGAGCCCCTTTATCAGAACATAAATGCAAAAACTTTGCACCTTGTATCAGTAGCCATGCATGCATACATATAACATATTCATAACGTATGATTCTGTTGCGTAGGTGGATAGAAAGAAGATCTAGGTTCCACATTTGTATGCTAATGTTTTTGTTTTTATATTGGTGGAGGGTAGATGCGTTATCTATCTATCTATCTATCTATCTATCTATCTATCTATCTATCTATCTATCTATCTATCTATCTCTTTCTGTCTCTCTCAGCCGTAACTAAAGCTCTTCTTGGGAAATCTGCTCCAGATTCCAAGTCTTTCAATCATGAACATCATAAAACTATTCGCTTAGCATTACTTTTCCCCGTAGAAAACCTTTCAGACAGCTGGCCTTGGTGTGAAGATCCCTGCTGGCCTGACGGTGAAGCACGAAACCATGCTTCACGGAAAATTCTGCCGAGAATAAGTAAAAACCACTTCCAGTTTGAATAGACTATGATCACTATCTGCATCAATTTTCACACCTTCGACCTAATTTCATTCCCCCCCCCCCCCACCTTTTTAAAGCTGTCTGGAGATTTCTTCGTTTTCACAGGTGTTGAGGGTGCAATGGTGGCATGAAATCGCTCGCGCGTCATGCAGGAACTTTTCTTCAACGGTCCCGTGGATTCATGCTCCCAATTTCATGGCAAGCTATGGTGACAATGAACCTTATTGACATTTCAATTACGAACTCATGTCCTCCGTGTCGATGGAAAAATACTCCATGTGTACTAGAAACTTGGTAACATATCTCCCTGAAAAAGGGTGATCCGATGGAACCATCCCAAGGAGCCGTGAGCCATCCCAGATGACAATCGATATGTGTATCGGCTCACCCTCTGTGTTCATTACTTTTTATTACTTGTTCTGGAGTGATAAATGGGCCGATTTCTCAACACAGACATTAATGAAACAAGTGCAGCGATCCCAAACATCGGCAGCATCAGATCCCCGCGTGACGGCGAGTAAACGAAATTGCGTGCGGATAGCCTTCCTTGGATGAGCTTCAAAGGAAATCATCAGGAAAACCGTGTCTACGTTTGATGCCGGTGGAATGGGATGCCGGTGTTACAACGGTGTTGCGTTTGCGGATTCAAAACTGCCGGGGTGTCCTTGGTATCTTTATGACGTCACTTTGTTGCCTTAGTTGTATGGGCGCATGATCTGCAAATACAAAACAAACAGGGGCCAATCACACAGCTGAGTTATATGAATTATAAAGAATATGAATCTGTCCGTTACTTAACTTAAATTTCACTTTCTCAGGATCCACGGACTGATAGCTGTAGGCTCTCGATGGGCCATGACTCCAGGCCGCTTTCCTCTCAGGAACCTTGTTAGAATCACGGCTTAATATGAGGCTTAAAGTGAGCTAATCAGGGGCAGATTTGTTTCTGGAGTTACTATGTGCCCTGGAGTGTATGACTGTTTGTGACCAACAGGGGGTCTGCAAAGCTTAGTGGCCCCATGCAAATGTATGGTTTGGGTGGTGGTCAACATCACCACTGAAACTAGTCTATATCAGTCACATGGTGGGAAAGGCATTAGCTAATGTCAAACGCCTCGCTCTCTTGAAGTGTTGCAGGGCATGAGATAGATGGGGATGCTAACATTTATTATATTCTAATTGTTCTGGGATTTAAAAGCTATGAGGAAATCTTGTAGTTTTTAATGAAATGTGGCTTGAACCTAATACAAAATGGCTAACACAGCAGTACGAAAATGATGCAGGCTTAGATTAAAAATTAAGCATGCCAATGGTTTTAAGGATTTATTTGGTACGTAAATGCTTAAAGGTACACGGTATGCTAAGACGTCTTTCCCTGTGGGAGTTATACAGTGTGCATATGTAACTGAGGTGGAACAATGAACAGGTTTTATGGTACAGTACTGGCTAAAGACTTAGCATTAGCTGATGATATGGATATGCAGTAAAAAGGAGACTCGTCTCTCAGCCTGCACTGTTGGCGGTAATCAGGTTATCGTCTTAGAGCAGATGCTGGCCTCACTCCAGCACCAGGTCACTGGATCCATCCTCGGACTCATCTCCAGGTCTCTGTATTCCGGGCACCTCCAGAAGAACTGCCAGAAGACGAATCCGCTTGGCAGGTCTTGTCCCAAACCCGGAAAGGGCAGCGTCGAGCACGCGAGCGGAATAGAGGATCGCCTTGGCTCGCCTCAGCGCTCCGCCTGTGCCTCCAGCCCTGTGTGGCTCCCCCCCACCTCCACCCCCACATCCACTGCTGCTCTCTGAAGTCCATCGGCCAAATGAACACGACACACCTGTCGTCTTTCATACCTTTGCACTCATCCAGACGCCTGGAAAGGTGACCTAACTATCCACTTCCTGTGCGACTTCATTCTGCAGCAGGACAGGAAGGACATCGCGGGGGGGGGGCGTGCTTTTATTCGACACGCAGACACATGGGCATCATGGCTGCCTTCCAGTGCTTGGAACTTAACATCATTAAATCACAGTCCCCAATGAAGTGCGATTAGAAGAATGACAGGGAAACAGAAAACACTGGTTCAATATGCCCCCTCCCAATACATTAAATCTATTTATCAGGGCTTTTATCTAAAGTGACGTATTACTGAGCAAGCAGGGTCAATCGGTCCCTGGAGCAATTGTGGAATTAGGGCCTTACTCAAGGGCCCGGTGGTGGAATCATTGACTCTGGTCTGGTGACCTTCTGATCACGGCTACAACATACCGACCGACACCAAAAATGATGGAATGATGCTTTATGTGCCATTTGCTCAAGTACAACTAAATTGAAATCTTGCTGTCCTTTGAGACTGAAGTTTGGGCCATTTATCCAGCTCCCCTGGAACATTAAAGACCCCTATGGGCCATCAGATATGTGGATCCAAGCCAGCAACCTTCCGATAAAGTGCATAGACCTAACCCGCTGAGCCACATACTGCCCCCCCAACTACCAAACACACAGCAGCTAGGATATTGTGAATCCATGTCTCAGACCACGGACTCAGTAGAGTATGATCTCAACCACACCGAGCTTTAATGGGAGCAACCTGGACCCTCAATCAGCTGTCAATAAGCTTCATGAGGTATGTTGTCTTTGAGGTTGCGCAATTCGTTTGGGTGGTTTGCTAACAGGTTTTCGCTTCCTGTCTGTGGGAGAAGGGGACCGAGCCACCTGCGGTTGGCGGGTGCATGGATCGAGGGCCGCTTAGCAGCAGGTGAACCCCCGCAGAAAACGTCCCCCCATCCCGTGCAGCTCCTATGTTTCCTGCTTGCTGCTGAGCACCATCTGCCATCTCCGCCCGGCGTATCTTCAGATGGGAGCGAAACTCGCCGGGTGCTCAGGCTCGCCACGGAAAGCGATGTGGAAAACAGAGGCGTGGATGTATCGACGGGGCCCCTCCATCCTGCTTCGGACGTGGTCTTTGGCACCGGTGCCCGCTGCTGATCCGTCTTTGGGTCTTAACCCAGCACATGGCACACGAGGCCACAACATGCCTGCATTCTGTAGCTCACAATGAGCTCTCATCCGCCTGCCGTGGCAACAGATACCACGGCAACGGGCAGGCTGAAAAGGACACCGCTTCATCTTGTGCTGCAGATTCCCCATGCCACTGAAATGCAATGAATTAAGGGAGGTCAAACATAAGATAGGAGGGGTCAAAGGGCACGTGTATGTATCACACAGCATCTGTTAAAAAGGAGATCCCACGGACGGGATCGCCTCTCCACTATGGCCTTTCCAGTCAAGGGGACCTGTGTGGGGGTTTGTTTTCCCACATGTTGGTGAGTCTGTGGGGATGTGGACGGGTCGTAAAAAGATGTGTGGGTTGAACAATGCACCCCACGCCTCTGTGGGATCTATCAGAAATGAATCAAAGGCTGAAAATGAGCCCGGTTGTTCAAAGAGGATCATTATTTTGAAAGGAGAGTCACAGAGAAAGCCCAGTGACCAGCTCTGCACCCGTACTGCCATGGCACTCAGGCGGGGAGATCTCCTGCATTAAAGGAGAGCAATCTCAGAAAAAAAGGTGAAAAGGCCAACTTTGATGTGACAAGATTTTCTACTTAAAAAAAAGAGTTTCTCACATTAAGCAGGTTCATTGACCTCTGTTGCGTAAGGGTCCTGCTTTTTTAAGTGTCTCTGTTATGTCCTGCTCCAGCCATAGAAAGTGCCGACCTGGTTCTGATTAACCTGCAGAACGGCCTTCAGTAGTTTAATGTTCTGTCAGCTTCACCGCAATCGAACCTCCAGTTGTGCTGGAATCACACTGGCAAGTGTGAAGCGTGGCATATGGATGGGTTTTGGAGGTGTAGTATGTGGATGAATCCACCAATCTGGATAAAAAAATTTGTTATGTTTGAAGACAGGTACAGGTATGTAGAGGTAATGCTACAGGTAATGCTACAGGTAACGATGTGTTCTGTCAGAGTATCAACATATCTGGGGGAAAACACTGAGAAGTCAGCCCTGTTAGTATACAGTGTATACACTGTATGCATGTGTCTGTCTTAACTCAGCAGAACTATGTTGTTTCGTTCAATATCAAATGAAGTTTTAAGCAGGATAGAGCATAATGTTGGAATATATTCTGGACGGGGTGGAAACATTAAAATACTGAGATCATTTAAAATAAAATAAAATAAAATAGAATAAAATAATGCTCAATGTTATCTTGGCAGACGACAGGATAATCAAGAAACTGGAACAGAAATGACCCAGCATCCTCTTCCAGATACAGGGATTTTTAAAAAAAAGGCACTGTTGAAAAAAGGATTGTGGGTAAGGGCTTTGTAACTGAGGCCGTAATCGATATGTGAGCCCAGGGTGGACCAATGAGATGTGAGAGAAGATCAGGATTCAGCCTCTCGTCGCTCCCTGGGCTTCTGGGTAAAAAACTCAGCGAAAAGTGTCATGACAGATCCCATTGTAGACTGTGATTCCAGAGTGGGGGTGCCTGCTCTGGGGTGGGGCTGGTTATTGGATTGGTTAGTACTGACTGTGGAGATAAAAAATGTTGTGACACGAAATGTGTGCTTATCTCCTTCAGCAACCAGTGATCTGTCTGTGCCCCTACTCTGCACGCACTCATGCACACACACACACACACACACACACACACTCACACGCGCACTCACACGCGCACGCACACACGCACGCACTCACACACACACTCACACACACACGCACTCACACACGCACGCACACACGCACGCACTCACACACACACTCACACACACGTACTCACACACACATGCACGCACACAAACATGCCTGGCTTGATGCCAACTGCCTCTCCAATCCCAGCAATGACACAATGACTATATCAGTTGCAGACCCTCCTCCTGCCCCCCCATTTACT
>JABFEA020000067.1:5955375-5971063 GCA_019775915.2 Cyphomyrus plagiostoma | reverse complement strand
GGGGGGGGGGGGGGGGGGGGGGGGGGGGGCCAAGAATGTGTGAGTGATGGGTTGGGTGGTGGGGGGCTAGGAGGTCCATTGTGCTCCTGAATGCTCCTTAGACAGGCCAGCTGTGAAACCTGGCTCACTGATCTGATCCCTGTTTATATAGGAAGGGGGAAGGACAGGAAAAAGGAGCCCTATTGAGAGAGCCCCCGCTCCGCCATGAATGGTAATGTCTCCCGGAGTCGCGGTGAATGCCTCAGAGAATCTTCCATTTCAAGCTACTTCCTGTACCGCTCGTGGAAAAGGAGGAGAGACAAAAAACCACACGGAAAAGGGAACGATTTCCAATTCAGGCTCACCTGGACTTTTGTGCTTGGGAAAGGGGCTCCGTCGACGTGCCAAGCCGTGCCACAAGGACGCCGGTCAAGCCTGACTTTTCACCGCAACATTTCCTTCCTGTTCAACAGATCCCTTCCTACTCGAGATTCGCTTCACGATTCCCGCGTCGCCTGTCGCCAAGACGAGTCGAGGCTCCGCTTTTCCCTGTGGCACAAATTTTAATCAGGTGGGGGAAAGATAGAATTGGCATGGATGATTTTCTGCAAGGCAGGAACAACAGATACTTTCTTTTGCACAACCTAAATATACGTCCCTTTTAACCCACACGTCTATTACTGGGTAAACCGGGCAGACAGATGCCGTCTCTACGATTTGTTTTGCAGGCCGTCTCAGGCTGTTTTTATTTTATTTGTGGAAATGCGAATGAATGACCCTGTCTGCGCAAACTGAATTACTACATCAGTTGGACGTCTCTTCAGGAGAATCGCTGGGCCGCAGGTTCGATTGGATGAGTGTATCTAGGAAACGGTCTCCGAGCGTTTAATGGGACCGTTTCTCCATCTCTGTCTATGTGTCAGCATCCCACACTGGGTCTCCTTAAAACGACGGCGACAGCTGATGCAAGAATCCCCGCAAGCGACCACAGCTTCTGGGATATTAATCGGAGCTTCCGCCGTCCTAAGGGGGGACCAGCCCGTGAAGACACGCTGTTAGGGAAAGCTGAGCCGGTCTCCCAAAAGGGCGACATTTTCTTATTTTGCTGTGTGCCCCAAAGCTCCGATTTCAAATCATCGGTGTATCAATTTTTAACAGCAAAAAAAAAATAAAAAATCAATATTTAATCTTGGTTTGCTTGTTCGCAACTGAGTGCTCGCTTAGAGCCTAGGCTGGTTTGAGGGGGACCCCAGAGCGAGTCTCTGAGGTGCCCAGCAGGTACCCAGTGGGTGGCCTTACCACTTCGGAAACACACAGTCATCTGATGAAAACAAAAAACGCAAGAATAGAAAATTGTAATTGTAAAAGATGTTATGTAGCGCATGCAAACATCACGTTATGGGGAACAACGATATGAATCACCCTCTGATCCCTGACATCTGCCCCGTGTGAAGCACCCATGCACGCCAGGCTCAAGACAGCCTGGCGTCAGTTTTCCGTTCTGGAGACGGCTCACCCTCCCCTCCGTATGCTTTTCTCAGCCTACCCAGACACGTCCACCATGGGGTCCCGGGGAACCGGGGGCCAATCCTATTAGCCCCATATGGACAGAGTGAGCGAGAGCGATAAGCAGGGCTGGTTGCTTGGCAGGGCGAGATGGGCCGTTATTGGCTCAGGCATGAGGCTCAAAGCGGGGCCCAGTGCTGGCTTGGGCCATTTACGTGATTTCAAGGGGGAATTAGACTCAGCAAAGAGGTGCTTTTAGGGGCTGAATGAGCTGTGAAAAGGTTGGGAAGACCCCCAGTATTCATCGACACGCTGAGGAAATGAAATATACAAGGAACTATTATTTCTTTTCTTTCTGTAACCTGTGTGGGCACTTATTTATTAATTTCTTTCTTTGAAAGCTATAGCCATGCATTAAAGTGTGATTGAAATGTTGCACGTGGTTGGACTGCAGAGCAGATTCACATATTGCTGTACTGTCTTCCAAGAGGGGAATGTGGCCAGAATGGCACATATATGTTTGGGGGACAGAGAGAGGCATTCCTCCCCTTCATACCCTGAAATGTAATTTATTCACATCTGCTTTGCGTGTCATCTCACAGGAAACCTGGTGTGGTAAATCCCCTGATTTCAGACCCTGTCCAACTGCGAGAAGCCCAAGGCATGAAAACGTGACATCCCAAGCATCGCTAAACCCAAACGGTACACTGGGGGGTGTCCGTCCTGGGGAATCCGTTGGGGTTTGGGGTTAATGACATGCTAAACCCACATCCATCTCCCTGCCCCCGCCCATCACCTCAAAGAAACAAAAACGCTGTCTTCTTGGAAGTTTGTTTTTCCTCCATATGTTTCTCTTCCAGTAATTACGTGGCCCCAGAGTGCCGTCTGAACTGTGGTCGGTAAATGGAGGGCACTTTTCTGCTTTGAAGTGAGGTGACATTTATGCCTGGAATTGCCAAATTGAAGGCAAACAATGAAGAACCCGTCTGAAGGCCTAGATTGTCTGCTGACGGAGTTCTGCCAAGTCCACACTGGACACTTACTGTCCTACCTCATCCCTTGCTAAATATCTTCTTATTTTACGTAAGGAATTTTGACCCCCCTCACCCCCTCCCTCTGCATTTTACTCTCAAATGCCCTGTGCTCGGGTGAAACCCCAGAATTTTCTCCAAGCTGGGTGCCCTGTCACAGCCATAAACGCTGTGATGTATGAATCTTCTCAAACAATGTTCTGCATGCATGAGATGGAAATATGGCTTCTGATGGAGGCCTGCCAGGTGGCTACGTAGGAGAGGCCTAATACCACCATAATTCCCTGTTATCACCCGTGAATAAATCGTATGCAAAACACACCCTGCTTCTGAATTGTTATATGTTCTCAGGGTATAATGTGAAAATTAAATACAGAGCAAGTAACAATTTCTTCCTCCCCCCTCTCGCTCTCTGTCTCTCTCTCATTCCCCCCCCCCCCCCACGCCTGCACAGATTTTGTTGCTGGCTGTCATGAGGTTATTGTGATATACCCAGACCTGCAGCTCTGCTCATCACATGGTATAAACTGCTCAGGACTATGGAGCAGACTATACCTTTTCTTTTTTCGTCTACATAAAATTGGAGCAGTGTGTCCCTTGAAACTCTGATTATAGATGGTGCGTTTCATAGTAGATGGGCTGACAGAAAAATGCCTGTGATAGATTTTTTAAAAGCCATTAGCAATCGTCATGAAAAAAATTGCACCTTAATGGATGGAAAAAGGCAGCTTTGAGCTCTGTAGGACCGTTTTCTCTTGCTAGTGGCCTGATAAGCTGGCTCCAGCTGATGTCCTGCTCCCTGCTGCCACCTATAATTAATATTGGAGCTTCTGGATGATATCACTGCCCAGAGAGGCCTTCCCTCCTTACCCTTGTTGGGCTGTTTGATAGTGTCTGTACCTGGCTTGAGTGTTAAAGCTCAGTTCAGATAAAGCAGGGCTGGGCTGACCAGGAGTTGGAGGCTATGCTCTGAGGTAAAAGAAACCATCTCAGGAAAAAGCTGGTCATATGATTTAAGTAGGATTTAGTGATGCAATTGTGCCATCCGTGAGGTCTGTGATTGGTCAGTCTACCCGTTGCACCTGTCGATGGAAGTGTGACTAACCAATCACGAAAGACTTCCCAACAGCAACATTACCATAGTCTCAGACATCATGTCCAGACAGCCATTGACAGCCCGCATGTCCTCCCAGATGCAGCTGCCAGATAATTGTGGGTGGGGGATATGTGGGAAGGAGGGGGGGGCATCAGCATCGCCATCCATCATGATGTGGACCTGCAAGATGGCAGACTCCTTGTGTTTGGAAGAGAAACGACACCACGTCCCACACGTACACAATGAAGCAGCGGATGGAGGGAGAGAGACGGGCCACAGACAGAGAAAAGGAAGGTGGACTTCCAAGCAACACGACTGATTAACAAAGCAGTGTATTAACCTTCAGGTATTCAACTTTTGGTGCTGGAAAATCGATGCGTGGAGCCAGTGTTGTCGGTGCCCTGTCCTGCAAATCTCCTGTAGGTTCTAGAAATGCTGTATTGAATATCTGTATGACCTACCAGGCCTGTTTAAATGTCATTTATGTAATGCATCGGTCTACGTTGAGGTATATTCCTGAAAGTGCTTACTGAGTCACACCTCCACTGTGTGTGTGTGTGTGTGTGTGTGTGTGTGTGTGTGTGTGTATATATATATATATATATAAAGACAGGTGCAGTGCTTCAGGTAAAGCAGGAAATTCAGTGCGGAGGGTTGGCCAATGATGCTTGCCATTGTGCTCCTGGATCTGGTAGATTTCATTCCATAGTTAGACACTTACTGGAGCTGTACAAGACCGGGCCACATATTTTGGTACTTGAGGTAACTGTTGAGTATGTCTCAACCCTACATGGTAAATATCACACCTCTGCATAACTCCACTCCCATCTCCATCTCAACCAATCAGCCTTTTTTATCTTTTGTCCACATAACGGTTGCCAGCTGATACTTGCTCCTATCCACCAATCCCAGTAGCTTTTCAGTTGATTGGATGAGGAACTACGTAGGCCCACACCACCCTTGTTTCCTGATTAAAGATTCACCCCCTTAGGTTAGTTGGGCTCAGCACACCCCCCCCACCCCACTAAAACACAAAGATGGTCTTCTTTAAACCCACATACTGGTTACTGCTGTATTTCATTAGCTGAGGCAAGCAAAACTACTGAGATCGCTTTATGAAATTCTGAATATGAATCTACACATGCTTCCCTATAGCCATCTCAGACGAGGCCTTCAGTTAAACGAATGAAAGCGCAAAGTAAACATAACTAATAATTTCATGCACTTAACCACTTTGGACATTTGCATCATCAGAGATTTTCCAAAGACATCTTTATGCTCTTACAATCCAATTAAATGGCATGCTCCTTCTATGAATGTGGACCTAGTTGACAGCACCTTTATTTTTCAATTTTGCTACTTCTAATAGATGCATTCTAATGTCATCATAGTCCTGAAACAGATCTGCCTGATTCAACCTCAATTTAATTTCCTAGCCCCTTTGTTGGAGGAGTGAAATCGAATTTTCAGCTATTGTTCGCCGTGATAAATGAGGGAATCCGAGACCTTTTGTGCCGTCTCCAGAAACTGCTGCAGTACATGACAGCCATTAAGTTCCGAGGGAATGACTCAAACAACCCAGCCTTGGATCTTTGAGTTTATCAAGGGCACGTAGCCATCAAACGAGTGGGCTTTCATCTGACCTTACGTTATCGGTCATCCTTGTCCATTTTAGCGCTCTCCAGAACCTTCTGTGTAACCAAGACATTGTCCGGTGCCGCCCCCCTGTCTGAGGCGCTGAGATAGCTAAGGCTGTTTGCCAGTTTATGAGGTTCAGGACAGACTCGCAAAACTGCAATGTCACCCCAGAGTAGGAAGCCACAGCCAGTGGTTTATGCGAAACAGTGTAATAACCTCACAGCTCTGATATTGCAGCACACGAGGCTTTCTGTGGATATTAGTTATGCTAAGGGGGTAAATGGGAAAGGATTTCATTCATCAAGGTGGGGGTTCCACCAGACCCCTCTCTTCACTAGGCTTTTTTCAGCAGTTGCCAGCCTCACTTTTACATGCCTTTTACTTGTCTGTGTACACCTGCCTTCCTCCATTAAATATTCAAACTGGCATATATAAAGAAGGAGCAGAACAGGGAGCTATTAGGTGCCTGGTTGCAATTTCACATCCGCATTTCACATTCCCAGCAGTGCCCTGACATATGGCTACCCCCCCCCCCCCTTCTTTTTTTTTGCAATTTACTCTTCAGCTCATAACTGAAATCATAAACCCTTCCTCTAAGCCCTGGCAGACAGAGTCAGAGGTAAGACGGCAGAATTTACCGAGTCAGATGGGGGCGGATTTGGAGAGGCAGGTGACGGTCTGAGAGCCGCATTCGTTTGGGGGCCGCGGAGTCAGGGCTCAGCTGTTTCCAAAGCCGCCCCCCGTCCCAGTATTAATGTGGACGGCTAGACCCATTTACTGCCATGCAATTAAGTTAAACCCTGTCTGATTGGCTCATTGTGTGGCCCTGCTTTGCTCAGTCACTCTGCTACCTTCTCTGCCTCTATGCCTCCCAGAACCATGGGCGCATCTGATGACACATATACAAACACACACACACATACAGACCTGTAGTCATAGCTTTGTGGGGATCGTCCATTCATTTCTATGGGCAAAACCCAAATCTGAACAATGACTACCCAGCCCTAACCTTAACCATAAGTAACCAAACAAAATACAAGTCCTTTGGCATTTTTGGTTCTTTGGTTGCAGTCACAGATGTTTATCAAACTGAATTTCCCCTTGTTGGGACTAAAAAATGGTGGCAGGTTTTTATCACATTGTGGGGAACATTTGGTCTTCAATACAATACAAATCTAATCAACACAAAAAACACAGGCCTGGTTTCCTTCTTAAATTTCTACAGAGATGGGACTTCTAAACAATTTCCTCTCTGATAATAAAAGTATTCTGATTCCTCCTTCATCTTCACAAACATTTCTGAGCATGCACTGTTCTTTGCCGCTCTGGTGCCCTTGAGGGATCGCATAGCGTCCATCGGTTGCACAGAATGTAGTATGTCTTCCAGCTACTATTCACCTACTGTCTTATCCATACTGAGGATTCAGATATACTGTTTACTTTGCATACTGTATTTCACCTACTACATAGAAAGCAAGTATGCAGTTTCAGGCTCCATCTCTAGTTTCCTGCCAGTGCAGCATGAATGAACACTGAAAAGGATCTTCTCAGTTAGCTGTCCAGTTCTCCATTCCAGCATGCTATCTCCATGATATATCATCAGTTTTCAGGTCATGAGACCTTGTTTGCACCATTCTTCAAATTCATTCAGTGGATGTGCGCTTTGTTCCTATCAAACCTGCCAGCTTTAGGTGTTCAGGAAGGATTATGGATTTTTCGCGTTCTTGGATGCATCAGTCATTTTTCTTATATTTTTAATGTGAAATTCCTGCTGCATTGTCCACTAGGAGCTCTGAGACATCCATGCAACAATGGCAACAGGTTATGTTCCTTTCTGGTTTTCATATAAGATGCAAGGGCACCTGAAACCCCGCCCCAAAGGATATCATTTTGGATTGCTGAGGCTGGGTTTCAGATTTAACTACAGCGAGGATTTCTTGGTGGTAAGTTATGGAAGAACAGTGTGGTTTTGATGTATTTTACCAGCAAAATCCCAGCGCAACTATAAAGAGTGTGAAGTGAAGCTGATTTATGTAAAAGAGAAACAATAGACATTGAACCTGCCCTCATGATATCTGCTGTTCAGTCCTACCTGGCTTCACAAACGCACTATTCACCACCTCTGTTTTCCAGGCTGGACAAGGACTCCATTACCTGAGGGTTTAAATCCACTCTGTGGGATGAGTCTGTCAGCTGAGCCGGCGCTTTGCCAAGTTGCAGAAATGAAGATACAGCCAATAATACTCAGGCAGTTAAAAAAAAATATTTTGTTACAAAATAACCCCAACAATGAAAACCCATCCGATCCGTCCATCTCACATAATCAATCACCCAGCACATGGATGCAGCAATGCTGGGCCATCTCCCAGGAAGTAAGGGAGAGGACACCCTCGGCAGGATGCTAGTCCATAACAGGGCACACACACACACACACACACGTCTGTATCATTGTGGGGACCATGCATTCATTTCCATGAGAAAAAGCCTAAATCCAATGGCAGCCTTACCCTCTACCCAGACCTAACCTTAACCATGTTACTTAAGTTACCACACAAAATACAAGACTTTTGGCATTTTTAGTTTTTTTCAGTTCACGTGTTTTTTATACAAATGAGTTTTCCCTTGTGGGGACCGAAAAAATGTTCCCACAAGGTCAAAGTAATAGGTTTTTTGTCACATTTAATATAACAATTTTTTTCATATTTTTGCTGCATTTAACACAGACACACAACTAACCAAACTTCATGCTTTTGTACTGCTGGAGTAAACTAGGGGCGAAAAAACTCTAGAGGTGTGTGGTGACACGGATTCAAAGGCTTTATTGTCATTTATACAAGTACAATGCAATGCATCATCCTTCACACAGTGATAGAGAGGAGCGCACACACACACACACACACACACACACATGTGTGTGCCACACTTGCCCAAATTGACAAGTGCGATTTTTTTTCCCAGTGGCTGGAGTGTCAATCCTACCACCCCCATTTTTTTCCTGAACGTTTGGGAACCTGCTTGCAAAACTGGGTGTAGGTTAACATCATATCCAGAACAAAAAAAATTTGGGTCAAGGGCCCAATGGAGTAGAACCACTGCCAGCATTCATGGGATTTGAACCAGCAAGCTACCAATTACCACAACAGAACCCCAGCTACAGAGTCACCACTCCAGACTCTGATATGTAAAATGATAAATATGATAAATACCATCATATAGCAAATATTGAGGACAAACACATGATTTAAAGTATACATACAATACACAATAACATACGATATACAGTATACAGTGCTATCTAATGATCCAATGTGCCTCAAAAACTTTAAATCCGACAGTTGTAATGTATGGTTTGACATGCATGGACTGAAAATGCTGCTTTGGGTGCTTTTTTGGTGCTTTCATCAAATTCACTTGTTTGTGTGATGTTTTCAACAGAGGCTCCACGTGGAAACTACACGATGCGCATGTCAGGGAGGCAATTGTGGAGGAGACAGGCCTCCTCATTTGGCACCCTGCCGTGCCCATGTGACGTGACCCCACCCCCTTTCCTGCCTGCCAGTTTAAGCTCTTTTTTTGGAAGTTTTGACAAATCTGACCTGCAGGGGGCGTGCCACTGATACTAATGCTAATCATTCCATTGTCGTCAGGAATAATGGATCCGTTTGCTCAGCGGGTGGCAAGCACGGGCTTGACGTGTGTAAGGCGTGTAAAAGGCATGAGAGAGACAGCTCACAGCTGGGCCTCCACGGCGACACCATTACACTGGAGGGGGGGGGGACATATGTAGACATAGTGGATTTCCTCCCGCCTACCTTTAAGTGACAAGATGAGGGTAAGGTAAGGGTGCGGCTTACAGGATAAATCCTTATGGCTGACACCAACGTACTGTTCTGTTTGTCAATCGAGGGGTTGGCAGCACCAACAAAAGTGCAGAGTGTGACCTTGTGAGGTGACCTTCCCATGTGATGAGGCTCAGGTATTATTTAAATGGTGTATTATTTAGCAGTGCTGTTAATTTGAGAGGTGAAGTCATTGATAAGTTTAGTAGTGTATAAAAGGGCAGCGACAGCGGAAAACTGATTGGCCCCTTCAGTGTCCCTTCCCCTGTCACTCAATGATTCAAAAAATATCACTGGCTAATGAAAAGGCCAGCCCCTTCATATGAATTATAAAAAAATCCTAAAATCACCCCTTGTTCGGTGGGTGGTACTGCCGCCTCATGCCTCCAGTGTTGGGGGGGGTTGAAGATTAGCTTTGTGGTTGTGTGTAGAGTTAGCATTTTCTGCCTGGGTTTACATGCATCGCCACTGGATACTTGGTTTTTCTCCCAAAATTCCATGCAGTTTTCAGTGGATTGGTGTTTCTAAATTGCCCTTGGTGTGTGATTGCGTGTGCCTGCCCCTGTAATGACCCAGCACTCCTGTCCGTCATGGCCCCCGCCTCACGCCCTATGATTCACAGCATGCCCTGCCACGCACCACGCGGTGCCTGGGATAGGCTCCAGGGCTCCCGCAGCCGGTCGAGTGTTTATCGGAAATGGAGCGACGTTCGAATGGTATTAATGTGGGGAGATTAACGACAGTTTGAATCAATGGACCGAAAATTGGCATATATTTTTCCATCAGGCCTCTGGGAAGAAAAAAAAAAAAAAAAGGCAACCCCCGTCGAAAAAGACAATCTTTTTTTTCCCTGTGGATCAAAAAGATGAAAGGGCAAATGTAGCGTTTCAAAGACGGCGGAGGACAAGACGCCAGTCCACTACAAATGAGGACAGAGGCAGAGAGGCAGGCCATGAGGATGCGATGTCTCTCACTCTCAAAACGTGCGACGGTCCAGTGGCGTGACATAAAATGTTAGGAGACGCTAGAACAACAATAAAAACACACTCTGAAGGATCAATACGCAGCTACATCTTTGACTTCTTAAAGAACGGTTGCTTCGCCACTCAATCTTAAAACATTTTTAAAGCTTGCAGCCCAAGGCACTAATTCATCTCAGTGACAGCCTGATCCAACCAGGCTCTGATGAGCCCCACCTCCGACCCACCTTAACCAAAACGACCTCTTTCTTGGGGGGAGGGGGGGTAAAAGTGTGAAGTACTAGTATTTTGTTCCAGTGTTGCTGTTTGAGTTCACACTGCTTTAAAAGGGTTTTTTTTAATCACACTGGTTGATTGTGTAGTTCCAGGACTGTTTAAACTCAGTTTAAAAAGTACTTCTTTAGTAGAAGACTGTTTTTGGTGACATTTTGTACTCTCGGTTGTATTCGGCATTTAAAATTTTCGATTGTTTTATAAGGGACTGCATCTGACATGCTGTAAGCAACATCTGTGGACCAAAAAAAACATCATTTAAGCAAAAATTGAGCAAAATTGTGCTAAATTGTGTGAGATTATGCCAATTGTGGGCGATTTATATTTTTCACATCTCTGAGAAAAACATCAATGGCTTGTATAACACCTACCTTTTAGCAGAGCTGATTGCTGCAGTGCCGGGACAATCAGGCAGTTTAAACAGATATGCAGAAGTGATGAATTAAAAATGGCACATAATTCAGGCCGTCACCTCAACCTCGACCTCCCCTGCCCATTAACTCCCAGGCGCGTGGCGAACGGCTGGGTCCATTAATACCTCCAGCACCTGTTTCACCAGTCAGTCAATTCATGGCAGTCTGCACAATGCTGGCAAGACCACAAAAGCCAGACACAAAGTGGTGTAATGTTTGTAATGGTGTGTGAGAGAGAGTGAGAGAGAGGGGTTTGATTGTTTATGCTAAAAGTGGGTGCCCACAACCAAAATCAATCCATTCCTCCACCATAATCTCACAAACAAACACACAAATTTATTTTTGTATAGTGCATTATCACAACATTACATGGTCTCAAAGCGCTTTACAGCATCCCCACCCAAGCCCCCAGTGAGTAAGCCATAGGCAACAGTGGCAAGGAAAAACTCCCGAGAAGGAAGAAACCTTGGGAGGGACCAGACTCAAAGGTCGAGCCCATCCTCCAGGGGCCGGCAGGGAGAGTCAAATAGAAGAGCTGGCTAAATGCCGAGTCATACTCTCCAAATCATAAAATTTGAGACACAAACAAGGGGCAGGGGGGAGATGACAAGCCGGTGCCAATGCTCCCTCCAATCGCTAGGCAACCAGAAGGCAGGCAGCCGGTCATACATGGAAGACGACACAGGCAGAACGGCGAGCTGGATGCACGGACGTCATTGGTAGTGGCAGTGTCACATGTTGCGGGGTGTGCTGGATATCTTGAGGACTCCAAGGAGCACCCCCCAGGAAGAGTAGGGGATATAAACTGAGCCATTAGTCAAAGTAGGGGAGATTATAGGCAGTGCTAACAGTTAGGTGAGTGCAATATGAAGTGTTGCGAGCTCGGGCAGATATGGCTATGGCAGCATAAGTAGGAGGGAGAGGCAGGTGGGAATGTAGGCCTGGAGAGTCCCTGAAGTGTCAGCACTCCAATCCCACAAGCGATTGTGAAGCTAGAATGACAGCACTGTCAATTCAGTTTATCCAAAGCCAATGGCACCAATCTACACCTCACACTATAGGTCTAACTAGGAGTGCGAAATTAGCTAGAACTAGTGTCCCTATACACTAAACTAAACAGGTGTGTTTTTAGTCTAGACTTGAATTTTGAGAGCGAGCCTTAAACCTGCACATCCGGTGGAAGACCATTCCACAGCTCAGGAGCTCTATAGGAGAAAACTCTGCAGCATGCCCTAGCTCTTTCTACCCAGGGTACTAACAGATATCCCAAGCCTTGAGAATGAAGCAGGCGCGGGGGGTTGTATGAGGTCAGCAGATCACTAAGGTATTCTGGTGCAAGGCCATTCAATGCTTTATAGGTTAATAGCAGTATTTTATAGTCAATCCACCACCACAGTGAAGCTGTCATTAAATCTCATTCCACATTTTAGTAAGGAAGTTGGCATCTGTGCCACCTGTACTACGTACAAACCTGGCATTGCTACAGAACTGTTTCAGCTGGTAGAATGGAAAGACCACACATCTCTGTATATCCATCCATCCACAACCGTTTATCTTATATGGGATTACAGAGCCTGGCACTTGTCATGAAGGTAATGGGAATATCTTTGAAAGGATTCCTGGCCATTGCAGGGTGCCTAGTGTTACAGTATTGACTGATGAGGGTAACCATGACCACCAACAAATGACTGGATAACTGCGTAAACACACACTTCATAACATCAGAACATCTGATGACCTTCTGTGGTCTGCATCCCTCTTAGTCCGATCTGTGTTTGCAGGCTGATCTCTCCCATCTGCCCAGATTCAGGGTGATCAAGCCCTCACTGGGCGTGATGAAGTTCTGTTCAAAAAGAACTTTCGGGAGAAACCTGCCTGACAAAGGGTTTTGCCCTTCAAAAAAAGAAAGTGCTTCGCTCAGACTTCCGCTTCTCTCCTATATTTGCGAACAACTACGGTTTTGATCAAGGGTGTCGTGAGGGCACGGTTTGACAGGAGTATGAAAGCGCACTGGAGGGAAAAAAATCAGTTGAATTTCCATAATGCGTTACGCGCAAAAGAATCCCCTCAGGTGCGACACGGGGAAGTGCGAATGCTACCGTAAGCTTAGGGTAAAATATGCTGACGTTACACCCATCCCACACCCTCAAAAAAAGGAGCTTAGAATCTCATCTGACTGCTGAAAAAAATACAATAACTGGGTTTAGTTGATAGAATCGAGGCTTAATTCAGTTCCTGAAGGACACCAGTCGCTAGATTCTGGACCATGCAATGCCTGGGATTTTGCTCCGGTGGATGAATGCTTAGAGACACGATCTACACCTTGCCGCACAGGCCGGATTGCTCAGCTGTGCCAGGCATGACCTGGCCCATCTTGCCACCAAACTGGTCACAGTAATAATCCAGGCTTATATTGTGGTCCAGCACTGCCCGCCTGCTTGCTGTGAAGAGGAGAATAGAGAAAGCATCTGTCTCGATTCAATCGCAGCCCTGTCTCTCACCTCTGGAGCAACCCCTACACACCGTGAGTCTGGGTCTCATTTTACCGAGGCCTGGGTCTGTGTAGGCAGTTGGTTTTAGTGGGGTCGCACAGAGCTTTCTGTCCTTACTGCTCCCTGTCCTAATGTGCAACCTATGTGACCTGTTGTCGTATTCACATTTGATTAATTATGACCCTGGGGTCTTGCTGTCTCTCCCAAGAAACAGATATAGTAGCGGACAGTGTGTGGCTCGGCAAGTTAGGCCACTGAGTCTCTATTAAGAAAGTCGCCAGTTCAAATCCAAGCCAAATTTCCCTGATTTTGTTGGGCCCTTGAGCAAGGCTGGATGGACCTCTAACCCTGTGCTCAGACCCCAGGCTTTGCTCTCATCTCTATATATGATGCACATAACAAACTGCATTCTAATGAACTT
Source organism: Cyphomyrus plagiostoma (assembly GCA_019775915.2). NCBI lineage: Eukaryota > Metazoa > Chordata > Actinopteri > Osteoglossiformes > Mormyridae > Cyphomyrus > Cyphomyrus plagiostoma. The sequence continues at coordinate 5,957,395 of JABFEA020000067.1, read as the reverse complement.
GTACAAATGGCAAATTAAGATTCTTTCAGGAATGCCTTTCAATGAACATCAGGCAATTGTGCTAGTCCTCAAAACTCTAATAACATGGTTTATTAAGTTGAATTTACTCCTAATCATCATAGAATAACTTTCCTAGAAATTCTTATGTCTCATCAAATAACCACAGAACACAGGCACATGAAATTTAAAAAAATACGGAACACTTAAATGGCAGGGAAAAGGAAAACAATCATAGTTTCATAGCTATGATGAATCACAATTGTGTATCTCAATATCGCAATACTTCAACATGGGAATACTTTAACAGGCAGACAAACATGTCAATGAGAAATAGGTCATAATTACTATATTGTTAATAAGAAGAATTTTGTGACCGTCTGTGTTTTTCTGTTTTTCTACGCTTTGTCTGCTCCCCACAGGTGATTTTATGGACAATTCTGCCTGCTTACGAAGACTTTTTTTTAATAATGGTATGGCATGGAACCCGCTCACACACGCACACATGACCTTGTTCCATTCGAAGGTAAAGTGGCAGACACACAGGCCATTATCCTGTTTCACTGTCACTTGGGTTTCCCAGAAAAGCAGACAGCACAGAAAGCCTTAGAAACACAGTGAGGCTGGTGATCGATGGTGTGAATAGTACATTTAATCAGAAGATCAGGAATCAGAGAGATATAATGGGGCTGAGTAATTGATTATCCTGAATTGGGCACTGGCAGCTGGAAGCAAAAGTCGTGAGGTAAGTGTGGAAAGAAGGGATGATGTTTTCAATCATTAATTTACAGTTGTACTTTGCCAACAAGCAGATTTCTGTGCCTGAAGGTGATGCCTGTCTCATATCTCAGTGCAGGTTTCTCCCAGTGTGGTGTTTTTTGCGGCTGAGAGCTCAAAAAGGAAATGCATTGCTGTTGCAGATGTGTTAATTTGGGATTTCACCAATAAGTCATCTTGATTCTGCAGTGTAGTTGACATAATAAAGGCACGGTTTACTTAGCATCCAGTTGACACTAAACAGCGTTTTGCAAAAAAACCTTTGCCCTGAAGGGGTGACACAATGGCTATGTGGGGGTACCAACGTCAAATGAGTGCTGGACAAATCTCCCCCCAAACCTCAAAGACGTGATAGGCAGAGTGGGCTCCCCAGCCTGCTCGTGTGTGCTGGCATAGTGCCCTACAACAGTAACAGGACAACAGCCCCCCCCCCCCCCCCCTTTGCTTTACAAAACTGTACTGCTGGCAAACCCACCTCACACCCGCCACGGAAACTCAGTCCCTGGCTGTCCTGGATAAATGGAGAGATGTGCCAGTGAAATTTAAATACATGATTATCATCCTGCCTCGTCGTTATGTGAGAAAAGGTCGTAGTAAAGGTGACCAGCAGGGGGTGCAGTGTTTTGGACTCTTGTCCCGAAGGTCTCACTTCTCATAACAAGCTGGTCAAACATTATTGAAAGGATGTAACAAAAGCTGGGACCTGTTTGAGAACTGCCGGAAATGGGACTTTTTTCTTCACATCATTACAGTTCTATCAATTTATACAGCTGGGTATTTTATTGGAGCAATTCATATTCCGCGCCTTACTCAATGGTTAGTGAATCATAGCCCCCACTGGCACTGCTATACAATTATGATCTAGATGCTGCAACTGGCAAGTTACAAGCTATGGATCTTGTAGGCAGCTTCTTATACATATGGTTTTTGAATAAAAAAAAATATTTTTGATATCTTTCACTGATTTGGTTCACTTATGGACCTCAAAATACATTTCAAAATAGTCATTCAATTTAATTAGGATAAAATCAGCAATTTGGTTATTTAATTATTCAAGGGCATTGAACCATCAAGTAATCTACTTAAAATAATTAATGATCGTAATTTGCACTGTATAATTAAAGGTCTAAAAAAACTTTTGTAAAAAGGTTTTTTTTTTATATACAAGACCGATTGGGGGGGGGGGGGGGGGGGGGGGGGGGGGGGGGGGGGGGGGGGGGGGGGGGGGGGGGGGGGGGGGGGGGGG
>JABFEA020000067.1:5930294-5955275 GCA_019775915.2 Cyphomyrus plagiostoma | reverse complement strand
TTTAAACCATATGAGTACCTCTTTTTAACCATTTAAAACTTGTTTATTAAATTATTAATTGCCTTAAGGGCAACACATTCGTAATAAAGTGTGTATGTGGGGTTTAAGAACAAATTTATTCATAAGAGTGGTTGGTGAATGAGGCCCATTGTTTATGAAAATTTTTACTGAAAATAGTTTCTTAAATAGTAATATCTTATGTTGTGCTGACCTTTGATTGCTCCATATGCTTGAAAACCAATAGTAAATTTTGGAATAGTGAAAATCTATCTGGGCTACTACATTTTGTGTTGAACTAGCACAGTTACCTAGTAACAATCTTAGGTTCTACCCCTGACAGCAACCCAGAAGCATTCAAATCACTGGGAATTGCTGTCAGATGGCAGGGCTAGCTGTCTGATTTCCATGCTAAAACTGAAACTTAAAACCTTGTGTTATCAAAGAAAATTGTGGCTTGCTTAGATTTGCTTACATTTCCTGTTACTGTTTTATAGTCCTGTTGTTTTGTTTTTTGTGTAACATAATCTGTTTCATCAGATAAAGATGATGTAGGATGGCATGATGGCTGAGTGGGATGCAGCACCTGACATCTGTACAGTTGGGGGCTTGAGTCTCACTTCAGCTTTGTGTGTAGGGCTTGCATGTTTTTGCTGCATTATGTTGTAAGAAATCAAAAGGTTTACTGAGTAACAGTATTTGTAAACCCTACCAAGACTTTAATATAATTGGAAGGAAAATTAAACTAAACTCTTTATAAAGGCCATAACTATAACAATAGAATAGTGCTCCTGTTCCTATAAGTTGGATCGATCCCGCAAATCCCATCTTGCCCCTGAACTACACATTGCTCCCACATATACTACTGATGTTATAACTAATCAGATCTTCTATTTAACTTTTGTAGAAGCTCATTATTTTATATTTCTCTAGCAAAAATATAAGGCCAATGGTAGGTCGTGTTTTTCTTTAGTCAAATATATGATGTATAACCAGACTTAGATTATTGTATAATTTGAAGTTTAGAAATGCAATTTAAAGATTCTTAATCCTCTAAAAGGTTTTTTTTTTCACTATTCCTCCCCAGTTTTGCATTTCAAAGTGAAAAGGGAAAGAATATTAAGTTTTATCAGAATTACATTGTGATTGCTTCAGAATTACTATCTCTGTTCTCAAAGAAAATTGGGAAAGGTATCTGAATTTCTTCTAAGTAGATATCTGATTGCTTCATGTCTCCTTACTAGTGTCCATGACAACCACCATCTGCAAATGTGCTGGCCGTCATTGATCCTCTATATCTTAGACATCAGTAGAGGCCCGGCAGTCATTGACCCCTATTTATCCCACACCACTATTATTCTGTGAATATGTTCTATACACCCACAATAATACAGGGGAATCACCAGAAATTCCACAGAATGCATTTCACATTGAATCAATTGCATCAATGCATTGCAGTAATTTAATGAAACAAAAGAAAGACCTTGCATTGGTTCTGTTTATTATCATTTTTACACACTTAAAGAATATCTATAGCAGTGCCCTGGAGTATAACAGATGCTCACCTATGTATCTTTCAAGTAGAGTTAATGTTAAAACCTCCTTCCTATTGCTAATACTTTATTAGCCTGACATTTACCATGTGCAGGGAGGACTCTATCAGCACTCCATGTAAATGTCAGGTCTCACAGAGTTTATTGGGATTTATAATGTTATTTGTATCTTTTATCAGAGACATCTACACAAACAAACAAATGTATTCAGTCATTTTTATGTGATTTTACTTATCTACACATTACTACAGATTCAGTTGAGATGTTTGGGAATATGACAAAGAAAATTGAATAAAGCCATGATATTTAAAAATGAGCTCCATCAATTTTAAAATCTTTTTCTCACAAAACATTAAGGGAGTTAATCCCTTGTTGATCTCACTTATATGTTGTAGACTAAGACTTCAGAAAGAATGGAGTCTCTGTTATTGGGCAAGTAAACTGAAAAGCCATAAAGTAGATAGCAGTGTAAATTGCCCAAGTCTGATAAAGATTCTTTTTTGACTTCTAAGTCATTGCATTACTATGAAGCCAATTTAAAAACACTATTAAAATATCTCAGAGAAATCCATTGCTGTAGTTTCACAGAGAGAAAAATACGATATAATTAAAAAAGTTACCTGAAAAGAGAATTGCAAATTAGCATTTATATCAGTTTAATTTGTTACACATTTCTATTAAACTGCATGACTAATCTATATATTATGTATTTCTTTCTCAAGGTAAGGTCTGCAAAATATATGAAGGCATTCAGCAAACCAGCCAACTCAAACAGTTGTATTTTCTGATGTAATTTACAAGTTCATTACAGTAGTTCATTATAGTAGCTGTATTTTGATCATTAATCTGTTTACCGTCTGAGTAGCTGCATTACTTTCTGATAATTAATTAAGATACCATAGCAAAGCACTGGTCTTTAAGTATAGAAAAGACTGACTGTAAATGCAGTGCCTATTTCAAAGAATAACGAGTATAATCAGATACGGCCATCCTTGTTGTTATGTTTTAACTAAAAAATGGCTACGTGTGTGTATGTGGCTGAGAATCCCATGACAAATAAATCTCTTTGGAGAGGAAATGGTAATAATTTGCACTACCATAAGTATTCTACAAACACAAATGTACATTTAAACTAAATTACTAGTATCTTACCATGGATTGTTCGTGAATGAGCATGACATCAAACTTTTTATAGAAAGCAGATGTAGTAATTTAAATAAAATGAGTGTGAAATATCATGGTAAGGCTATTTTTGTAGGCAAAGAAAAAAAAATGAACAATTTAGCGATATCTATACTTTTTCCTGTTCTACTTGTATACATACACAAATACTAACTTCCACTTAGATTTTTTTATTTTTCTTACTTTTGACATGTGTCTTGAGATATGTGAAATGTCAGACTAGTGAAATCTCTCAAAGACCCAGCTGAGATCTTTTTAGATAGAGGGGAGCCTTCCGTGAGATTTTCAAAAATCTCAATATGGAAATATAGAAAGTACCAGAGATTAAAAGCATGATAAAAAAATATGTCGGTGTTCTCTTTGAGAGTGTAAACTAAAAATGCCACTGGCAGGCTGCAAGGGACTAACTCTGTCTCCAGTAGCCAAACAGACATGGCAGCAAGACGAGCTGGAAAATCTTGCTGATTGAGATGCAAAAGGGATCAATTAGGGAAATGAATCATGTTAAGTATAGATTATTGGGTTTGGGAACCATGGCTGTGGAAGCTTGGCTGGAAGCTTGTGTTCAACAAGGGATTTGAAGTGTCATTACAGCTTTCCAATAGTTTCAGCCTCTGGCAATTTCCATCACCTATGCAAACACAACAACCTAGCAGTCCAAGTATGGAGAGTAACATTAGTCTGTTAGCCACTGTGCCAAATAATAAGTTCAGGTGAATTACAGAATATTCTTTCATATCCTTGCATCAGATTCAAAAACCTGGGGCTAGTTTACGAGAAAGTAGAAAACATGACCTAAGTACTTAATCCTTGCATCTTTAGCAACTGCTGGTCATGACATCTGCATCATAGCTATCACTAGTATCATGTGCCTTATGAAAATATAATTTTATTTGGTCCTCAGATATTATATCATTTGCTTTTTTTCTTCATAACTGAAGATGCAAAACGACTACTTTTGATAATATGGCTGAGGATCTTAAAATGATTACAATACCGGTTAATGTGTATGATCATTTTGGCAGAATCTTAAAATGATTACAATACAGGTTAATGTGTATGATCGTTTTGGCAGGATCTTAAAATGATTACAATACAGGTTAATGTGTGTGATCATTTTGGCAGGATCTTAAAATGATTACAATACAGGTTAATGTGTATGATCATTTTGGCAGGCCCTGCAAAGGTTCCATGGCAGATTGCTTGTGTATCATTATGCAGAGTCACTGCATTTTGGTGCTGGAGTCCAGGTTTTGAGTCTTTCCACGGTTTGCCACTCGAGATGACGATACACGTTTGCCGTGTAACATTTTATAATCAGTCGAAATTATTTTTCTATTGGGAAATATAAAAGGAAAAAAAATATATCTAAATGGAGATAAAAGAAAGAAGTACAGAAGGAGTTCTGTAGAAGTTCAGCTGATAAACAGTGAGCTCAGGTCTGAAGGATGCAGAAGGAATGAAAAAAGTAAGGCAAAGTATTTTATTGGATATGCATACAATATGGGATATCCCCAATAAACTGCGCAATTCCAGAGGTGGAAGATTCACATGAGGGAGAGCTGAAGCGGTCATCGTAAAAACATGGCCTAAAGCAGCTGGTAGGCAGGATGGCATGCAATGTTACAATGAGAGGACTAACTGAAAGATTTGCAAATGTCTCTGTAGTCATAATTCATCCTCTTCTTGTACCTTTACCTATGGAGAGAGGGTAGCTTCATTCATTCAACCACTCATTCAGTCATTCTATCATTCATTTAGAAGACCATTGTGTCACATGTAGTCCAGAAACCAGTCTCCTATTTATTTGCCACCAGTCATGCCTTGTGATCACATCCATCTCCAGAGGACCTCAACATAAAGTCATACTCCCTTGTATGCATTGCATTTACTGTCATATTCTTCTGGTTAATACCGCATAGTTCAATACTGAGGTCTTCTCAGTCTTGGCATTCTGGTTTTATGTTTTAGGTTTCTGATTCTGTGAGATTTGGATTTCTTAGTTTGGTCTTGTTTTAGACATTTGACTTGGTCTCTGATTAGTTTCTCTGATTTGGCTACCGCCCTGACATTGTTTAGCGCTTCAATACTGCCCTTTGTGGTATCCATTGGAGCTCGGCACTTGAGTCTTGCTTCTCTGCCTGTTGACTTTAAGTGCCTGAAGGCATTTCAGCTAAGGATGGGTCTGATACGCAGAATACCTGGCAACTTGAGCGTGCAGTTTGAGGCATACCAGTTCATCGGTGTTTAATAAAATTAGATTTTCCTTAACTGTCTCCTATTTCTTTTACAACTCTCTTCTATTTCTCATATTACCAAAGTCAGAGCTAAGAGGTAATTCAATACTAAGACAAATGCCAATGATATGGTACCTGAAATCAGAATGAAACACATTGAACATGACTAGGTTAACAGAATAAAGCAAAATTTTGCAGAGTAAAATCATTCAAAGTCCATATGCATTTACTGTACGCAGTTAGTTCATCTTTTGTAAATCTAATCACTCTTATTTACCTCAGTCTGATTACAAAAGCTGGCTGATTTAATTATAATGGGTCTTTTGGTTTGTCTATGCAGGCAAGATGAAATAATATAATTTTGCATATGTCATGTTATTGTTTTGTTGTGTATGTAAGTTTCGCTGAAATTTGAGAAGGCTGTGTTACTGTGTTAATACTTATATGTAGTCCATATGCTTTTCTAAGACTTGTCACAATATTCATTATGTTCAAAGTGGCATACACTTGTGTAATATGTCTATATATTATTGTACATAATATTGCTGATGAAATGTTTTAAAAAGTCATAATTTGCATTATTCTGCAGTTTTCCATCATAACTTACTTATATTTATATATGTAAAATGGTGTGTATGAGAGAGAGATGGGGGGGGGGGGGTGTGGGGGGGGGTGGTGGGAACCCCCCCCCCCCCCCAAAAAAAAAAAAGAGAAATGTCAGGATGAATCATAGTCAGGAACCGTAATTAATTAAGCCCCAGGGCTGGGTTTCGGAAGCACTGAGCTAAGCGAATAGATGTTTTCGGTGGAGCAGTCCTAGGTCTGCTTTCAAGAGCACTAATAAAAAGAGATTTCAGGAAATCTGCTGAAGACACAGTTATCTGGCCTGGTATTGTCAGGGTGTCACTATCTATTTTCTGCTTCCACTCAGTACCTTGCATCGGGGGGCAGAATTTCCCTCGCGATATCAAAAACTCGTGCGCTTCACGCGGACGTGCAGCCGAGGACGCTGGAAGTGCAGAAGGACGCGGGCGGCGGTGGTGCGAGCGCAGAAATCAAAAGCACCGCCGCAGAAAGAAAGATCCTGGTACAAGGTGCGCTTGTAAATGTGTTTAAATCTCCAGGGGTTCCGCCAGTCTAATAGAATGGTTCAGAGCAGTGTTGTTGCATGAAAAGCGCACGGTTGGCCGGGTTGGGGCCAGGCATCTCTTTTTTTTCAACGAGGAATTGATGTTATGCCACGCTCGGCTGATCGTGAAGATTAATTTTGTTTAGATTTGCTGTTTTACTGGTCTTCGCTCGCTCTGCGATGTCAGGACGAATTAATTTTAAATAAGTAACTTTTCATATCCGATATACTGCCCATTAGGTTCTAATTCAGATGAAAGCAGCGTGGCGGTGAATGATGAAAGTAGCGGTCTTACGTGTCGGCGATGGCATCACGGCCCTGTATTTTGCACCTTGCCATTGATCGTGAGCGGAACAGAAAGTACCGTAACCTCGGAACAACCGTGCAAAAGCGTGTAAAACTAAATCGTAAAGATTACGCAGGCTGTCTTGTGCTTTGGGGCAAGTCGTTCTGGGGGCTTGTGTTCTGGCTGCACAGTAATTAAAGGAATGCTGTGGATTCAGTCCATAATGTTTGCACATTATTATCCTGCCTGTCCCAAGCCACCTTGTTATAGTGTGCATGATGGGCACTGTGCTTGTCCTTACCTTTCTGCAGGACTTTATCAATCGATACGGAATGGAAATAAGACACGAAACTGTATTTTTATGGTTTTTATTTAAAAGTCTTGTACTCCAAACAAAATTTAAAGTTGGTCAATTGGTTTAAAACGTACCCTTCAGTAACTATAATAATCAGGTGAGCAGAGTCACTGGGTGCAAACAGGAAAAGGCTTCATTGCATGTTTTCATAGTTTGACTGGTGTTCTATAGTGAATTTTGATTCAAGCTGTCATATAGCTTTCCAGAGCGTTTTGATTGTTCTCTAAACCGTAATTCTGAAAATGTCAACCGGTTTGCCTTAAATTAAGAAAGTGCAGAATGCCAGTGGTCATGGGTTGTAGCTCATTAACCCAAGGTGACGGCTGAGGATTAAAATGGTGCTGCACTATATACCTTCCACATTTACTGTCAGCTGCTGATAGGCTGGCCTTGCTCTTTGTTAGCCCGGCGCTAAATGAGCACTAGCGTGAAGAACCGAGGGACTTACCTTACGTCTGTAAGGCCTTCCATTTCAGGAGCAGAGGTGTGGACGTTCATACCCGACATTGCATTAGACTCCATGTTTTCTGTCATGGCTTGACTGACAGTTACAAGTAGCAGTCCTGACATTGAAGAACATTCCGGCTGACGGGGTGGTGGGCACTAAAGAGATGGGTTGGGAGGTCTACAAAATGAGAACTTCAGGACCCAGCAAGGTCCTACAAATGGCTAATGGATATTGAATTGCTAGGCAAAATATTTCAAATTTAACAGCTACCTTCTTGATAACGAGTCACTCAGACTGACAATTTTGTTACAAATCGGTACCTAGGTCCAAACTACAGGCTACCGCTAAGCTATTCTCATCGGACCACAGTTTAGATAAAGTAATCGTGTTATCACAAAATATATCTAGGCACAAGTGATACTGAAAAATCCTTTCTTGACGTTTAATTTATGTTAGTCCTGCTGACCCAGTACAAGATATTGACTTACCACAGATTTGTGATTTAGCTTAAACATCACTCCATACTTCGAGATGCTTGTAAAATTAACTCAAGAAAAATAGTCTGGATTCTTTTTTTTCCCATAAGGAGCATTTGGCTGCTAGCTTAGGATCATGTCTCAAAAATTACCACCCCTGCTATCAACTGAGAGACAAATAAGTAAATATATTATCATCCAGAGGACTGCAAGCTTCCCCCCCCCCCTTAAGGGGGAGAGCCATTCCTTTGTTAAACAATGCATGAGAAGCTGAACAGCAAAACAAAACATGACTGAGTCGATTTGTAACCAGGCTTCTAGATGTCTTGTAGTCCTGTAAATCGTAAGGGCAGAGAACACACACGTATGTGTGGGTACATGGATACATCAAGGACTGTTTTGCACTGCTGACACAAAAAATGACTTTTGTGTTTTCCCTATTTGAGCCACTATAATCACTGACTCTCTAGTTCAGGCATCACATGACATGCAGGAGAAAGGGTACCGCGGACGGCTAGTCTGTCGACTCTTGCCAAAGTCACGTCTCCCCTTGAATGGCATGTGATTAATGAGGCCGTTTGATGGAACTGGCTGTACCGTCTAAAACTTTCAAATGATCGCTCTCAGCAGATCCTGGACCAGATTTCCGCTTAAGGATAAGGGGCTGCTCTGACTGAGGAATCGGCACGTCGCCGCTTAAACTCTACAGCCATAAATTTACATGCATTCCTCCTCTTTTGGATTTATTTCCACTAGTAAAGTGAAAGAATGAAATGACCCCTGAAAGGTGACTGGTGTGTCTGCTGTTTGTTTTTTTTCAGCTTTCATTTTGTTCACATTTTTTTGCAACTAAATTTGAGGCTGCAGTGATTTCCACTGAAGTGGTTAAGTTAACATTTTTTGTTTGGATGATTCGACTAAATAGGCAACACAATGAGCTTAGCTGAGCTGGAATAGAAAGTACAGCTCCTTCCAATGAAATCGTTACCCCTGCATATTATACATACATAAAATCCGAACATAAAAAAGACTAAATAGTGCTTAAAGCCTAGTTTTGCCTGTGAATAGAAGCCAGTTTTACAGGCTTGACATCGCTGCACTCCAGGCCACGTACATTGTCCCTGGAAACTGCAAATTGCTTCCCTGCCACTTTTATCCACCCTCGACTCCCGTTTAACAAGAAACCGGCTCCTTGCACAAAAGCAGTGCGGTGGAGGCTCCCTGTCCCAGGGGAGCAGCGCTGACAGGCCGCAATGAATCCAGGGGTCGGCCCATGGGGATGCACGCCGTCTCCCTCCAACACAATACTATCAGCGAAGCGTCCTGGCCACAAACAGCAGGAGGGAGGGGCAATTCATCACCAGAGTCGTACCGGGGTATAAACAGTGGGCCGGACAGCAGAGGGAGCAAATGAGACAGAACAAACGGATTAATTATCGGATGTCCTGGTTGCACGAATATTGAGTCACTATCCACCCGCCCTCCCTTAAATGAACACCAATACAAAGGCAATTATAGGACCTGCTTTTATTTTACTTCTCAGACAGGCACACACGTTCACAAGTCTCCCGGCACCTCCTATAGAATGGCCGTGGAGCATTTCCACACGGCGCCCCCTGTAGGCAACACCGCTCCATCTTACCTTTGAATAAAGACACGAAGCGGTTCACTGGAGGTCCACGGGAAACAACGAGAAATAATAGGTGTAAACTTACAGTCTATGTAATTTTTTTTTTTTAACCTCAGTATACATTGATATGATTGCTTCAGCGGGACTTTAGAGCAAACGGAATTAGCACGGTACAGTAGTGTGCAACATATTCACTCTGCAGCTGGCGGAATACTGCACATTAAATAAGTCATTAACAAACTGCAGTTATGTGTTCATCCACAGTCTCATATTCTCAGAGCAGCAGCTCATTGGACAGTTCCTCACCTGGCTACGGCTTTTGACACTTTTTTTTTCCCCACCCCCAAAAGGAAAAAAGAAAATCTCACGTACATTTGTAATATCCACAGTTAGGTCTAAAGATTCACTACAGCCTTTTTTTAGTGCATTTAACAGGCGATGTGTGGAAAAAGCTGGCGGAAGCTTCGAGGACACAGGACAACAGCCAAAACAAGCAGCGTATTCGGTCTAAGAAAGGTCGGGTCACCTTAGTCCACACTTCAGCAAGGAGGAATGGGCCCACAGGCTCAAAGGTCAAGGATGGCCGTGGAGCTGAAGATCAGCCTTCACCCTGGCCACGACGGCTTAAAAATAACGCTTAACATGCCTGGTTCAAGCACACTCAGATTTCACCGTTACAGTGCAATTTTCTAGCCCATGGAAGCTTTGTGAATTTATAGGTGCCCTACTCATGGCTCTATTTAAGGATATACAACACAGAATGTTCCAGAAACCTGCTCTTCAGTACATAAAAACTGAGTCAACCCATGTCCCATTTTTATCCTTCCTAGTTTTCCCCATTGCGCCCCAAAAAATGAGATATTGAACAACTTTGGGACAAAAATGCCCTATATCTTCCATTTAACAGACAGTAATTATATTATAAATAGCTATAGTTTCAATGCTTTTAGTACCCCATTTATAAACAGGCAGATGTTTCAAGCCATGCTTTGTGATTTATTTATATATATATATATATTTTTTACTAAAACACAAGTAATTCTTAAAGACTATGGATGGCCATAAATATGTCAGATCATTAGTTAAATGAAACACAGAGGGGCACTCTCAGATTAACATTAAATATACACACCTACAAATAGGTCTTGATGGACCTGAACTAATTGTGTCACTACTTAAAGTTGTTCTGGGGTGAGAATGGTCTTCATCACTCCCTCAGTGTTAGTGCCTCTTAACAGTGTCATTATAAATAGACAACAAAAGTTGATTTGGTAGAGAAGCATCTAATTAGTGTGTAATATGATTGAGCCTGAAACATCTAGCACAACCAAAGGATGCCCTGGAGGCCACTGGTGTATTTTGACCTCCAGTACACCTGGGGGCATTCACCTTTTCACTAGACCATTTCTGTGTGATATTGCTAAGAGGCATTTTCATTTAAGCACCTCATGTGTCAAAGGTAGAGACTGAACTGAGAAGATGGGAATTGGATGGAATGGAGTTTCATAGTTTATATAGAAGTTAAGTGGTAAGAGATTTTTTTTTAAATGTGTTTTAGTGTTTTTGTCTGACATAACTGTACTGTTTGTTTGCCATCGGACTTATGAACTGACCAATGACTGTTCATCCACTCCAGGGCCAACACCCATACTTAGGACTCACACACTTACACCTAAAGATTCCCAGGGCTGTGGTGTATCCTTGCATTTAGTGTAACATGTTAGGAGAACCTATATATATCGCTACCCCAGACTTATGCCCACCAAGGCCCACATGTGTCACGGGTGCACGGAAAACTGAGCAACGCACAGCGCGGTAATTAGGATCGTTTCTCCATGCTCAGTTTGACAGACACGGTGAGACGGAAGTGTGACGGTGGTTGTGCGCTAAACAGGATCAGGTGAGCAGGAACACAGCTCTGGAGAGGCACCAAAACCGAATGGAGGACAGCAGAGGCTCAGGCATAAAAGATGAGTTCTGGGATCTGTCCGCCTTGCACGCCCGTCCCATTGGTGCTCTCCGAGGAACACTGGAACTGGAAGGTCACCTTCCCGCACTGGACCTCCGTCATACCCTCCTGGCCAAAATAGCTAAGCTCATTGCCGTCCAGGATGACACTGGCCGTGTAGAACGTGTCTGGCTCAATCTGCACCGGATACTCGAACCAGACAGGGAAGGTGTTGCTGGAGCCGTCCGAGAAATACTTGCTCAGGTTCTGACCCAGTACAACTCCCTGGCGCTTGAGTTCAATCTTGGCACTGTACTCCGCTGACCCGCAGCTGGAGCCGTAGAGACCGAAGCCAGCGATGAAGATGCGCTTGTCGACTGCAAACTGGATGCTGTCACAGCGTCCACGGTAACGCCATTGGTTGCTCCGGTAGGCACAGGACTGGAACCGGTGGCAGCGTTGAGGTGCCAGACCTGTCCTGGGCTGACTGGCAAACTGCAGGTCTGGCTTCTTGGCTGCCGTGTACCAGAGGAAAATGTCATTGGTCTCAGTGAGGGTGAGCACGCCAGACTGGGCGGCACCATTGGCAAAGTCGTCCAGGGCCATGGTGGGAATACGAATCAGGTAGACGGCCTTGCCCAGGACCTTGCGTTTGTTGTCAATGGAGAGCGCCAGCTCCTGCCGTTGGCATTCAGCCTCGGCCCAATTCATCGCCGCCTCGAATACCACCATCTCCTTGGCGTTGAGGGTCTCCCGCTCGAGGATGCTCTCCAGCGTCTTGCAGTCGATGTCGCAAAAGCCCTCAGACTTGAGTGCCAGTTCAGCTTGTGCATCGATGACTTCCCAACAGCGTTGTGTCAGGTCAGGCTCCTCGAACAGGCAGCTTTGTGACAGCAGCACACACGCGTTCTTGGCGCTCAGGCTAGTCTCCAGGAAGTTGACGCAAGCTCGCGCCAAGTGGGGCACGATGTATTTCTTGGCCGCGTATAGGGTGGCCAGGACTGTGTCGGCACTCAGGTCGATCTCATCGCAGTAGATGTACCTATAGAAGAAGAACACAGACCACAAACAGACCTCAGTCATCTACCGTCCTTGGTACCTAAATGTCAATACGTATTTTAGCCCTCGTAAGATTGCCTCAATTTCATCCCTGGGAGTTACGAGACACCAGGTCAGGAAAACAAAAACATACTAAACAGCTCTTCTTGTGCTTATTTAAAGACCATCCTGCAGCAGGGTGTGCACAGATGTAACACCAGTACAACCAACAATGTAAAGTGAAAAAAATAAGTTAAAGCTAAGGGAAAAAACTGACATCTTAAAGCAGAGCATTAAATTGGCTGTAAAAGATAAACAAAAATGATTATTCTAAAAATTACCAATATTCAAATTATTTTATGTAAATAAACATTTTTTACCATGAATATGCTAATCTTCTGAAAGGTTACAACATGCAAACCTCTTTGGCGACCTCTGGAACAGGATCACGAGATGCCATTTAGGGATGAATTACTCAGTGTAAGCACAAGTGCAACCCTCCCTGGGGACATTATTTATCAGAGAGAGGGCTTCCACCCATAAGCACACAGGACTGGGACCTCTTCAACCGCCACCGTTACCCCCTTTTCCGTCTTTATCTCCGCGTCATCATGCACGGTGCGTCCGACATCCCGGATCCCGGACAAAAACGGGGAAAAAAATGCCAAAGTGGTTTTCACAGCAGAACAGAAAGCCCTCTGTTTGTTAACGCTGAGTGTGCTCACATGTTCCTCCCACTCACTGCCCCTTGTTTCCACAAAGACCATGGGAAATGAGAAGAGCTTCAAAGCTGCCCCCGCCCATCACCACTAAAGGGCATGGGGCTCTTAGGAAGGCTCCTGAGCTCTCACGACAAAGAAGGCTCTCAAGAATAACAATAATAATAATAATAAATAAGAAAAGTGCCATGTTTTACTTTCTCACATAATGGAGATATATACATTCTTGAAAGGCCTGAATTCTGACATGTGTCATGCAGTAAATTTTCAGACTGAACTCATGCGGCATTTTTGGGAAAAAACATTAACTATAATAACATGAACTATAGGGTGTAAATTGATAGCTGTACTTTCCAGAAAAGGTATTACTAAGCCTGAGAGTACAGTGGATTTAAATGATCCACCTCAGGTTCATTCTGCATTTAGATAACAATGAAATACAAGCAGATACTGTTTGGGGGGGGGGGCTGAAAGAGTCATCAGTTAAAAGAGAGCTTTACTTCAGCAAGGCGAGAAAGGCTGCCGGCTCTACGTCGGGGATCCGGATCTCATCGTCGCCCTCGGCCAGCTCCCCGTAAAACATGGCATGGAACACGGAGCTGCCCACGGCCAGGACGTACTACGTGGGAGAGAGAGAGGGGAAAAGAGAGGGAAACCGCTAATGAATGGGTCACATGACATGAGGGCATGGACTTTTTTTTTTAAGCCCTGTTTTAGCGCATGCAGCAGTCACACGGTCACTTGCACGAAGACGTGGCTGGGGAACAATTACAATGAACGCCCCCCCCACCCAACCAAAGGCACCATTATCCACGCTCACACACTCATGAGCCTCCCCTACTGTCTGCACCCCGAAAGTCTTTTCCTTTCTTTCCCACCCCTTACAGATGGCCCTGGTCATGAACCTCACTGATTCTGCACAGTCGCTCATTTCTAGCTTTTCTTGCCCAGGCCACAACTTCCCCATATTGCTGCTTTTCAGTCTTCTACCGCCACACTGGACACTCATGCAGTCCATTGCTACAGAGGAGATGGTGGGTGGGGGAAGCAGCTCAGCACAGAGGGTGATGCTGGGTGCAGAACTGGTGAATATATTTGCAGGAGATGTTAAACTGTTGTTTAGCAGCCGAGGCTATATCAGTTCTGTGTGTTTGGCTGCCATGGATCTGTGCTAAATCTGGCATTTTCTCCTGCGGTTTTACTAAATCTGGTCGTTACTCCCATCCCACTTCCGAAGGCCCCGCTGGAGTGCACCTAGTGCATGCACAGCTGCTATAATTATTGTTGTAACCGCCGCCCAGGGGAACGAGGTGCTGCGGCTGTTTCCGGGTGTCATGGTTTAGCTGGACTAATATAGTAATAAAAGTAGATTTTAAAAAACTTGGGTAGAGAGAATTTTTTTTTCCCCCTACAGTCTGCAGCTTGAAACTGAAAGGAGCAGATAAGTGATTAGTGAATGCGGTGAGAAGTTCAGCCTTTCACTGACCCCGTCTTTGAACATTTATGAAGATGGCAAGTTGTTGCCCAGCCGGTGATACGGTGACTGAGACAAACTCAAGAGGCATATTTATTTAGCAAATGCTCTCATCCAAGGCGACATGCAGTCGGGAGATCGGGGTCAAACGGTACCAGGGGAGACTGGGGGTTATGGGTTCTGCTTAGGGGCCCAGATCACTCCTCTGACCCAGGGATTTAAACCGACGGCCTTCTGATGACTGAGTGTCCTAACCTGCTGAGGTACAAACTGCAGCACCAGTAAGAGCAGTATGTAACCTGAACAGCCAAAAATAAGAATATTAAAACGGCAAACAGGATGCGAGGTGAGTCAGCTGCTGAAGTACTGTTTTTTTGGGGGGGGGAGGGGGGCGCAAGTATGCTTTTTTTTTTTCTTTCCCTGCATTGCACACACAATAAGTCCCGAATGTTGCTCTAGTCCCGGTCTGCTCCATATCACGAAACTGCAACAGGAAATAAGCTGCAAATAAAAGCATGCCTGCTTCTGAATGCCAGCCAAAAAAACACTGGGAATGTCCCAACCACACCACGTCCGTGCCTTAAAATTTAAATAGGAAACTAATGTTTTCCGGAAATGCACCGAGTTGTATGGAAGAAAATTTAAAAATGGCATTCCATCCATGGGGTAACGTTCCGAACCAGGGATGAGCATCAGTGGATATCAGCCACCAGGTGACAGGCAGATTCCGGGCCTCAGGTTTCAGTCTGCAGCCCTGGTGGGGAGTGGGTTATGGCAGACTGGATAAGAACTGAACTCCCCTGTTGTGAATGCGTTCAGCCTTAAATTTGACGTTATCCTTTTTAGAGCAAAACTTATCAGTCACTTGTCATGCTCACAGGGATCCCTAACTCCCTTCATGAGTTCATACCAAAGCATAGTTATCACAACTATAAGGGGATTCTGTACCGTTGCCGACCAGTAGATGGCAAAGTAGTTAACGGTAAAACGCAAACGGGGAAGCTGTTTCTTTAGTTCTCAACGAGGTACTGAAACTGAATTTTGTCAACAGATATATAACCATATAAAACACACCTTTAAGGGCTCTGAACACAACACTGTCCTGTGATCAACGCAAGATTCAACAGGTGAGTGGAGCCCCTCTAATTGTCCTGATCGCCACGGTGACATAAACCAGCCCGCAAACAGGCGAGATTCAGCGCTGCACCAAAGTCACGAAGACCCCAATGCTGAGATTGCAGCGGGAAAGTTGGGAGTCCCATGGGGGACGTGGCACAGCCTGTGCTGTCAGCATTCGCCCTGGACCCCCCCTCCCATTCATCCCCAAGCTCCGTTTCCTCACATAACAGAAAAACTACCACAAGATGGAAACGTGCAGGATTTGATTAGCATTATGTGCTGTAATGAGGCAGATAATTTATACAGCAATGCACCGGGCACCCAGCATTTAGATTTTTATTCTGCCCCCCCCCCCCCCCGCCTATAAACGTGATCCATCCTCAGCCGTCTCCACTCACCCTGTGCCCAGGCAGTCTCTGCGTGCCTCCGGTGGGGCCCACCACGAAGTGCACGTCTGCCATCAGCTCGTTGTTGAACATCACGGCATTCCTGCAAACCAAGAGGAAAGGGGCGAGTCAGGCCCAGTGGCTGGGGGGCGTCGCACTCCGGCCCCTTCCGAACGTGCTGGGTGATGTTCGCCGGCTCCTCAAACCTCCACAACCTTCCTGACACAGACGCAAACGTCCACATGCCCAGGAAGCCTGCAAGTCTGTGCGCGGGCCAAGGCAAAAAAACTTCTAAGCAGAAATAAAAATATTTGGAAATTTCCCCCTCTTCTATGAACTGTAATTTAAGTTTCTCTCCCACTCAAATTTAAAATACAGGACAAAATCAAGGACATAAAACAGCAAATGCAGCCCAGCCTCGACCAAGGTAGTGCACAATCGGGGCTTAAAACTAGCACACCTTTGGCCCGTTTGCTAAATATGAAATCAGCCCATCGGATAAACAGTAGTAGCCCTTCCGTGGATCTTTGATTAACTTTCCACTTTCCTTCCCTGCTTCACTGTCTATCCCTCCCCCCAGGAATCATCCTGGCCTTGCTGAGGTAAAAAGCACCATATATCAAAGAAAACATGCATACACAAAATGCGACGTGCTGCAAACTAAAACCCTGGGTCTCAATAGTAGAAGGAAATGTTGCACCTGAAATTTGACTGCTGTTAGACTGCGGAACAGTCTTGAGGATGGTAAACAAGTGGCCAGAGTGTGGGAGCCCTCTCGGTAAACACACCCGCCGTGACAGGAAAGGGCTTTCCCCTCGCCTCGAGTCTCCTGCAGCGTGGAGCCCCCTTCCGCATCCCCTGTGATGCTGCAACGTGTCATCGGGTGTCTGCACTCCCTGCCCCCACAACGCTGCAATTTGCAGGACGCCGGGGGCAGCATATGCAGGAGCGTCCCCGGTGCAGAAATGTCCCGTCTGCCGGACACCCGCCGAGATGCATGTCCCTCCCCCCACCCCACCTAAAAGCAGAACAGCATCCTTCAAAGCTGCAGCATCCTGTGCTGTCAAGCCAAGACAAACGCATGTGAGCGTCTCTGAGCCCAGAGTCTGGTGCATCATCCTTCTGAAGGTCAACAGCAGGAAGAGTGCATGTTCCCCCGAAACGACGCCACCGCGCCAAAACGTGGCCATCTGCTCAGGCACCGCGTGCACTTTAGCCGCTCTCGAACTTTGCGGGGGGTTCTGGGTGATCGTCTACCACCACCCCCCCGCAAGTCCCCGGACCTGCACGGGTTCAAGCCCCGTCCTCGTCTTGACCTACCTCTCCCTTATGGTTGGGTAGAGTCCCTGCCAGTTGCAGTTCTGAATTGTGTTGTTGTTGTTCAGATTCTGCTGCTGATACTGCTGGACAGTGGTGCCCGAGGTCGCCTTTTTGGCAGGGAAGATCTCCGCTGCCATCTTCTTCTTCTTTTTGGTTTTTAGGGTGATGATCTCATAACAGACTGGGGGCAACTTGGAGTTGGTGGGGCTGCCCTTTTTGGCCCCTTTGCTCGACCTACTCTTCACCGACTCTGGAAGCATCAAGAAAAAAGTCAGACATTTCATGTTCCTCCCCTTGGCATCGACCATGAGTCTTGTTTACCTGCCGAGCAGTGGAGGGACGTGCAGAGAGGGCATTTAAAAAAGGCAAGAAAGAAGGGAAGGGGACAGAGGGATAAAGAAGTCTCGGAAGGGCTAACAGGGCAGCAGCAGGGAGCAGAGCCAAGCGTGGGGATCGAATCCTCTTTGGTGTCACCTTTTCCAATGCAAATTAGCTTCTCTGCCCCCACCTTTCCCTCCTCCCGCCAGCGGAATGCCTGGCGTCCGGCAAAAAAAGCTCTTTACTCTTATTTAAGTTTTATCCGGAGCAGCAGAGTCCCACCAACTCCCCATTATCATCAGTTGTAGAAATGAATCGATGGCTCGCTCTGTCTTCGGCTTCCCCCTCCCCTCCGCCTGTCCGGGCTGCCTGTCCTCTCCCCCACTCGCTGACAGACTGGAGATTTAGTGCCGCTGCAGTGGGGCTGGCTCGCCTCACTTCAGTGCAAGCTCACGGCTCCCTGGGCTCCCTGCCGGAGACGCCTGCCACGCCAGTCTGCACTCAGGCTGTTTTGCTGACTACAGGAGTTGAATGGATGAGCGGAGTACAAATTGTAACCTCCCCCTGCAGACGGAGTCAGGCAGCCTCCCATGCAGAGCCAATCAGAGTGTGCGGGGCCTCTGATTGGCTGCAGCGCTGCTGCGCAACACCTACTAGAATATGCAAACCCAGTCAATTAAAGTAACAGCATCAACACCTTGCATTTAACTGTGATTGACTAGAATCCCTTTTGCAGTATAGCAGAGACTAATCAACATTTATTAACACAAACACACACAGGCACACACAAATCAGTGCTCACGTGAAGCTTTTTTTTACCAGCAAATTTAAGTGTCAGAAAATATACTCTACAATTATTACATCCTCATAAAATGACGTTAATGTTACAGTTTACCACGCATCTGCTCTATATATGGCTGTCCTTACAGTGCGAAAACGTACCCTTTATCATATTATTTAACGGCAATCATAACAAATAACGATTGGCCTTAAAAAAGGCGCTTTATGCGTTTTATTTCCACAGAGTATTACTGATCTCTCGCATGCTCACAGACATGCCTCTTGTCATCACCTACTGTTGGAATGTAATTTAATTTTTAATTCATGAAATGCTGTTTACAGGTTGCCAGAGTACTTAATGAGGCTAATGAAAAGCACACAGGCCCTGTGGACGGGAGACAGGAGTTCATACAGCCTCCACTCAGCTCAACAGCCCCGCAAAATTCTCCCCAAGAAAATTTATTCGCAACGTGGGAGAGCAATGACGACAGGATTATAAAGGATTATGTATGCAAAATAATCCATACATATACACCGATATCCATGCAGAACGACATTTATCTTCCACCATATAACAACTTCCGATTATTAAGATGAAAATAATATATATACAAACATGCCACATTACTTCTGACTTCAAAATCGATGTCTGCTTTTAAAAGTGTTTAAATGAACTACATATAACTTCGCTAAAATAACACTTCAACACTTCATTAAGGTTCCATGCTGCTTTAATTATTTTAAAGGGTAAATTATGTATACAGAAAGGATATTTTTTCACCGGATGAGCTGAGATCAATTACATACATTCAATTTCGAAAAAGGGTGGTGGGGAGGGGGGGGGGTCTTTATCTTTTCTTTCTCTGAACTGCTTTCCTTTCTCTACACTTGTCTTTCTCATAACTGCTTATTTGCCGTACATAGTCACTGTTAAAGGTTGAGTAAGCATTGCTTTAGGCATATTCGTCATTCTTCCAGTTAAAGACATAAGTGGTCGTGTATTGGAGAAAACGATCGCGACAGCACACCAGTATATGCTGAAACGGTTTTTTCTGCGCTTAGTATTTTAAATATTAGGCTATATTTAATCCATCCCAGCAGTTAAAATTAGATTGCAGCCTTGGTTGGTTTAAAGACGAGCAAGTTACCTGCGATTATTTACATAACACACAGATGCGTAGGTTTACAAAACGATCGGTATATTTCTGCAAAAAGAGTTAACGAGGATGATGAACATAAAAGGGATCCGAGTAACAGTGCTCGATAGCAGATACTGCTGGGGTAAGAAAAGTGATTACACGATAAACGTTGACATGTAGTTGTGCATACATACGAAATGATGCATCTAATAAGGACCCAGTTATTCACCGATTAATTTAAATGATTTAGGAAAACGGAGAATATATATACATTTACAAATACCCACTGAAACGTTTAGTCTGTATTATCCCGTTAAAATACAACCATATGGACTATGCTTATTCCATGTGTGAGGATTTTCCTCCCAAACAAAATCTGAATGGTAAACACCGCGTTGAAAATTACAGGTAGGCTATGGAGTAGGGATTCTCTAACCTTAAATTTTAATCTAAATGCAGAAGAGCGACACATACACGTTAAACACAGCAAATAGGGTAAGCCTTCAAAAGCCGATCCGATATGTATTACATGTCATTTAAATGGCAAGTATAAGACAATCTTGCTTAAGATAATGCAAATGAATCCAAAATCAACCCAATAATAACAAAAAGAGATTTTGATTTTGTATTTCACGGCAAATAGTAAATGGGACGACTTAACCCAAATATAGCCTATATGTTAATGTTTCCAGGAGCGACTAACAAAGTTGGTGGTTAAGTTTATTTAAAAGCAGGAGCTAAAAATTCTCCTTTAAGGCTTGGAAATGCGCTTCTTTCTCCTGTACAAAACGGATTAAATTTGAACCCCTCTTAAAAGTTAGCAAAATCATATTATACGAATAATGAAACAGCAGGATTATATAAACCCTACATGTAGACGCATGTTTTACATTGGGGATGACGTATTTAATACCGTTTAATTTAAATAACGGCGTTTCAATTTAAACTAGTTAAATATGTAGTACTTTGTAAATTGACACCTGAAGCAAAAGTTCATAAACAGAAGCATTACTGTTATCCAGCGAGCCGCGAAATTTAATCCAGTGTATTTGAATATTATATCCCCGAGTTTCTGCAGGGACCTCGTGACATCCATTACTGCAATTAATGGCGCCACGTGGGACTTTCAGGATCTGGACGCTCGCAGCCGCGATAATTACCCTGTATTCTGTTGCGACTTTGACTATTGTCAGTCCATGACTATACTGAACGCACCATCCACTGAAACCGTTTAATAAGGCATTTCAATTTATTAAAGACAATTAATCATATGCGCCGTAATGCCAGCAACTGCTAAAAACTCTTTTTACCTTTTTGTTACATGCTCAAATTGCATTTTTGCCGCTGCTGGTTCCTACCATTCCACTCGAAACTAACAGGAAGCAGCAGTATGAGACAGGATCTAAAAGCCAAAATACATAAATATAGGCCTATAGGCCTATAGACCCAAACACAAACGAGTGGCCACTTTTGGTTTTATTATACTGTAAACTGTTATTAACTTGGTCTTATACCATAAAGAAAAATTAACTCCCCAACCAATGTAAGCTGTCAGCAGTAGCTTACAGGAAATATCTGTTAGGCATTCGTTTCCACGAAACAGATGGCGAAGGATCAGCCTCTGCTTCCAAACAGTGTAGACCAAGGACGCGGTACCACACGTTTCTGATTTATTGCCGCAAAGACAAGCGAGCCAAACTCCGGCGATGACATTGGCTCCTTTTCGCTCACTGTGATTTTTTTGGAGCTGGATGTTGCATCGCTTTGAGGTTGAAGATCTGTTCTGCAGATTCGACCATCAGCTCTGCCTCACAGGGCATCACTGCCATTCCACGAGTCTTTGTGGATTATGACAGCTCCGCATAGGTCTTCAGCAGTCCTGGTTTTTCCACACTCTAATAGTAATGAGTATGTTTACTTCTTATTTTAGCATGAATCCATTACAGAGGTAGACCCACACAAGACCTGTGAGATGTCAAAAACAAGTGCCTGTCGGTGCCAGAGAATGAGAGATGACAGGCAGGTGATAAGTCTACTTGGTGCCACTGAGCGACAAGCGTGCCAGCAGATGGGTTTGCCCCAGCCGTACCCCACCGGATAAGATCAGCGCTGCGTTCTTGACAGCACTTTGGCAGAGAGAAGTCAGGCGAGGACTGGCGTGCGGGAAACCAAAAGGTGCCGTCACCGTTCGTGGGCTCATAAAGCTGTTTATGCGTCAAGCCAACAGCGGAAAAATGAGCGCCAACCAATGCTGGAGGTGACGGCAGTCATACGGCCCAATCAGAGCACCGTTTCACCAATTAGCTTCGATGTCGATCCAGCAAGCTCAGTTGGCCAAAATGGTGCCAATGGGGACCAACTGTGTCAGACTGTGTCGCACAGACCGCTGTGACGGGCATGGACACTCATGGACAGCCCGACAGCTTCCGACGGGCCGAAAATCGACTTGGTGTGTTCCAGGTTTAGGCATAAGGCCATAGTGTCCACAGTGGTAGTAAAGATGTGAACTTGTCCTCATTGGGCTGTATTTGAGTCATTCTTCTGCACCTTCAGTTGTCCTGAGTTTCCTCTATAAGGGAACAACCCTAACCCTGCAGATTCCGGTTCACTCCGCATTTCAGCTCTCCTTGTTCCCCTGTGCTCTTCCCCTGCACTGGGTTAGGAGTCAAAACGCACTGGAGGTCAAGCCTGGGATTTCGCAGAATGAGGGGAAAGAGAATGAAGTTATGCATGTAAGAGAGCCATGCTGTATATATTTTCTATAATGTCTTAAAATATAGATACTCTGCATAATGTGCACAGGAGACTCAAGAATCTTGGTTTTAAAGGACTAACTAGCCCTGATAGTTTCATACTGGTTTGTTAAAAATCAGTGCTGATTATCTTTTCAAAAGGTATTAAGAGCTTCATAAAGGACCCATGAGGTTTTTTTTCTTTTTGGGCGGGGGAATGCCAATTTCTTTGGCTAGGAACCATTTCTGAAGATTAGGCTCTTTCACCATTGCCTGGTAATTTTAACTAGTATCAACAATACACTACCACTCTCCAGTCTAGTATCCTTTTTTTCTCTCATTATTTGTTAAATTGTTCTTGGTAAACTCATTCATTATTAATACCACCCTTTTTCACAATATGGAAGGGATTCTCACAAAAGCTGAAATATTTACTGTACATCGCTAAAAATCTCTCTTTTTCCCCTGTCAGTTTAGAAGATGACAATTCCTGAATGAGGCCTGTCCAACAAGGCAGAGGAAAAGAGCCACGGAAAAGAGGTCATGGAAAACAGTGAAATATTTATATGCCCTAAGAAGATGATCTCATTTTTATTTCCATATATTTTAATGTCTGCAGAGGCAAACTGTTTTGGTAGGTTTTGTGCATTTATTGACATACAAATTTGACGTTTAATAACACAGGAAGCTCAAGGGACATTTTTACTAATCAATGTCCACTTTAATATATCATAGACTGTAATAATAAAGTATGTTAAGTTATTTTGCAGTCCTCTTTCTAATGATTTGTTTTCAATTGTCATGGCAAAACAATGTGGATTTTTGAGAACTTCAATTGAGAATGATAACAGCCATTTAAATTTAAAAATGTATAGTGTATGTTTCTTCTTGAAAACAGGGTTTAACATATAAACATCTGTGAAATGTTCATAATACATTATTGTGTAGTATTTTAAATATTGGTACCTCTCATTGAAGAGATTGACATTTTTTACTGGATGTAATCTGTACTGATTTGCACTGTTGCTCATATTTAAATCTGTTGTATTTTACATTTTTTTTCCTTAATTTACTTTTTTTTTTATGTATGTGTGGACCAATATTGCCAAGACAAACTCCCAGTACATGCAGGTGTTCCTAGTCAATAAAGTGAAATTTGGTTTTGAGTAACAGGAGTTAACACATGTGATTAGCACATTCGTGTTCTGCTGTCTGGTCTCTCAGAGGCGGTTGATGGTAGCAGAGTACCCCCCCCCCCCCCGACCCCCCAAAACGGTACTTAAGACAACAGCGTTTTGTTAGCGTAGCCGGATAAGAAGACACCAGTGAAACTCAGTAACATACATTTGATTGGTAAAGCAGACTATTGGATCTTGAAGATACCACAGCTGTACCGATTGGCCTGGTACTGGCCAATTGGTATGTAGCCACCCCCTGTCTCTCTTTCTCCCTCGCCCAAACCACAGTGGCATCTCAGCCCCGCTGGGAAATGCACACCGCGACGGCTGGCACCGAATCTACTGCGGTAAAGACTGACTCTCAGGCTCTGATTATGCCTAGCAGACTCTATCCAATCTTCCCTCTTCTTTTTGCTCCTATCACAGAGCGGACCACCCGACAGGTGTGGGGAATCGCATAATAGCTAGGGAGCTCAAGTCTGCCGGGCGACACTGGTTTCGGGAGGAGGGTGGAAAGAGCCGACACCTTCAGGGATGGCTGTGCCTCCATCCTCAGAATCTGGAAAATGGAAATGCAGATGCTTTAAACCTTTAGAGAAGCTACTCTAGCAGATGTTAGTCTGGATCTCAACCACTGTTCCAGACCACAAGGGGTCCACTTGGGTGTCGCAGGGAACTTTGGCCAACCCCTGCCCTGGCGTGCAGAACCATGCAATCCATCTTTCACTGCCACCCCCTGCTCCGCCGTGAGGACGTTTGTGGAATTGCACTCAGCGTGGCATCACGGTGAGAACAGGTGGCTTCGGACGCCCACATCCTTGTGTCCCAGGGGTGCCATTAATTATATTAATGAGGAGGACCAGTGTCAGGCCGTTTTGGGGAGGGGAGGGGTGTTATTGTTGGGTGTGCAGCAGTTGATCCACTCCTGGTGACCCCGAGCCATGATTGATGCTGCGCCCATTCAGGCGCTTGCGAGACATCCGCCATGTCGGTGATGCAACACCAACATTTCTTGAAGCAAAAGGATTAATTGGTTATAAGGAATGAGACATTGTATGTGGCGGGCGGGAGGGGGGTACTGACTGTGGCACCAACACCCACGGGGGGGCCGGCCCGCGGGGGCGGGGGGGGGGGGGGCGGGGGGGGGGGGGGGGGGGGGGCGCCGCCCCCGGGCCCCCCCCCCCCCCCCCCCCCCCCCCCCCCCCCCCCCGTGTTGTTCCGAGGGGGCTACAGCCCACAGAGGAGCCCATCACTGGGGCAGAGCAGGGTCTAGGGGCCCAAATGGTGCTCTTTGTTACACCTGTCTAGTTTGGAGTAGTGGCCTAGCGTCAGTGTCTATGTCCACACTCCTTAGCAGGCCACTCGGAGCTTAGGGAATGAATTCCAGCATCGGGCAGCTGAATCGGGAAAGGAAGCGATTTGGCACTTTTTATTTTAGCACCTTGGGCCGATTCCCCGAGTCTCCAGATAAACATGAAAATAGCAGCTAATCGCGCAGCGAATCCACGGGGCGGGGGCGGGGCCCGGCCCCGGCCGG
>JABFEA020000067.1:5910264-5923053 GCA_019775915.2 Cyphomyrus plagiostoma | reverse complement strand
GGGGGGGGGGGGGGGGGGGGGGGGGGGGGGGGGGGGGGGGGAGAAGTAAAGAAAAAAAAAGAATTGGGGGGGTGTGTGGTGGGGGGGGGTGGGGTGTGTTGGGTGGGACGACAGAGTGAATTATAAAAAATGAGATAGGGGATGGGGGCCAAGGATTGCAACGTCATATTCCCCCCCTCTCAAAATCTCTCTTTCTTTTGTCCTCATCTGCCGTGTGTTTAGAATTCCATCCAGTGACTGCAGAATTTCACAAGGCTGAACATTCCATTTCAATGGACCTTTTTTCATTGACTCAAAGTAATCCCTGCCTTTCTTGGAGATATCTTTCCTGTGGTGCAAGATTAGGAATACATCTATGGAGCCTGCGTCTGGTCCAACTCCGATTAACCCCCATTTAAATTCCAGTCCAAGTGTCATAATTGGTTATTTGAGAAGCGACTTATAAATAATAAAATGCAGTCATTCCCTATCCTTCCATCTTATTAATACGCAAATATTTCTTCAATCAACTGTCACAGAAGATGACAACAGTGGCATTTTGGAAGGATGGAAGTACCTGTTCTAGGCAATATCTCCCTGTCGAGGTCTCTGTGGTACATAGCTAAAGAATAAAAAAGGCTCATCAAGAATCTGACAATCAATCCCACACACAGGGGGCGCCACACCAAGCATGAAAGCTATGACACACAGCCCTTTGTCCAGTCAATGACTGCTTTCCTCAATCGATGGGATTCAAAAGGAGCTGTTTAGGTAAGAGCTCAATAAATTACTTACTGGAGGTAATCCACCAGCTTCTGAGTGCCAAAATGGGTACAACAACATGAAACAGACACCCCCCCACCCCGTGCCAGCCTGCCTGGGTCAACCCTAATATAACACTGAAGAATCTGATTACCTTTTCAAATAAGAGGCTTACCTCTTTTCCCTGGGGGATGGCAAAGCTGGCTGCAATTTCTGGATGGAAATGTGTTGATAAACTCAATCATGGAACGAGGACAATCAAAGCAGCACATTACTTCTATTTGGGAAAAGGATGGGGGGGGGGGGTGCTGTGGCCAGTGTCTCTGCCCAGCATGTTTAACACAGAGTTGACCTTCAAGAACGAGATGGAACCTTTTATACAGCTCAACACGATTTGCATGGTTCTGTATTTAAAGCCAAAAACATTTCACAAATCAGCGTAAGATGTTTAGAACACTCCTTAGCAAGAAAAGGATGATGTAAATTTTTGTTACGTGGTTTGTTCTCATTGTCCATTGGCTCTTCTGCTTCTTTTAATGGACATTGGAAAGTCATGCTTGCAGGAACATACATTAATTCTCTTCCACAGCATAAATCCTTATTCATTTCCCCCTGAGTTGCATGCAGTCACATTTGTTAGTTTGCATGGAGTGCGTCTTCACGTCTCCCCACAGAAGTCAAAGTACCCCCCCCCCCCACCCACACCCCATTCGTCCGGGAAGCCATGAACAGATGCTTGCCCAGCGATGCTAAAAGAAGCAGCATAGAATAAACGATAAGCCCCTCATCTTCACCGACCTCCCAAGCTCTCCTTTTCTGAATCTGCCTGATGCCATTCATCTCTCCATGGCAGCTACATTCCTCCCACTGAGTTGTTATAGCAGTCTCTGAGCTCACTTGAGATTTACCACACGTGTAGAGAGTCATTATCCTCAGGGAAATCTTGCTGCCTTCCCATATACATACAGTATATTTTTATCTTTACATCAGGAGCGCATTAAATGGTCATGAAAAATAAACATCGAATTGATTTGACTGCCTGAGTTATTGGCCCTCTCTCTGTCCCCAGCATAAAAAGCAATGCCTCTGAACTGGTACACAGGGCTCATTTCTCTGTGAGGATTATCTAAAGGGACTCATTAAAAAAGCTCAGAATCTACTTGAAGTCGTTTGGAGAAGATGGGGTTGCCTAGAGGTTGAGTCGATGATTGATGACCGCTGCGTTTGTGGGTTAGTGAGTTTGTGAGTTTTTCATGCAAAGGAACGGTCTGCCCTGAAAGGGTGGTTTGGGTGTTAGATCCAGTAGGAGGGTAATATATAGACAACATACACAGCATCCGCACAAACAACTAGCTGGTATAATTATAACTTTTAAATTGGGTCATGTCATTTAGCATGATGTTTTGTGTTATACAACATATCCTCATTGACTATTCTCAGTAATTCAAGGTTGTTACGGTTTCACATGGACAATGACAAAAACGGCAATGATGCTTTTGGGAATCAAAGGTTTGCATCTATCTCCTTCTTTTGACAATGGTCCATGCCGTACGGCACTTTAAGAGCAATACCAGCATTGGGCTTCAGTTAGTGTTTCATCGTTTTTGACGTCGACTGGCTGCTGCAGAGCCGAAGATAAATGTGCGTCTATTCCTGCCTTTTCTATTTTTTGCAGACTGATCTTGTCTGCTAGTCTAACATCCCCCCCACTGGAACCTTGCTCGATCCAAGGCAATGAGACAGGAACTCTGAAGGGAGGACAGGCGAGGATGTAGCTCAGCTAGGTGACACGACGAATCTAAATAGCGGAAGGTGACCACTTCTCTGCCTGCGTTGGGATGCTCATGCTTTTGTTAGGGGTTTGACAAGTACAGTAAAAAGCAGCTGTAAAGTGGTAAAGAGGAACGGTAAAAGTTGTTAGGAGATATATCATGTGGGTGTTTTAAATGTTAAAATCCAGCAGCTGGAAAAGGTCAGGGATAGATAACGTTCCAGGCAGACACAGACGCAGCTGTCAGACTTCAGCAGACTGGAAGGTTGGTCCTTTTCTCAGCCGTGCTTCCGGCTTCTGTCTGGAGCTTGGTGTCAGTCATTTAAACCCCCAGGACTGAGTTGGGGCACATGGGCTTATCCAACAAGCCAGACTTCTGGGTCAATAGAAAGCAGTAATCAGTGGACTTTTTTTAAATTAGCGGCCCTCCCGAACCGCCTATGGCCCGCAACGGAGGAAGAAATGCAAAAAAGGAGGACGGTGGTAACTCCCTTCGTCACACCCCAAATGTGGATGGATGGCATGAAATGGGAGCGAGAGGGAGGAGTTAGGGGTGATGCACTCAGGCAGGTACCTCAGGTAGGTCAACCCACCAGGAGGTGAATTTGCTGATGGCCAACTAACACGACCGTCAAGGTAGCATGTTAACAGCACAGCAGAAGAAAATAATGTTTCCAGTAGAAGCTGTTGGACACCTCTGATCGTAACACATAATTCCAAAATCAGACCCATCCATATGGAATAATATAAGAAGAATTACCACATTACAGTATGTCGGTTATTTCTTATATAAAAAAATTAAGTTCAGATGATGTCTATAATCAAATATGTGCAGTTGCCAAAAATTGCTCGATTGAGGTTTTGTGTATGCAAACAAGCGGCCGAAGCATAATTGTCACACACATCCATGTCAAAATGCTAAAAGCTCCTAAATCAAAGGAAAGCAGGGGCTATGGAGGCAAAATAGCTTCTGTGAATATCGTTTAATCCACCTGCGCTCCATTTCGGGGATCAAAACGCTAAATGCATTTCATATTACGTTGGTTTCTTTATCTCCTTCCATCTACACCATCGCTGGCAGTATTATCTCTAAAAGGAGGGTATGATTCTCCGTTTTTCTCCAAAAGATGTAGCCACGTGACTATTAATGTATTATGACTAGAGACCATTAGGGGTTTCCCAGTAAAAAGAAACTCTTTTACAAGTGACTAGAATAATGCCAGAGCTGTAATATATATAAGGCCTCCTCTATAGCCTGTGTGCATGAGATTATTTTAGTTATTTGCTTTCGTAATAGATTGGAATTGGTCATGTTTCGGTTCTTAATAGCCAAAGCATGAGTCACTGGAATGGTGCAAGAAAGGGTTTGGGATTAACTCAGAATTTGATTCAGTACACGGGACTTGTTAGTTACGGACAAACAAATACAGCTAACTGGGTAAATGCATTTCACTGGCGGGGCTCTGTGATGATCCCCAGTACTGGTGCTGCTTTGGGTCATCAGCTAATGCGGGTGGAAGTAGCACATGCCAAGACACTCATAGTGCTTTGGCACGGTCATAGAATATGCGATATTCATAACAACTTAAGAACGATAATGTTGATAAAGATTAGCAGAACGAAATGGGTCGAAAAACTTGTCAAGACTGAACCGTCACTACGTTGCCAAACGATTGAGATTTTTGAGTATGGATTATTCCTTTGAGGAAGTAAGGTCTTACGTTTTCTTTTCCTCTTATCTCGCGCATGACTGGGGGCCCGATTATCTGAGGGGGCAGCGTGAATGGGTGCCCCGAGCAGGAGCCGTGCCACGGAAGCTCTCGTTGGCCGTATAATGTCACATGGTACTGGTTATCGCCTGACGCGTTGAAAAGGTTAGCGGCACGTCTGAGGAAAAGCCTCAACCCATTAAAAATTCATGGGGAGTGTTTAAGACTCGTGACCTATATTCGGCTTACAAATAAATAAATGGCGAGGGGGGGAATGAAAAATCCCATGAAATGGGGACACAGTGGAAGTTAATAATGATACAGAGTTTAAATCTCCCACTCAAAGACTAATGGATTCTGATCCTGCTTTTTTTGCACTCTCTCTTAAAGCCCCCACAGCCCGCCGACCCCCCAGAACATTATAGTCCATGACTGCCTTTGTGTGCCGCCTGTGAGGTGGGGGCCGAGAGCCGTGCTGGGCCTCCCTAAATCCCTTCCGTGGTGGTGTGGGGCGCGCCATGAACCAGCAGCTTGGACATGAATAAAAGTCCCGACATGGAAGCCTTTTGGGTCTCACCGGTGAGGTCGACCCTACAGGAGACGTCGGCCTTTGAGTAAGAAAAACAGAAGATGACAAGGAGAGGAGAAGGAAAAGGCAGAACATCAGGGTGAGACACAATGGTGGCTTCAGAAGCCGATCCCAAGAGCGTTCCCTGAGCATGCTATTATTTTAAAGGGCAAAAGCTTGTTCAGGCAAAAGCAGAAGGCTTTTAAATCTCCCCATTGAATTATTATTTATGTCTTTATTTTACAGGCTTTCACAGAATGGGCTTTTTACACGGATGGATGCAGTTTAACGTTCATTTCCACTGAGGTTAAAGCTGCCCCGCATTTCCCGCATGCCTCGTGTGATCTAGGAAAGCGACGGGTATAATCACACACGTGTGCCCGGGGTGGGTGGGGGGCACCAACATCACCAGAAGCAGGGTGCTGCAAGTGCATGAAGAAACACCAGTGAGATGGGCAAGCCTTCACCTGAGTCCCCCCCCCCGGAGACAGGTTCGATCGTCAAAGCCGGCATTCAGCCGCTTCGCTCTCCTCCCTTGTTTTTAGGA
This sequence comes from Cyphomyrus plagiostoma, assembly GCA_019775915.2. NCBI lineage: Eukaryota > Metazoa > Chordata > Actinopteri > Osteoglossiformes > Mormyridae > Cyphomyrus > Cyphomyrus plagiostoma. The sequence goes on along the minus strand of JABFEA020000067.1, from coordinate 5,917,717 downwards.
TGAGGAGAGCCGTTCTGGAAGGGAAGTATCCCAGCAGAAGAGAAATCACTCAGCGGAAGGTGCTGCCAGCAAAGACCGTTTGTCACAATTTAATTCTGCATGACTGGCAGCAAATTCATGCAGTCAAGTCTATATTTTAAGTCTATATATATATACACACACACACACAAATATATACGTAGAATAAAATATTTATCATATTTAACAGACTGTGATTAAACTGTGATTCTCTGATACTGTAGCGCTTGGGAAGGAGACACGTGACTTTCCCGACCCTAATTGGCGACCTTCAGGATCTGAATGACCTGCGTCCTCTTCCAGGCAGGCAAGGCTGTCAGAGCACCTTGCAGGCTGGCTGCAAGATGCAGAAAGACAGCTGAGTAACCGAAACGCACTCCGTGTTAGTATGTATGCCAGTTACCCCTCTTTCATCCACCGACATGGAATGTGCATAACAGGGGAAGGAGACGGGACTGATACCACCAGGGGTGGGGGAACTGCCATCGAATATATTAAGTTGTGTCCCCCCCAATGTCAAACTCTTCTCCACCGCTGGGTAACAGAACCTCGCTTAGGATCTGAACCCACATCTTTTCCATTTGGAGCAAATTACAAGCTAGAGGTTCCAGCAGAAGTGCGGAGAACAGCCGTCTCCGACAAGCGGAAACATGGCATGCCACCATGGCGTCTCATCACGTCGACGGAGGCTGTTATTCAGCACGGAGTCAGGAGCGAAGCTCAGACACACCTACGTGCACGGGGTGAACATCACCGTGGCATGTGCTGCATTTCAGTGCTAGGCCACCAGCATCAGCAATGAAATACCGCTGGTCTTCCCGCTTCATGTGTCGCAGCTATGCTCTAGACAGGCACTGAAAAAGAAAGCGTTTAGAGATAAAATTCCCTTTTAACTCATCTGCCATTTTCATTTCAAAATATAGATAGAAAGTGCAATACAGATATTGTGTGAATGGAGCGTTTAACTTATTTAATGGGTATTCCATTGCCTGCAGGGCCACTTTGCACTTTACCCATAATGCCGTGTAAAATATCTTTATCTTATAACTCCCGCCCCATATGTCTAAGCACACATGGTGCATAAAGAAACTAAATTATTAATAATTAATTATAATTTAAAGAAATAATTGATGTGGCCTGATGTCCTTTTGCCTGGCTGGACCCCCCCTGATTCTCGGGTCTCCTTGTCCCAGTGTTTCCCACCACGGCACCACTGTCTCCCCGAATCTGAATGGCATGCCAGTTCCCCAGGGAGACGCAGCTGTCTAGCGCTCTTGATATGCTCGTGGGAGGGGGGAGGCTGGTTGGGAGTTTTGGGGGGGGTGTTTTTATGCACCCTGCACAATTTGCTCTCTGTTTACAGCACTGCCTGTCTGCATCAGCGTGCCGTTGTCGGCGTGACATGAACGCGAGGCCGGGGATCTTTGCGCGTCAAGGCGGACCCGGATTTCCACTCAACTTTTGAAACACTTTCTGTCAGCTTCAGCTTTACTTTTTTCAGCACAACCCCCATCGCCGCAATGCTGCCCCTCCCACCAACCCTCACACACCCAGGGAAAATGCACCAGGTCTGAGTGTGTCTTGATGCTTGGACAGCAATACTTTAGATTTTAAGATGACCTGGATCGCATATGGTGTTTTTCCTTGCCTTGTCTGCTCCAGGTTTACTGTACTGGGTATGTGAATGGATGGGTGGATGGGTGGATGGATGGATGGATGGATGGATGGATGGATGGAAAAAGTGAAATTGAAATAAAGGATGGTAATAATCTTTTAAACCATGATTAAGAGATTGTAATACATATTATTGTCTTTTATTACATGCATCTAACATAATATCATGCAACATCAATGTCACATTGAAATGTGAAGTGTATTTCATTATGGTGAATGCTTTCCCATGTGTAACTACAGTCTGATATTGCTGCTCTGTTGGACATGAATGAAGTTTTGTTCCTTGCTTTTTGGATCAGATATAGAACATTTCACTGTTTCTTTTTGTATTTCTTGCCATCCAAAGTTATTTTGTCTCCATTTTAATCCCTGTTTATAAAGTAGGACGTATCCCTGGCTAATCAGTTTCTGCTCATTAATGCAGTGCTCTGTTTGAAGGCTTGGCTGATATACTACTGCTGCTTAGTACGGCCCATCTGCAAGGGGTAACTCAGATGAAAAATGGAGTAAACAAACAGTCACTCATGGAGGTTTATCCCATATTCACTGAGAAAGATTATGTTTGGTGAGGTTTCAATCCAGGGAGGAGCCTCTGCCTCAGTATGGGGAGACAGATACTCAGGCAGGGTCGTGCTTGAGCCCTACTCCTTGACCCCAATGCCCAGAAGGGAGCTGCAGACTGTTGCAGGACCCCTAGAGAGCTGCACGGAGGGGTGTGTACATACGCATGCGTCACACTCCAGGGGGACCGTGACCCCACCGAGCGAGGGAAGCCTGCGCGACGCCAGAGAATTGGGTCACGAACCTGATGTTCCCGCTCGCTTACCAGGGAGATGAAAAGTGTAGTGTCTGAGATTCGGGTTGGCCAGCTACGTTAATTTGCATTTCGGGAAAAAAAAGCATGCATTCGGCTGATGTATTTTGGGATCGGTTAATAAGTGTTATGAAACGTTGTTGTTTCGTTATCATAAACAAGTCTTCACCCTCATTCTGTTAAAATAAAGTATGGCAGAGACTTTCATGCAGCCATAGCTGCTTAAAACCCCCAAAGACAACAGTCTTGCAAATATGAATCCCAGGCTCTATTTAACACTAATTATCATTTGGGAAATACGCATAGCATATACATATATTAAAATCAAAACAGAAATCAGAACAGTTGTGATAATATTGAGAATAAACAACACTCTGGATGAAAAACAAAGGAAGAAAAGAAAATATATATTACACATATATATATATATATATATATATATATAATATATATAGCATTTAAACATAACTTATTTTTTGGGACAAGCACTGTTTGCATGCCCTTCTCAATGACTGTTAGGTCCTAAAAATCCATAACTTCAGGGCTGGATTCTCCACCTCTCTGTTCTGGGAGAGCTGTAGACTTGCATTTTATTTCCAGATTCTTTTTAAGGAGAGTTAAAAAGGTATAGCGCAACTGCTGTAATCAGGAGTGTATACAGGGAGGGCTGAAAGCTGATTGGCCCCTGGAGTACCCTCGAACCAGGAACCTTCTGATCACAGGCACAGCGGATTAAGCCACTGATCATTATTAACTAGTGATAAGGTTGAGACCTCTGTATGAATTATGGCCCTGATTTGTGCCTCCCACCTTAAAGAAATCCTAGAATCTCCTCTGGGAGGCAAGATGACCTCTGTGACATCATATGAAGTTAAAAACGAACACAGATGCTTTGTGGTTCAGGCTCATGTCACCATCCTATCAGTCACTTTGTAAGGACCATGTCACATGACTCAATACGCTTCGAGTTTCCCGGCATTGCATTGTCCATCATGCAGCTGATGCAGACCTGATGCATCGTTCCTTGTCAGAGTGGCTGGACTACAGGTCACATGTTAATGTCTCCAGGGGTTTGCAGCCTATGCTACAGCCCCAGCAGTAATAGCATCAGCTAACATTGCTTAGGTGTGGGAACTTGGGCTAACATCTGCTAACAGCCATGCAGTAACATTGCTGGGGTCTCTTAACATTTTGCAGAGAGTAATAATATGTTCAAATACAGCTGTCTAATAACCATCATTCCCAATTTCCATACCGACCCAATCCCAGGAAAGATCCCCCAAAGGAATCAATTAATTCAATTAATAAATATGAAGAGGGGAATTAAATGAGCATTGTGTGAAACGTGCATCAGAAAGAATGTGACATAAAGGAAAAATATCTTTTTTTCTGGGGCAACATGATGCTATGTGTATGTTCTTGTTACACTGAAATGAAGTAGTAACTGTGTTTGTGAGAAGTATTGACCTTGATACCTTTAGTGCCATCTAGTGGAAATAATACAATATGAACTCTTCTGCAAGGTGGTAGCACATCAGGAGCATCCAACCATCTATCTATCGTCACCTGATCAGTGAACAAATGGTTTGAAAATATCATGTCCTTTACATGTGACAAACACCCAACCAACATGCAGTGCCATCAATTCAACTGAACCCTCAGAAAACAACTAAAATCCATCCATCCATCCATCCATCTGCTGTACCTGCCTGCCTTATGCAGGGCTAAGGGGGTCTGGAGCCTATGGGGAGAAAGGGATGGAAATAATCCAGCCTGAGCCACCAACCCATTGCAGGGTGCAATCATCATTCAGACACTCCAATTATACAGTAAGTACAATAAAATGCGGCCAGCAGGTGGCGTAGCCTTTAAAGAAATGCATTTGATAAGGTTTTTGTCTGAATTTGGCCCTGCCATTGATCCTTGGTTAGAGTGGAATTCCCGTCTGCAAGATCCTCAAATGTTTTGCAGCAGCACGCGATTAATTTAAAGATTACTCACTGCCGCTGTACAAGGGTTAGGGTTAGGGTTAGGGTTAGGGTTAGATTACTCACTGCCGCTGTACAAGGATGGCCGGCACACTGCATGTGGAAAATTTGCATCCGGAAAGTGCTTATTACGCAATACAGCAGCCAGACAAATGCGGGATTCTTTCATCTTTCCACATCCTGCATTGCTGAGCTGAGGGTGCGAGGGAGACTGTTTGGAAATCAGGATGATGAACTACACGGCACGCATTTACGCATGCGAAACGCAAAGTCGGATTTACCTCCTGCTTCAGATGAGGGATGTTGGCAAGCAGGTCAGGCAGTTTCAACGGAGCCATTAAACATTCATGCTGCTTCTGTTGGGGAGGGGAAAAATACGCTGTCACTGAAGTTAATAGCCTATCACTGCCGAGAGAGTGTGAGCATATTGTGTCATAAAACAGTGAGCAGTCACTGCAAGCAGTGCTCCTTGTAACAATAATAGATGTACAAACGTCTGACATTTGTCATCCGTCGGAAAGGCCGCCGCCAGCAGCGGACAGAGAAAATGAACCATTTTATTCTTTTTTCCCCCTAAGCTCATTTTTTCCACAGAATTAACAGGGTCGATGTCACAGCATATGCCTTAGTGACGTAAATTAAGGTGCAAAGGGGCCATGACACCAGACTCACTACCTACTACAAGAGAGGAGACCTCCCAGTCAGTTATGTCATGACGCCTAGTTGGGGGGCTGAGCCTCCGTGCCTCTCACCGGAAGGTCACTGGGCTGAATCCCATCTCTGTTGGACCCTTGAAAAAGACCCGCACCTTCCCAAAATGCCTCAGAGGAGCTGTATAAAATTTACTCTGCATTCAGGCCTCTATATATATATGCACAGGGCTGCAGCTGGAGATTTTGGACCCATATCGTACTGGGTCCCTGACCCAGACCAATCCAACTGTGCTAAATTTTCTCCCCTTTATGACACCTCTTTGTTTGTATGTGATAAAGGAGAGTGGAATAGAATATGTGAAAAGAACTCTCTCAATGTACCTGCACTTGTGTAAATGGCAAATAAAGCGTTGCATTCATCACCAAAACAGCTCACATGGATTACAGTTTTGATAAACAGTCTGTTTATCTCTTTATTTATTTCCTTAAAACCTTTCAGTCACTGGTCCCGCCCCCCACCTCAGACGGGTTCCCGCTCCACCCACCCCTGTGCCACCATCTTGAGAAAGGCATTTGAGATCCACCCCTCCCAAAATTGAAAAATCTTTGCTTCTTAGTTTTACAACTCCTGGCGTTATCTGTCATTGGACATTATCCAGTCTTTGGAGCACTCCATATTTCATGATGAAATGTTGGTAAACTAAGCTGTTAATTATGCAGTGCAGGGGGTGTTAACACTTCTAAGGGTTTTGGGGATCGGTGTCGCTCATCAGGATGGGGCTGCAGAGTCCGGCCTGCATCGGTGTGCCCAGCGACTCGTCGTCCATTATCCCGCCTAAGTGATCCCGTAAATGGTCTCTCGGTTACACGCGTGACTCACCACGCCGCTGCTTGCTGAGACTTGGCTCAGTGGCCGTAACTTCAGACTCTGTTTCCCCAGGCAAAGGCGCGGAGCATCGCCAGGCGATGTCAAATCCCCACAGGCAACCGCTGGGGCGCAACAAGGGCGATTCATCATCCGTGTTCCCCGTGAAAAATCTCTCAGCACATAAAATCTAGGGAGCCCACTTGGGAGAACACACGGCATTCTGCTTAAGCCCTGATATTAGTGTTTTTGGAAACATTTCCACACAGTTAAAATTCACCCATATTTATATGCATATATTTTTCCTAAACCAAATTTTCGATTTTTGAGCTTTATTCCCTTTTCATTATTTACCGTAGGTGTGGTGATCAAGGATAATGTTGGTTAATTATGATCAATATATATATATAGTACATTACATAGCACATTAGCAGTTTTTGACAGTAGTGTAATTCCTGATGGCACCAGTGGGTGGCAGTAGCATCATAGTTTTTGATGGCAGACAGTCTTTTCTCCCAGAAAAAGTATACAGAAAGAGACACAAGGAATCAGAAGCATCATCACTAATTGGCATGAGGTCAAATCACAAATACCCACGGGGCTTTCATAAGAATTTACTGCCTCTACTTAGTGCAAGATTTACAGATTTAACAGGCTTAGGACGCCTCTGCCTCATTCATCCCTGCAGCCACTTAAGCCCAGGAGAATGAAATCGGAAGCTATAGGGATTTCTTCACCGCTTTCCTCCAGAACGCGACACAGAGACTTAAGGAGGTCAAAAGGCTTCGAGTGGATGATGGAAGTAGCCAGGATGGGAACGGGACATGGTCTGCAGATGGTCTGGGCAAAACTAGAGGAAGGGTTTGGGTGGTCAGCATGATCCTGGAACAGTTTGTCTCGCTCCTGGCCCAGCGCCTCAGCACGTTCTCCAACATCTCCTCACCAAACAGATGAGAGTTTGGGGTTAACAACAGAACAGGCAGGCATAGTTTTCTCACAGTAAATTGCTGTGCAGTGTTGATGCCACAGTCATGTTTTGCTTGTAGTTGTTAATTCCTCCGAGATGAATGCCTGGTAGATAGGAGTGCCGTAAGTGCAGGTATTTTGTGGGATTGCTCTCAGGTTTGATCTCACCGTTCAGTGTGTGGGAAACTTGCTACCTCTCTGCAATGTTCAGAGACTGCACTTTCAGGAGAACGTGGCCTGACTTGCTCATAAATTCATCTGAGTCTCACCAGTATTCTATGTTTGACAGGCAATATCCATAAAAACTATTAAAACTATGGGCTTGACATCCCTGGAATATCTCACACAGCCACTTCATCCAAGTAAAATTCGGCATACACTCACCTAAAGGATTATTTGGAACACCTGTTCAATTTCTCATTAATGCAATTATCTAATCAACCAATCACATGGAAGTTGCTTCAATGCATTTAGG
>JABFEA020000067.1:5891660-5910164 GCA_019775915.2 Cyphomyrus plagiostoma | reverse complement strand
GAATGCTTTCAGCACCTTGTTGAATCAATGCCACATAGAATTAAGGCAGTTCTGAAGGCGAAAGGGGGTCAAATACCATATTAGTATGGTGTTCCTTATAATCCTTTAGGTGAGTGTATATCTTAGTAGAAAGGCTGACTAATTGGGGTGGATGCCATTGTTGACTCACACCTCCAGAGCTGGGGGGTTTAAATTGCTGCAGTGGACTTGCATCCTGTCTAGGGTGCACCCTAACCTAGTGCCATATTTTCCATAGGACAGGCTTCTGCCCCCCACAATCAGAATAAGTGGTTTAGGGATGGATGGATGGTTAGATAGATAGATAGATAGATAGATAGATAGATCACTAAATGAAACAGGGAAGAGACATGTGTTACACAAAAGTTATGGGTCTAGAGTGAAACAATGGACAGGGATCATGGCCGTAATGCAGTGATGAAGGAAGGTCAATGTCTCTCTTGCATTTTGAACACTTCTAGACAGAAATTCAGTCACCATATGTTGCCAGTATCTATAGATGCCAATAACAAGCTTTTACGCCCCTCAGTTATATTCCTTCGTCCTGATCTTCTCTGTGGATGTGCTGCTTCAAATGGGGCCTGTATTTACGAGTCATTAACCAGTCACTAACCAGTCACCTAGCCAGCAACAATATTGAAACTCGCTAGTAATAATAATAATAATAATAATAATAATAATAATATACTACATGACAATAATACTTATGCAGTAATAGTACAAGTAACTTCATATAGTACTGTACTGTACTGTACCTCGAACCAATGAGCCACTGAAGCCACGCAATGTTTTCACAAGCGTTAGAAAGTTGTGCATTTGTTATTATGTTATAACCTCAAATACAATAGGCTTTATGACAGTCCATTCATAAGTACGAGTTGTCTGCAAGTCGGACATTCTTAACTCGGGGATTGCCTGTACTGTCTCCAAGGTAAGATGTTGGATAAAAATTCCTGGGACAATTTTAGACGTGGACAAACATTATCGGCCTCTTTGGGTGTTAATACCCCAGTGTAGCTTTAAATGGAGGCCTGTAAGCAGTAAAAAGTGTCCGACAGTTGTGAGGATCACCTAGGGGCCCATGCCAGGCCTGGTCTCCTTATCTCATTGCTGGGTGGACAGATACAGAGACCCCTAAGATACAACAGATGTGTAGGTATATGGGGTGAAACACAGCTCCAGAGAAGAGGGGGATTGTGGTGGTTTTTACCTCAGTTATGTCTGTTAACCATTAGACTGTTTGCACTTTGGTTTGGTTTTTCTTCAGAGCTTTGTGGAACTGATTTGGACTAGCACAGGCCGTTAATGTCTTCCTTTCTGACAAAAAAGAATTAGGATGTTAAAGCTGGCTTTGATTTCTGGCTACAGATCACACCACATGAAGGTGCAACATGAAGGTACATCTGCAATATCAAATCCACGCCTGAGTTTTGCTGTTGTACTCTTGTGCAAAGCTGTGTTGTTGCCATCCTGGAATTTGAACAGGCACATACATCTGCATTCATGCAATATGCATGATGTGTTAATTACTGCTTAATATTCACCACAAACAAGCTGCGGAGACTTTAGGTATTGAGGTACCAAAGAAACCATGGCCCACAGCTCCGGTGTCACCTGGTTGTAGAACACAATGAGTCCTTGGTGGAAGCTAGGCCTCCTTCTGGGGACAGTGACGCATCTCGCACCCTGCATAAGAGCTAATGGGATAGGATCGCGTCTCCAGAGGTATCCCTGGCTCTGGCAAGGTCTGCAGAAAGACACGGCCATATACTGAGCATGCCTAGAAGCTGGCGGCCGGGGGCCACGTCCCGCTGCGTCACAGAGGTGAACATCCCTCATCCCGACGTCAGCTCACGACAGCAGCCCGACTCCCCACTTCTCAACGCCGTCTGCCTGAGCTGGATTCTCGGCTGCTCTGGCAAACCGGGACTGGAAAATAAAGGACAGCTATGACTTAAAAACTATGCTATTTCCTGAGGGACGTCTTTGTTCCCCGATCAGATTACTGCATAATTTCCAAAAATGAAGGCTGAAGAGAATAGACCATTGAGATGGGGATGAATTGTTCCAGTTGAAGGCTCTTCAGAGGGAGAGAAATTATGCACTCAGGCTCTGAGACAAAATCTGATGACCCCTTTTCCAAGTGATGGTGCTGCTGAGTGCAGATGGGCCAGATCCTGGCCAGACACGGGCAAGGCACCACTTAGATGGTTGACCGCAGATCTCCTTGACATATAAAAGCTGTAGTTGTCCTGCGGCTTGTCAGAAACCAATGTTAGAGAACTTTAACACACCATCAAGTATGACACTATAGTTTTATTGTGACTCTTCTGTCTCAGACTAAGTTGCAGTTCTTTCAGGTTGATAAACAAGAAATTGGGCAGTTTACTTGTGTTTCAACATGATTTATCTTTTCTATGAACATCTTCATTGCAGATTCTTGGATCTACTGACTTAAAAAGAAATACAAACCAATTTTTTGTGGTTGGAGTAAAAAAAAGATCACAGAGCAAAATCTACTAAAATGAAAGAAAACTATCCATCTGATTTTTTGAATTTGTGGGAAATTTGAAAACTTTCTAATAGTTTATCCCCCTAAAAATCAGTGAAAAATGACAGTAACGGATCCACTTACATCCTCTACAGGTGCACCAGTGCAGAATGGTCAGTAATAATGGCAACTACAACCCAGTTCTGTGCATTTCACAAACCAGTCGGTACCTTACATAGTACCAGTAGCCACAGTAACACAGAATGGTTCTGCGGAGCAGCAGTCACCGAATACAAGGAAAACTGGCTCTTGATATGTTGTATGAATGTATAGCACCAGTAGATTGTCTCCCCACAGCAGAGGTGGACATTTCAGGTCCATAAAGTAAAAATCCAGACCAGGATTTTGTTTCATCCAACCAGCTGAGCATCCAGAGTCACAGTCATATAGTACTCAAGTGGTTGGTTGAAACAAAATCCTGGTCTGGATTTTTACTTTCGGGAACAGAAATGTCTACCTCTGCCCCACAGCGATAGGAAATCAGTGCAAATAGGGCTGATGGGACAGGACAGGATCAGGGAAGGATGACATGCTCCTCTTCTGCACTGTCCATCACCCTGCTCACCTCCAGCAGCCATGGGAGACAGGAGAGGGACAGGCAACCATGGTTTCCTAGCCCCCCCGCCCAGCGCATAACCGCTATCTGCATGCCGGGGGGCCATTGTCACATCGCAAATCCCCAGCATGACAAAACACTTCCCTGCAACAGCTGTGCCATAATGGAGATGCCTTAACTGCTGGGGAAGGGAGGGGGGGGCATAAAGCCTTCAAAATCAACATAAAAATGTCATCGACACAAATAAGACATCGTACACTGTGAATTATATGATAAGCTTCCCTTTTATAGTTTTTACCCAAATCGAAATGGTAGGGCAGTATTTTTTCTCACCCACTGTGGAAACAGCAGGGGTATTGGTGTTAGACCCAGCTACCAGCTGTACTGCAATGCTCAGAGAGCGCAAAATTGTTTTCTGCTGTGTCTCAAAGGCCTCTGTCGCCTGTAAATAAAAGTCACCTTCAACAGCTCTCTGTGATGTCATCGTCATGGTAGAATGCGGGGATGTACCACACGCGGCCCCCGAATCACCGGCCAGCACGCCCGAGATCTCACAGCCTGACCAAATATTGTCCCTGTCCTTCTCTAACCTGCCCCAAGTTTTCCTCCCAGAAACAAGTTTAACATTTCACTGTTTTCATGTTCCCTTATGCTGACTGGTTTCCATAGCAACATGATGAATCCATGTGGGGAGGGGGGTGAAAAAAAATGATGCAAAACATAATAGAAAGTGGAGTGGGAGACTTCAAAGGCTTTACTTCGCCGCTGAAGTGGAAAGTCCATGGAAACACAAGGACTCTCAAATGTATGGGTGCCTATTTTCAGGAGAGTCACCCCCCCCCCCCTTCCTGGAAGAGGGGTCAGATTCGTGATGTGCCTCTCTAGAACCCTCGGGCCATCTCAAGGCATGTCCCTTTGGACCTCACAGCACTTGGAGGCAGAACAATGTAATTACACCAATATCGGATGGCCGTGTCCAAGGCAACGGTGCTCTGAGCACATATGTAGCATTGCAACGCTTAGAGGGACAAGTTCGGGTTTAAGGCTGGAGGCTTAGCTCAGGCTTAATTTAGGCTGCTCAGGTCACACACAGCGACGTCAGAAGTATGTGTTTTCCACGCAAGTATTAAATGGGCAAGCTGAGGCAAGTGGCTCCTAGGTACCTGCATCACGTTTGATGTCAGTCTCTCACCTGTTGCTGGGCTGGAGATACTAATTCTCTGTCTGGGCCACCACCCGCTGCCTGGTAAAGCTGTTCTCCCAGCCTTGCTCTGCTGCCCCTGCGATTGGCCTCCTGAGGTGCATCCTGGAGCATGGCCATGAATCCATATCTGGAACTGCCAGGCGGAGGGATCTGATTTTGTCCAAACGCGACCGGCAGCGCTCCGAGCCCCCAACCTGGCAATTTATTGGAAGGCCGCAAGCAAGCCGACCAGAAGTCACGTCAAGTGGACCACAATGGGACACAAATAATAATAAGTGAAAGCGACCAGTAACAGTGTGGGGAGCAAACCCCTCAATCAGAGAGGGGGGGGGGGGGGCGAGGGAGAGAGCTCTGGGGACAGACCTTCACCCTGCATAGGTGATTTGTGTTTGTCCTGTTCAGGAAGGGAGGGGAGAACGTTAAATAAATGCCTCACTATCAAAGCTACGTAAAAATGTGCTGAACCGCATAAAAATGAATTACTGGTCTAGGTAGTTGTTTCCTCATGCAGATCACGACTGGAAGTCTGCACAAGCTTCCAAACAGTAAGATGAAAGAAAACGGGGACGTCCGTAATTCTTCTATCGCACCGGGGGGGGTGGGGGGGGGGGCACGGGGTTATGAGCAAAAGATACACAAAAAAATAAAAATGATGATGCATATGCTGCCTTTTGTTTAGATTCCATCCCAGTTGGAAGTTTGCCTCCCACCAAAGAATTTTACTTCTTACAGGTCATTTGCTCTTGGACGACGCTGGCGGGTCCGTCTGTCTGGGAGTGGTGGGGGGGGGGGCTGGATTGTAACTCAGTACCGACGTATGAAAAACCCTTGGCCACACAGGATAGGGTTGTACATGGGGCAAGAACACATGCAAAGGCAATTGGGGGCAGAGGGGCGGAGAAGTCACTGAGCATGTGCAAGCTGGGTAACTGCTGAGTGACGTGAGGAGGGGGGAGATTGTAATCAATAGTAAAAAGGAGGTTGACCCCAATTTTCAGAGCGTGCTCACAAAGACAGTCACTCTCAGCCAACGTTATGTCATGCAGACGAATGTTTCCGGGCCTGGGTGATGTCACATGTGCTGACCGAACTGTATTGTTCCCACGTCAAAGCTGGGACCAGGCAAAGGATTTGACCTGCTTCAGAACAAGCTGTGGCCACCAGTCGTCCTGCTTTTTAATCTCCATGAAATAGACTGGGACTGCAGGCCAGGAACAGAACCTCCAGGTCTCCTAACCCACATGACAGCGAGGGAACCAAAACTGGAGGCGAGGTAAACCACCAACATCTTTGTGCTCTGCTGGCCAGCTAGTGATGGGGGGGGGGGGGCTGGTGCCCAGGGCTTAACAGCTCACCTCAAGACAGCTGAAGAATGAGAGGGAGGGAAGGGAGAACATTCCAGAAGGTTCTTTTCAAGTGGTGTCCCACAAGCCCCCACGATTTGAATGTCCAAAAAAACACCACACAGCACTCCGCAGTCAACTGCATTGCACATGCTTCACAGTGCAAAGGAGTTTTGGTAATTATGAAATATTTTCTTATTTTCTGTAATCAGGCTCTGGAAGGGCTGCAGGCACATACACGTAGTCCTTCAATGGTCAGGCTGCCCCCCCCCCAAAAAACCCACCCCAACCCAAACATCTGGACCTGGTACGTATGTCATGCTTAGAGCCTTAGCGTGTTTCCACCCTCACAAAGCTGCCTTATAGCATTACAGCTTCAGCAGAATTACAGGTAGTCCTGCATTCCCCCATGCTGTTGCATCCACTCAGGCTAGTTCGACGTAGATATTAATGGGGGCCAGATATCTATGTCCATAGGACATGTCTACTCTAGCCCATAGGCTTCCCATTACAGAAACACGTCAGATCTACATTTTCCACTAAAACCTTCAATGACGGAGCAAGTGTAAGAGATGTAGATGACCTCCATGTGCAAGCCACAAAGCTGTCACCCTCCCACACAGTACAGATCACCCTCCTCATGCATGACCAAGAAAGGACAGGATCGTCCTGTGATTTTGCAGTGACTGCGCAATATGCAGATCATACATGTCTACCGCCAACTAAATCTCGACAGCTAAATCACTGCAGCAGGAAACACTTAAGGCCCAATATCCATAATATGTCTCTCGTTTGAGGAACTGTACGTGTGGAGGAGGCTTGCTGGTGTGGATAGACGCAGGATGAGACTGCAGTTGGATGTACCTACAACACTGATGAACAGCAGGGGGCGGCGTGGTGAAATGCAACCACTGATGGCATTGTTGCACTAAACAGTCTCCTGAACATACTCAGCAGGATGTTCGCCTGCGTTGTGAACTGAGTTTCCTGAGGTAGGCTCCAAGCCAAGTCTGGAATCCAACATTAAATGAGAAGATGGATGGATGGCCAAGAGTGAGAGAAGAAGGGAGCGGGAGATTGACAGACGCATTGGTGTAAAGCCAGCAGTAACGCGGACGCTGTACCATTCTGTTGTGGTGAAGAGGGAGCTGAGCTGGAAGTTGAACTTCTCAATTTACCAGTTGATCTACCTTCCTACCCTCACCTATGGTCATGAACTTTGGGTAATGGCCAAAAGAATGAGATCATGGGTACAAACAGCAGAAACGAGTTTCTTCTGCAGGGTGTCTGGACTTAGACATAGGGTGAGGAGCTCGGACATTTGGGAGGGACTCAAGGTAGAGCCACTTCACTTCTGCATCGAAAAGGTGGTTCGGACATCCATCTACGATGCCTCCTGGACTGCTCCATGGGGAGGTGTTTGGGGCATGTCCAACTGGTAGGAGGCCCGGGGCAGACCTAGGACACACTGTAGAGATTATATCTCTCAGCTGGCATGGGGACACCTTGGTATTCCCCGGAGGATCTGGAGGAGGTGGCTGGGGGGAGGGAGTGAGGTCTGTCCCTCCTTAGACTGCTGCCCCCATGACCCAACCCTGGATAAATGGAAGAAAATGCATGGATGGATGGATAGATGGATGGATCGATGGATGGATAGATAGAATGAATGGAGGGATGTGTGACTAGGTATGCTAAACCTTTTTCATTCAGGGTAGCACCTGACACCAAGTATAGGGCACAACATCTCTGGTCCCAGTGATGATTCATCCTTCTCTGCACACAGAACAGCTTTCCTTCCTTAAACTGCCTTTTGTACACAGTGCAATGGGTCTTCAGTTTCTCCATCTTGGCCCAGGACCTCTGGATCTGTACCAGTGGAGCACAGTGTAAACCCTCAACTCTGCTTTGGTAAATCGGGTGAAAGGGCCATGTGATTTCGCAGACTCCAGCTGTACCACCTGTCCACTCAAGTGGATGAGGTGGATCTCCTCTTTAAAGATCTCCCCGTCCAGTTTCATCTTGTCCAGAAAGTGCAACTCCACCCTCCTATGTGAAAACCAAACCTAGACAGCCGGGAGAGCTTTGATACAGCGAAGCTTGCAGTTCAAATACTGCCAATGGCTCATACATCACTCAGTTAGACATCAGAAGGAATATAACACCAGCTTAACTCGCACAAAAGATTTAGCTGCTATAGTCGAAAGTAACCTCTTACCAACTTGTGTTTTCTTGTTTGAGAAACACGTCCCTGCAGGTATAAATACTTTTCAAGGTTAACAGATTGTCACAGCGTTCTGCTCATCATGCTGTCAAAAGCACATGTACATAAATAATACAAAGCATGTCCAGTTGGTCATGACCTTTGTAAGACAAACGTAAACAAGTCACCGACCTCCATCAGAGCAGAGGCATACAAGAGTCATGAACAAATTGTTCTGCTTTGTGTGCTGAAATAGCCTACCCAGAAGATAAATGGACAATTAACTACTGATGAATGTCCCCTGTTTGGTCAATGTTTTCAATGCTAAAGAGCCCTTAATGCCATTAAAAAAAGAAGGCAGATAATTAATCAAAAACTGGGAGACTGTAGCTGAACACTGAGAAGTATTGGGAGACGAAATGGCATCGAAAGGATTTCCTCGCTGGTAAAGTGGCTGCTGAGCTATCGAGTGAGATCTATGTTCACACGGAGAGACGCGGCTAACAGGCTAGCACAGCGGCTAAAATATCACAAACGCTTGTGTTCCTGTTTTCGATAAGGCCAACAAATGGCTACAATGACAACAGTTTCCAGTTCTGGTTGGTAGGTGCTGCGGTAAGGACAGTGTAGGGAAGCCAGTGACAGAATAATAAAACCAGCTGATTTATTTACTGTAGGCCCTTTATTTCCTGTCAAATAGAGCTTGCTTAAACGTCAGCTGTTGTTGTTTCCACAATAGGCTGGTTTATCCAACAAAAACATTATGAAAGAGGCTATAAACATGATTAATATCCTCCATATTTCATGTGTGCAGACTTGCATTGTATAAACCTTCTATAGTCTCAACTGTATGAACTTGAGAAACAAGATTTTTTCGCCCCTTTCGAACAAGATTAAACACAGTGTACAAAGTATGAATTCTGAGCTCTTAATCAGGCACTCCCACAATATCAGGTTATTTGGCAAAGAAGAGGACTGAACAATTGCCAAGAGTTAACAGTCATTACCCTAACAAGCCCCGGAGCCGGTGATAACACCAGAAAAAAATATTTTATGCGCAGCAGATGTGTAGAGGTTTTGGAATAGGATTTATTAGTTATCACCCTTAAACTGAGCTATTTAAATAATGTGGTGATCCAGCAAGTACAGATGTATAAATGAGAAGACAAGTAAAATGGTCATTGACACACATCACCTTGAAAATACATCACAATGACCACCTCTGAGGTAAGCACCTGTTTTTGCTGGCCTCAAGGTGACAGAGCTGGTCTTGTATGACTTGGATACTCAGTTGGGTCTCCTGACATCTGATTTTAGTGTGTCTCATCTGTTTCTCCATGTTCTTCAGCTCAGAATGAAAAGGCTTTGGTGAAGCTCCTGGACCTGGGGAGTAAGGATGGATTCAGTGCTAGTCAGTTGCAAAACAGAGAAGAGTTGGCTAGGGTTGATGACCTTATGGAGTAACTGGTGAAACTGGTTAAGGAACTAGAGGAACTGAAGGTACATTTAAATGAAGTTACCTCATTCTTTGACTACATTACTAATGGCTTCAACACAGTAACATGGCAACACAGCAACTTCCATGCATAATCTCTAAGTTTAATTTTAATAGATCAGCACAATCACACCTGCTGAACAATGTCCTGTAGCGATTCCACCTGTTGGGTCAGCTCATGGATCCTGTCTGCATCACTTTGGGAAGTGGAGACCAAAGCTTGCTGGGTCAGCTGTGGAGTCTCGGCATCCCCAGCCTTATCCTGGTGGCAGAGGGAATGGGTTAGGGTTAGGCTTAGGCTTAGACAGGCCTGGATCTTTAAATTGAATCACAGGCAAATGAATGCTATGCAAGTAACTAAGCAGAACCTGTTCTGATGAGTTGAGCTACTTTGTCCAGTTAGGCTACCATAGTGCTAATCGATAGTCCTAACCCTAACCCTAACCCCTAAAACCTAACCCTAATCCCAAGACGGTGAACCTGCACATGCGCAGAAAAGTTTGATAGCATGTCTCGATAGGTAGCATTGGTCAATAGAACAGAACCAAACATCCTATTATACTTTATTTCAATGTGTGTGTGTGTGTGTGTGGGGGGGGGGTAATGCACCAACAATAAGGCTGTTTCCATCTCACGTGCATGATTCACGTGCAGGTGGCAAAGTGGGACAGATGCTGACAGCATGCGAGATGAAGCGGAATAAGAGTCAGTCAACCTCAAATCATCACTTAAAAATAATTGCTTATTTATTTATTTTCACGGCAAATAAACCATAGATGCATTTTTTTACCTGCAGGGGCTTTTGATCATCAGAACTGACCCTCCAACCATACACATCAAAGAGCTAGCAGACTGTAGGTAGCGTGAAACTCAAGCGGACCACACAGCGGTAAGAAACTTTCCAGCGCACTGGCCACTGTTTTTGTTTACATTAGATACTTCTAGTCAATGTGCCATGACAGTCACTAAAACAGATTATTTGCTTCAGCTGTGGATTTTGCACATCAAGTACAACTAGAGCCAACCTAAAACAAAGACAACTAGGATACACAAAATGTGTCGTTTAACTGTTGGGTCTTCTGGGGCAAATATGAAACAAATATGGAGCTGTGCTGTACATCGAGATGACTTACGACTTATGAAATCTGCACTTCTGCAGCAAACCTGATGTCTGGACGCTTGAGGATTAACTCCAGTGAATAGAGATGAATCCCAGAAAGCCTCCCCCCAAGCAAATGTTAGGGAGAATGCTAGTAATGCATGAAAACATGTATATGAAGATGGCAAGTTTTCCTAATAGGCATCAAGCCTGCATGAAAATGAAGGACAAGAGTAATCATACCTTCTTATAAAGCTGTAACTCCGGCATTCTTTTCTCTGATCCAGTCAGATCTCCAATCTTCTGGTCCACCAAGAAAGCATCTGAAAGCTCTTAAAAGACAAAGAGGGCTTCCCGTTATTCCCAATTGCTCCCTCCAGCAAAGAAGGGATGTGGATCAGGGGGAAGCGAAAGCCACATCTTCCCAAAAGGTCCATCACCTTCCATATTCCTCGGGCCAAATAGCCCCTGGTTCTCGGTCACCCCCAGGAAGTCCAAGCAGGAGCCCATGACCTTGCCGACAGTTGTCTCTCTGTGTGTCCTCAGGTGGACCATTTGGCCCGGAGCTGAAAATAAGCATTCAGAACAGGTTTAAGGAGGAGCCACACATTATGATAAGGCCCTTACCTTGTAGACACATGACTGCTCCTAAATCACTCCTTAGCTGATAGTTTGGTAGCTGTGCTTCTGAAATTAAATTATTACTACATTTAACAGATGCTTTTATCCAAAACTACATACATTTTTTGAGAAAGCCGGAGCAGATATGGTTAAGGGCCTCACCCAGGGGCCCAACAGTGACATCATTCTGCATACCCTGGGATTCACCCAGCAATCTTTCGATCACGGCATCCCAATCTGCTAGTCACACACCTCCCCCTACAACTATTAGCTTTTTTTTTTAAAAAAATAATACCTTATATTGCACCAGTAAAGATGAAGCATCTTACTTGACCTCCTGTACTGGTAGCTACACCTTTGATGTATGCAGTGCAAAGACAAATTATATACCTCCCATTTTTATCCTTCACACCCATTCCTCTGTATCACTGAAGAGTCTTGATGACCTTTTCTGGAGCCCTCATTCACAGGGAACCCCATCACATAAATTGTATAAATGTCTAAATGACCAAAACAAACAAACTGAATTCTCCTGACCATTTATTGTCAGCTCCACCAGATGAGAATCCCTCTGCCTGTTTAAATTTCGTCCCTTGTCTCTGTGGGAAAATGAAACGTGGACAATTTAAATCAAACAAACATTATGCAAAGGTTTAAACATGTATTATCCTACTCTTTGCTTGTCTTTAATATTGTTTTAGATAGAACTTTCTCAAATACTTTGTGTCACCTGAAAGTAAACGGATGACCGTCACTGAGCTGGCTTCCATAAGGGGAAAACATTTCTTTGCTCATGGAGCCCAAAGCTGCCGTGAACCTCTCCACGTTGTGGGGGCCATAGAGATCTGTGTGCGGCAGAAAGCATAAATCTTTTCCATTCATGCTATTTAACAGCAACCCTTAAGGAGACCCATAACCGAAGCAAAAAAAAGGGCAAGAATGTTCGGTTCTAATCCATAGTCAAATCTAAATGATGAATAGTGTGAAATTCCGAGAACCGGCTCTGGGTGCCCATGCTCTCTTCCTGTTACCCAACAGCGAGTCCACGGTCTGCGTGATGGCATCCGAGGGGTGGAGCTCTTGGTAGATGGCCGAGAGCAGCCGCTCCCGGGCTTCTAGATTCGACACATGAAGATGGTCGAGAAGATCCTGGTCAATAGCGGTGATGTGACATCCTTGCAGATTCGCTCCTGGGGAATGCAACAGCTACAAATGTCTGCATCTTAAATGTTACAACAGAAGGAGAGCAATATATAGTACAAGATTCAAACAAACATTTGATAGAGAATATGGGAGTATTGTTAGTTGCCTAAGCTACATAGAAAGGAAACTCAACTGATTTTATTTATGCATAGCACCCCTCTGAAAATAGTTGCCCGAAAGTACTTAACAAAGAGCAACAATATAACAATTTGTTTTAAATCTAGTGAAAAACAGCATCATAGACAGACAGCTGTTAATGCTATAAATTTTTAACAGTCTATGTGGAAAAAAGCCAGAGAACAACATAGCGCAGGAAACAAAAATTCATGGATAGTTATAGGAGAAAACAAACCATTGGGGGTCCAATTCCAAATGGCTGTGCAACCCCCCCAGGGATTCAAGTTTAAAAAATATGCATAGAAGTTAGTGTAGGGAGTTCAGAGAGGCAAGCATTCGAAAACAAGGTAGGCAGATGAACAGTCCTGCCAGAATGTATGCTAATATTTCCGCTAGCAAATATTCAGGTTTCTGCGTGACTACACACAGCCCAGATCTGTCACACACCTTCAGCACCTGTGAGTACTGCTCTCCGCTCCTGTGTTTCGATGCCTGCGGCCCTGAGATGGAATGCTATCTGCCATCAGTGAGAACCATCACTGACACATTAGCACGCCAAGGGATGGCCAAGAGTCACTTTACCTCTAATAAAGAGCTGACAATGGTGCAGGCCGAGGTTGGCGAACCACTGGCACACCTCGTCCGTGTCAAGCTCTGCCAGCGCCTTGGCACAGCGCCTTCCGGTGTCCTAGAAAGTTTGTCCCTGCTTGTTATGGGTCTACACTGAGCTCAAATGCATCATTCATCAGTCATCTTAAACACAATCACTGCAGTGTTCCAGTTCTTCGGTGTTTCTGTTTTGATATATCATTTCAGCAATGCTAACAATAATTCTAGTCTGCCTGGAAGCCCGCACAGAAATTAGATTTCTGGAATACAGACCCAGAATAATATGACATGTAAAAGTATCCTTATTATTTTTATTGTCCTCTTGTGGATGCAGTTCTAGCAGAGAGGCTGTCGTACCTCTCTTGGGTAACTCCCATTCTGGTCTTTGGGCTGAGAGATGTATGACGCTGAAACAAAGTTCTGACATTGTCAAAACAGCTGAGACCTTGCCCGAAAAAGACATAACATATCTTGGGGAAGTTTACTGCACTAGGTGGCGCTAGTGAGCCATTTGGATTTCGAGGAAGCTAGGTCTGTGTCTGGGTTATCGGGGCAGGGGAGGGTCAGCAGGGAGGATCTGGTGGGGTTAGATTCGCGTCTCCAGCTGTCTATGGATGGGTGCAATGGGACCCCCCAAGCAACAAGAAGCTCATAAATTAGCAGCATAGACACGACTGAAACAACTGGCCTCCCACCAGAGCTGGGGACCCAAACTGAGACGGGGCCAAGCACCATGAGCTGAACCTTAACAGTGCTGCACTGTTGGCTGCTGGGTTTTTTTTTTGCCCTGTGTTGCTCTCTCGCCTCCGGTCAGCCAAGCACTCAGAGGATTAAACAATAAACACGAGGACTCGGAAGTGGGAGGAAAATGTCAAGCCGAAGGTCGAAGGTCTCTTTCCCACAGTACTCCACAGGTTTCAGCTCCCGCTAAGATGGCTGACCTTTGACCTTAGTGGTCAGGAAGGCTCATCTTTACCTCGGCTGTGGTGTGACATTTAAAATAGTCCTGCAGGTGGTGTGACAGTTAAGAAACTGATTTTAAAGCCAAATAGTACATTTACAGTACATATGCTGTTTAACTCCTTAGGAACAGCACTTATTACTTAAAGAAAAAACATCTTCATAAGTGGATAAGCTTTACATTTCCATGATACACAAAGTACTGATAAAAGTATAATCTAAGCAACTATTTAAACAAGGGTAGTAGTAGGACTATAGCATATTGGCCTAGTTAAGAGAAAGCAGTTAAAATATCAGGTACCTTCTGTAGAAACAGATAAGAAACAGTTCTGTCGTTGCAGCGGCTCGATTAGTCAAGTTAAGGAGCAACAAATTCTCTTACCAACTGTTATTCGTCGTTGTCTTGGCGATTCATGGCTGATCCTCTCCTTGCTCATAGAGTGGAAGGTGTGACTTCTGGATAAAGAATTTCCTGAAGTGCAAGTACTAATTGCTGGCATCTGCGACACACCGATAAAAAAACACATCTGTCTTGGGTATCGGCAACAAGAAATGAGTCCTGATAAGTAACTCCAGTCATCAATGGCTGATTAGGACCTTGGTACTGTATGTATCGCAAGGAAGTTGAGTCAACCTAACCATAAGCTCGTCCTCACTTTCATTGGAAGTATTTCACAAGGCCAGTCAGTGTGTTCATACATGATCCCAACAAAGGTTGCAGTTTCCCCAGTGTCTCAAGGAGCGAGGTTAAAGGTCAAATCACAGCTCAAGTGACCTTCCCACTTACCCGTAAGTGTGAATGAGCATCTGTCATCTTGGAGCTGACTGGCAGGAGGCAGAGTTTGGCTTTCAGTATCTCATGTCTGCTTACGTCTTTGTTGGTCAAGTCATCTGAGTGGGGTTCCGGGTGGGGGGTTGGGGGAGAAATCAGTCCGTGTCTGTTCAAGAGTGTGGTGGGAACTTGTGTTTCTACTGCCACGACTCTGGAGCTGACATGAAGCCCGTGAAGACTCTTAATGAAGGGGTCACTGAGCTCCGCTCTGGGAAACATAAGCAACCAGCTGCCCCCCAGCATCAGTTTGGACTTTGAGCTATCATGGGAAAATATTAAATCTAAACTATGTGTCCGATGGCCTAATCTGGAGGTGCTGGGAGTTTATGAAGTATGGTGCATTTTATTCATTTTATTCGGGAAAAAAAAATATTCTGCCTGAACTCTGTATATCGGTTTAATATGCCCTTAAAAATTCAACAGTACGACATGTGTGATGAAAGCATCTCTCCCAAGACTTGTTTTGCTGGCCTTTCCCATACTGAGGTCATTAAAATACGACACCCAAGAATGTCCCAGACCCAGTAGGTGGTGCTAGACTCTGCGAACACTGCTCTGGATACTTGCTGGACTGAGACAAAACTGGCAACAGCACAGTGTAGTGACCAGAATGTGTTTCCCACACAAAACGTCTCTAACGTTCTCCTGGAGATCAAGGTGGATATCGTTGCTCAGTTTATGTTGGGTTTTTCAGGTTCGGTGCTGAGAGTATTGGTTATTCTCTATATCTATATCTGTGAAGCAGGTTAAAGGGAGCAATTACCAGGGTGTGTGAAGGCAGGAGATGGCGTCCCATCCCAAGTAAACAAGGATCTTACTGAAACGCTGGGTAGAGCTCTAAAACTCGTAGACCATGACAACCCAGCATGTAGTTCAACCTAAAGCCCTACATCAAGGAATGTCAGAGTCATTGCGGTGCGCACATACGTACGCTCAGAAGTGGTGAGTGAGGGAAAGGAGCAGGGGAAAAAAAAACAAAACAAAAGGCAGCTTTCAGCTTGTTTGCTAAACAGAATTTCGCATCACTGATGCAGCACATGGTTTGCATTCTCGGGGCCCGGTTTCTGAAAGGCTCGTTTGACATCATGAGGAATCCATCGAGTCAGGATCAGATAAGGTTTAATTTGTTTAACCGTGTCAGCTGCGAAAAGAGAGAAAAGAGAACGTCCATGATGGAAGAGGGGCACCGACTGGGCCTTCAATACCCTAGTGCTGCCCTTCAGTTTGTGAGGGAGGTCTGCCAGACAGGCCCAGCTGCATCCAACAGACCCCCCACACGCTCCCTGGATGAACGATACCTCACGTACATCATAATTCCTGTGCTATTCTGATTTGCAGGGGGGTCACATGGAGTCCCGCTTCTCTAAACACTGGCTAAATCATGGCCACATGTTCATCATGCAACAAGACCGCAAGCTTCATAGCGGATCACTCCGGGCCCATACAGCTGATTATGTTATTGGGCTGGGTGCAATGCCATCTGCTCAAATAGAAGCTCTGAGCTAAAGGTCCGTTCAGAACCTGGCAAGCGCGGCATGGCATTTTTGACGCTCGAGGGATGTGGCTCGGAATCCAAATTTATTATCTTTGCTCGCCACGGTGGTTTCCTGAGCGTAATTCCAGATAGCGACTAGGGATTCCATTGTGAAAGTTACATCCATAGATAACATAACGCCTGTTCCACATTGTTCAGTAGTGTTTCCCGTGTTTTACGATGCAAAATTCCATCTATTTTCTACGAATAGCACTGCATTTACTACTTGAAATCGTATAGATAGATTCAATAATTGCTTTTTATATATCCTTCCATTGTGGCTCAGTGAGTTATGGCATTGCCTCAGTTCCTTCAGCATTGGGAATTCCTGCACTCACTGAGGGTGTGAAATTTGCATCATCTTCCAAAGCTATGCGGGTTTCCATAATGGGAATCAGTGTCTCTTAATCACTTATCGTGATTGCCTGTCCTGCAATGGATTGACAAAATAGCCTGGGCACCCTCTCAATCATGCATCTTGAGGTAGGCGCCAAGGCCGCAGTGACCCTGTACTAGATAAACAAATGGATTATGTCCTTCTCATTCATTTCTTTAGAGACCACTTGGATTATAGGGTTAATATGCACAGGTGTCTCTCTACAAGGCCATGTATGGATATGAATTTACTGCCTCTGGAACTCGAGCCCAGGACACTGGCTGCAGATAACCTTTTCGTCTAAACCAGCTGGGCCAAAAAACACACAGCTTTCCAAGTGTGGACCTTAGTCATTTTTCCCTGCCACCAAAAGAGACGGGACCAGGAAAAGTGTCTGGGAAACAAGAAAGACTTGGCAAGGACACCTGCTCTGCTGTAGTCGTGCCCAGGAGACTGGGAGTTTTTTTTTTGGTGGGGGGGTCCTTTCTCCCTGACAGCATGAGAAAACTGGCCGATGGTGACAGGCACAGGCCTATGATTGATTATGTAGTGAGATCTTGCATACGAGGTGCTCGCCCAAAACAATCAGCCCCTGATCTTTGTAAACACAAGCGATGAAAGTAAAAAAAGCTCCAAACATGGATTTTCATCCACATAGACTAAAACAACGTGCATACTGATTTTCCTCAGCGTGCAATACCTATGAAGGATACCATTACAGGGAGTTATTCCAAAAGTCTTACTGGGAAAGAGACCTTGAAAATATTTAAGGAAATATATGACTTAGAAAATAATCATGGGTTATATGCCTCTTGAAATGAGAAAATAAGCTAAGAATTAGCCAGAATTTCTCATGACTTGCTCTGGCCTGGATTAACCATAGGGGCATTTGGGCGCATGCCAGGGGCACCACATCCTTGGGGGGCATCAAGCAGAGCGACCCCCCATGAGCCACCCCCCTCCCCACCCCCTGTTCCATTCATGAATGTCTTTTAACAAGTTAATGCATTTGAATATCTAATATATATATATAATATCATTGTATATTGTTCTTTTAATAAGGCACTAACTAAAAGGCCTATGTAATGTTTTCCCTATGTTGGATTTCTGAATTTCGTGTCCTACCAATCAGCTATTCTTAATACCATGTGTGCTATTGCCCAGGGGCATTAAATGCTCTTAATCCGGCCCTGGACCTGCATATGAAAGAAAAATACCAATGCATCTGTCATCTGCCGGCACACAAAAAGATACAATGACTGCCAGTGTTTTGCAGAGATCCATTCCAGGAGCATCTACACTGGATGACATTGGTGAGAATTGTCAAGCATTTATACACGTCAATAATGTGGCTTGGCTCGTCATTCCAGGATCACTCTGGAGCCTTGCAGTGATATTCTTTTAGTGGCTATGCAGGCTCAATGCATTTTCCTTACAGTGGTCGTCTAGCACATGATATATGGGGAAATCGTTCTCCCAGGGTTGACAGACTTATGCCAAGTGACGTGTGTTTTGTAACACGGTCTCAAAGCCTTTCCCTTCATTCTCCACCTATTTTCCCACCCTCTTGACCTTACTGCATGGAGTCTTTTCAGATTTATGTCTCAAAGTGATTGTTTCTAACTCTTCTTAAATCGACAGGTACAAATTTGTGTCTACATACAAGCATTTAAGTTTTATGTTATGCAACACATCTGATTCTAACATATGCCAGTTCCATGGCTAAATGTGTTCAAAACAGATGTGCAGTAATCATGTAATCATTTACAGGAATGATTGCATGCAG
>JABFEA020000067.1:5846958-5860150 GCA_019775915.2 Cyphomyrus plagiostoma | reverse complement strand
TTGTGCAGCGCCAGCATCAAAAGGGCATTTCCAACCCCCCCCCCCCACCCCAAACAAACATACACCTGAGGAAGACTAAAACTAGGCAAGCAAACAAAAAGCATTGTAGAAAAAGAAGATGATAGAGGAAGAGAAACTAAAAGAGAGAGGAAAAAAATCAAAGGGCAACCACCCGAGTTGCTTGAGGGACAATGGGCTCAGTTTTTTTAAGGAAATTACATCCAGGTGCTGCATTCCTAAAGAGGAGGCTGCTTTGCATGCTGGGAAGGCACAGTCAGGGGTCATGGTACAGTACATAATATGAGCTGTACATGACAATTTGTCACCTAGGGGGCGCCCTGTATCATAGCTGCAGGACCGTCTGCTACCGGTGACCATTGTCAAGGCTTCTCCTCACTGGCGCTGTGCCCAAAGTCCACTCCTCACGCTCCATCAGCTCAGCCTCTTGGATCTCTTTTCATGTTCTGTTCTGGATCCATGGCGCAGAAACAACATGGATGTGGGCACCATCCCGTCCTGAGAAGACCTTCCATCACCAGTGCCTAGCAGGACTTCTCGCACTCCAAACAGTGGTCCTCACTGGAGTATCCAACTCTGAGTTATCCGGGTACGACTGAAACAGGAAAGCAGAAAGAGGAGGGGAAGGAAAATATGGTTATCAGAGGTGCCAAGGAATTTTTCAAGACAGTCACCACCGGATGATTCTGAGGAAGAAAGAGGGAATTAATGAAAAGGAAGGAAATGAAGGAATTATTCAGACTGAAACCCTGTTCAGAGTTTTGTGTGACGCAAATCCAGAATTCCTGAAGCAGCATTTATGTTTGGAGGACCTAAACATTTACCAGACCACAAGAAAATGAGCACATACAGCAGTATTACTAGGGGTAACGCGTGGCTCTGTGAGTTAGGATGCCATACCTGTGATCTATTCAAATCCCAGGGTCAGCAGAGTGATGTCATCGTTTGGCCCCTGAGCAAGGACCCCAACCCCCAGCTGCTGTCAAAACTGTCTGACCCAGTTTACTCCAAAAAAAAATGGTGCTTTTCCTGAAAGTGTCTGTTAAATAAATAATGCACATGAAATATATATACAAAATGCACCTCCACAATCAGTGTTGCTCTGTCATGCAGGGAAGGTGTGACTCCAGGGGGCACGTGGGATAGTTGTCCGACCGGGGGGGAAATGAGTCAGACTACAGCTCGTCGAAGCTCACCCGACACAACCCTGACAAAACAGCGGAGAGTCCCCCCCCCACACACACACCACCCGTGAAAGCCAAGGGTCGCCTTTGTTGTGGTTCCAGTTCATTCGCAGTGAGGTCTCTCCACCTTTCAGGCAGAAAACTCACACCCATCCTAACCGGAAAACTGTCATCATCACACCCACATGAGAGAACGTAAATGTTTATGGAGCAGAGAAGGTTTCCCCACACCGCCCCCTCCTGTCGATGGCAGGTCTGTCCCAGCCCAGTACTCCAAACGCCAAGACACGCATCTGAGCTGGTGCAGCTTCTCGCCATTCATCCAAGATGGGGCAGCAGGAGGGGCTCTCAACAGATTTCTGTGTGGAAGGACAACCTTGGGGAGGGTAATGGCGCCTCATCCGGACTGCCCACCGCCGGCCCAGATGACAGCACCTGCGAGAAGTACACTCACTTACCGCAGTCGCGGACCTGGGAAGGGCACTTTGGTCTCTATCCAACCGGAAAATCTGCTCACCCAGATCTGAGTAGCAGCACTTGTGGGCTTTCCTAGCGAACAAATGGGCCGGGCCTTAGACGGCCCTGAAATTCTCACAAAAGACATGAGCAATGAGGCCTGTGGGCCCATGACCAAGCAGGGAAGGGGCAAAAAAAAAAAAAGCTTTTTAAAAGGCTTTAAAACCAGCTGACTGTACACTTAAGGCTTATGGATTTGGGGATTGAAAGACCCCAGGAAGTTAAATGTCTTTAATATCCACCCTTTGCTGACATCCACTGACTAAGAATCTGAATCCGCAATAAAAAAAGAGTGAAAAACAGATCTAAGCTGCGTACTCAAGATTTTTCAAAAGGTCTGGTGTCATTGTGGAAAAACGTAATCGTAAAGGTAATTCTATCAGGCCTGTTGTACACAGGCACTCCGTATAAAACACACACTTTTAGAAACACCCTGTACCCAGAGGAACCGCTCACAAACTGGGGGGAATATGCAACCCCCCACCCCCCCACTGGGAGTCAGATACGCACCTAGGAGCAGAGCGACTACAGTGCTGACCACTGTGCCACCATGCGGACTCCAGGAAGAAACAGGAACCTTCCAATGGCATTCTGCTTTAATGCTTTGTACCTTTAACTCCCAACAGAGCATCCCACCAGCCCCAAGCCTCAGTCTTTATTTATCCTCTGTCGGTGAGCTAACGTGGTGTCATTGCCGCTGATCGGCTCTCACGGAGATTAAAGGACTTCCCCAAACACGGCTATTTTTCCTGGGAATGAGAAAGTTGTAAACGTGTTAATTCGAGCTGAAGAAGCCCACAGATGGTCCCCCCCCCCCACCGGAAACTGAAATCTACTCGCTGGTTCAAGGTGAGATGCAGTCATTAGTAATCCGATATCCACTTACTAACACAGTCTTCGCAGGTCAAGAGCCTTAAGCTGCAGATCTTAGCAGTTCACTGTCATCAGGTTAATTTAACTTATTACAATAAACAAACTGAGCAGAGTGTGGGTCGGGCCCCTTTATTAAGGTATTGAAACTTGGCTTGTCGAGGACTGGCAGCAAGATCGGGATCTAATCAAATGTCATGCAGCCTCTGGAAGGGGTAAGAATCTCATTGGCTGGCGGGACTTGGCCAGTGACCACCTGTGTGACGCCGTAACAGACCTGGTCCTGCTGAAATGCAGCTAGAATTAAGATGCCAGGCTGAGAAGAGCCAGTCAGGGCTGCCTCCAAACACCCGAATCAAACCATGTGTAGAAACGGCAACTGATGTTACGGATGAATATGAAAAGCAGAGGAAAAAAGTCAATGTTACCCTGAAATGTTTAAATTCAACACATGTTAAAAATGATCATGATTATGAATGTTGATAGATAAAGATAAAGACATACTAGCTAAGCAATCAAGTTAAGGCATGAGTGGTTTAAAGGATTCAGGCTAAATGAGCAGAAATGGAGAAAACGTCTTTTGTGAACTGAAAACGCACACATAGTTTAAATAATGTGCTTTCATTATTTTCATTAAAATCAGCCAAATGTCACCCCTGCTTAGAAATACATCCCTTTTCTTGTTCCAGAACAGCATTATGAGAGCAAGTCAATAATGTGGGGGGTGGGGGGCAGAGACTGTAAGAGTAGAGAGCAGGTCAAAGCACGCCCTGGGGTAAATTCTCAGGGGAAAGTGAGGAAGATGGGTACTTCCAGGCACTGATGGGATGTGGCTGCAGATTCAGGCATGCCCCCAAAGGAGACGATGGTGTGATGAGTGATGCCACGCCATGCCCGTGAATCTGAAGGCTGCCAAAAATGCGAGCAGGCCGTCCGAAAGGCGACAGTCCGAAACTGCTCGCAGGACACAGGGAGAGAGCGCGTGCATGGAGCAGAATGGGCGAGCCGTACGGGCGCCTGCCAGGAAAGTGCGGGCACCCAGGCGGGGGCAGGAGGGGGCAGGCCGGTAAACCGACGGCACTGTCAGATGGGCCAACCACACAATATTCCATTAGTCGCGTTTGAAGGGTATGTGCTTCGGTATGTGCCGTTGCCATGGTGACACAGCCGACTCGAATCGTAGTGAATTGTGCTGTGAGGAGGGGAGGGGGGGGGGCAGTACCGGTCTTTGAAATCCCCTTCAAATATTCCTTTTAGCAGTGGGCGTCCATAGTCACGGTCCTGCCAAAGGAAACGCAGCCCACGACGTGGGAAGGGTTCGCTCGGCCGCTTTGAAATTGGAGAGCACCTGCATCTGGTGACTGACGGGAAAAGGCCAGGAGAGCAGCAGGAGCTCAGGGCTCTTATCACATGCTTACCGCTCCTGCCCCTGCCTCTAGGCCAACAGGGGGCTGCTGGATACCTGGAACAGAAAGCAGGGCGACGGGTGATGATTCGTTTGCTTTGTTGGGAATTAGACTGCGCCACCTGCTGGATTCCCCAAAGTCCTGCAAGACATGCGAGTCTAATTAGGTTACCATTGGAGATGGTGGAGATGACCGGTCCTCCTCAGCATCCTGTTCCTGATGCATAAGTGAGGCATTTATAGTCTCTTTCCTGTAGATGTATGGGTGTGGGGGGTCTTTCTTTGTTGTTGTGTGTTGACTTCAGTGAAAACTCAAGCTGGCTGTAGGCAGTCTGCCATTTGCTGAGTCACGACTCAGGAGCGCCAGTGCAGCTCCAGGAGGATATATGTGGTCACATGACTAGTCTCATAGTCACCAAAGGGGCGGGCCCTTCCCAGAAACCCCTCAGCACATCACTGATCATCCTACAAATGGTGCCTACAGCAGCTGTGGGGTCTCATGCCAGGTTGGGTTGGGTTATGTCAGTTTTGCACAAGCCGTGTTGGTTTCTCCTTAAAACACAAGCAGAAAGATGCTGGCGGGAATTTGCACCGAGCACTGCAGCAGAAAACACCCCTTCCAAAGGCTCCACACTGGGCTTCACCCACTTGAACAGGTCCGTGTCAGCAGATTTCTGGAAGGTTCGGTGTCCTTCTTGCCACAGTGTAAATCCATGCAGCTTCTCCAGGTGCAATAACAATTGAGGCAGAGGAGGGGGGAAAGGTGTTCCACAAATCAGTTTAAGGAAAACAGTTCGGGCTAAATTTCTGTGGTCAATCCTGTGGACATGAAAAAGGCACAAGAGTACAAGATAGTAACTCTTACTAATATCAGAGAACTATCATTATTTTCTTCTTTGCTGCTGTGGCTTTTCTAATTGGACGCATTTGGTATGACCTTTGTGAGATTCCCCAAATGTACAGGCCATTTTGAGCACAAGCTGGGGGGGGAGGCATAATCCTTGTTGCCTTTGCAGCTGCCGAGGGTGTTTTCCAGAAACAAGGCTTTCACCTGCACCTCAAAGCACATGGCAGATAATAAACCCTTTTAATGGCTTTTAAAGACTTAGCCGACGGGGAATCAAAGTTCATTACAGGCTGAGAGCCAACCCCACGCAGCGCCATGGGATCCGATCGCCAGGGGTCCGGAGGCCGGTACCGCGCGACAGAAACAGCGACCCAGTTTGCCGGCTCGGCCCACCCACGGAAGGCGGCATACAAGGCCTGAAAGGCAGAGAGCGGGCAGCCCTGTCATTACACTGCCGGAGCCCAAAAACACCAGCATTAACAAGCTATCTTTACGCTAATTAGCGCTTATCAGGCACTGAAACCATTGCAGTCTCACACATTCATGTGCCCTGATGTTTTCACAGAATTGATACAGGTCAACACCCAAGACCCCTCTGGACTTGGCCATAAATCCAGTGCTTTTAGTCGACAATCCAAAGACAAATGAACTTCATGCTGCTTCCCAAGTCAAGGTGTGCGGATTGCGTGTGGCTGATGGCCCACGGGATGATCTGAAATCACATGACCAGGAGCGTAATACGGGGAGAGATTAACCTCCGGTAAACCCCTCACAACGCCTCACTATTGTTAAAATGGTACCAAAGACAACGCTAGGAAACTCAATCCCAAATTCAATGCATTTACGTAAAAAATTCCTGTGCTTACGAAACACCATCCGCGACTTTTCAGACTGCTCAGCTACTCTACTGCCGCCATGAGAACCCGATGGGGACTAATGGCGGCCGTGGCACCATCTGTATAATATGGCTCTCGTTATCTTCAGTAGCCTCCAGGCGATGCATATCATTCCTGACGTCTGCCTGGATCAGGCCCTTGACGACAACAGCGATTTTCCAGACATCTCGTTGGCGGGCGCTGCTATTATGGCAGACTCTTCCGCTTACCGACAGCGATCGCCGTCTGCTAATTAGACCTACAGAGAAGACATTAATAACGAGGAGCGTAATGCTAACCACCGGTTAATCGCAGAATCGCCTCTGCCTGCCTTTGCATCTCTGTGATCCTTAATCTCTTCAAAGAGGGAAGGGGAACTCTTTTGCTTCACATGTGTCCCATCTTGCCAGGGCCCATCTGCGGGACTCACTGGGAGACACAAGATAACTCTGTGTAGTATTAGATTAATTCCCCTTCCTCTTTGGCCTACAAAAGTACCAAGGCCCCTTGTTTGGGAACACTTCAAAAGGTCTCGCCTGTGAGACCTCCAGACGTTATAGCATAATGATAAATGGCCTCAAACTCCTTAGAAAATGGAGCACCAGAAATAATAATAATAATCAATCCTTTATTGTCCCCGTGGGGAAATTCTTTTTACGCCTCCCTCAACTTGGTCTTTGTAGATCAAGTTGTCCGTGAAGGGCAGCCACCAGTTGGGGCACCCAGGGAGCGAGGGGTTAAGGGCCTTGCTCAAGGACCCACTGAGGCTGGGTTTGAACCTGTGACCTCATGATTACAGGCACACAGGATTAGCCCACTGAGCCACACGCTGCCCCAAGAAATGTAGCCACCATCACCTTGGTGTCTACCTCTGCCCAGCCTCTGTCTTCTATGGACGAAGAACACCTTCTGATTGGAGATCTGGATCACCTCCTCATTCAAGATAGAAACCCTACCTTCAGGCTACCTGAGCAGAAGCCATTTCCTTCCAGTTCCCATTCTACTCTTTTGTTTTCCACAGCTTAAAGCTTTAAGGTATCTAATCAGTGCTGCTCCACCTAATCTCCAAAGCAGATAATCTCACTGGGAACTGCTGCTGCCAGGGAAGTTTCTCCACCTGTTCCTTCCACCAACATCACATGGGGTTAGGTTGCAAAAACTGCACATAAGTTCAGAAGGATTTCAAGCTGCATCCTATAAATTTCTGTTTGACCTTGGAATTTCAACAGCAGGTAGACGAGAGACTAGTAAGGAACCTTGGGTTTCCTGGGAAACCATTACAGGAATTCTGTGAGGAGGAGTGTCCTGAGATTGAGATTCCAACAGCTGACTGACTGGCTCACATATTCCAGGAGAAATCACCTCTTCTAGAGATTCAAATTTTCACCCAGGAAGGCCAGATTTACACGCATGCAATTAAGCTAATTAAGGAATGAGCATGAGACCTATAAATTATATACCAAATAATACTTACAATTTTGCAAGGTTTATGACAATATAAAATAATGACATCATACTGACATCATGGAGTTTTTATTTTTGATGTAAGGAGCAGGCGTGTACAGGCACATACACACCAAACGGAGATCCTCTTCCCACTGATAATTTTCCTTGGTAATAAATACCTAAATACCGAATACAGGACCATCTTCCTGGCCCTAACTCAAGCCTTCAGCATCGAAACTGAGAACAGGAGCCCGAAACGTTCCGTTGCTATTTTCAGTCGCGCACCACTTCCTTTGACGGCTCACAATTAAAAGCGACAAACAAAAGCATTATTATATATATAAAATACCTAAATAATATAATAAGCTGCCCCTGCATCCCTCATGCTATAAAGCTACCATAGCCATAGCACGCTGAAATGCTTCCTTTAAAAGGAAGCCACTCCCTTCCGCGGAGTTCCTGAGCAAACGTGAATTAAACTTTTCACCACAGTGGGACGAGAATGGCTTCCACGTAAAGAGGCATCAGAAATTAATAAAAGCAATAAAATCTTCCATAACACAAATTTAAAGAAAAAGTCTCCAAATGGTTCCACTTAAAAAATGCGAAAGGAAAGAAAGAAGACAATGAGTACAAAGTGTGTTTTGTAATTAGAAGCAGCCTGGATCCTGGAAGTGGGCCACTTCAATGGCAAGGTATAAACCACTGGTAACGAATGGTCTGGGAGCTCCACACGAGCTGTGCTCAAACTCCTCAGACAGCCCTCTGATCTGAGCTTGCCGTCCCCTTGGCACCGGTGCCTCGCTAATCCCTCACTGGCATGCGTTCCAGCCAGCGGCGGCTGCAAACCCCGCAAGTCGCGGCGCAGAGGGAGAGGCGACGTTAAAAAAAAAACAAAGACAAAAAAAGGGTCTTAATCTGAAAAGAAACCTATATTTATACCAAGATATGGAATTTGGCCAAAAACGGTCCCTTCGGGGTGAGAGGAGGCGGTTCCCCTTTCACCTGAGCTCGCCAGGAGCTCCATGGAGGTGAGAGCTTTCCAAATGTCGGAACCCAGAAATTTCTGGCGGGTCTACAGACAAAGCCGCAGAAGCACGGGCTTTCGGCTCCAGCAGAGGTGTAGATCACCCACAAGAGGACTGGACAAAAATGTTATTTTGGTTGGCAGTCTGCAGCCACGGCGAACTCGCCAAAACCATTGGAAAGTCATGACGCTTCTTTGGCAAAAGCCGGGAAGCCTTTCCTTATTTAAAACATCTTATGAATTTTGAAGAGCACCGGGCTCCGCCCACTCACCCACACACCTTGAAAAATAATACTGTTGCCATTTCCCAAGACTGCATAAAACTGAAAACAATCTCACTTTTGCAAGATTTTCTCAATTTCTTTATTTATTGTTGATGGATCTTGTCTTGGATGTGCGATTTAGCAGTATTTTTTGCAGTGTTTTCTTGCAGTGCTTCCATGGAGTTTGAATAAACAAACAGTATTGTCACAGGAACCATGTACAATTTTTTTGCACAAAGGTCATTTATAGAGGGAGATGTCCACTGACAATACCGTTCCGTAGCCTCGGCCAACTGCAAAACCCACCTGAGCAAATAATGTATGATCCTCCCTGCCTGAAGATGTGAGATTACTGACCACTGTCGAGCAACTCCTGTGGTCCCACAGGATTCAGCTTGAAACTGAGACAGGAATCACACCCCGGCGGTCTTCGTGTCTCCTCTCACTGTTTCCTAAATGAGGCAGAAGTCTAGGAGCATTGACATGTTATCCTCATACGGAGCTACAGGAAGCAGTCTGTTCTTAGAGGTTAAAGTTCAAATCCCAGAGTGAACATGGGACAGATAGAGGAATTCACTAGCTGGCCTGTCCTTTGAGGTGTTTGAAAAAAAACACTGCAGAAGTCCTTCACGCAGTTTCTCCAAGCTGCAAAAAATGCTAACAAAGGCTTGCTAGGAGTCCACAGTAAAATCAGTCGACGTTGACTGACAGCTGGACCTCAGACTCACCATGACATAACCTGTTGGAGGGGAGTAAATTTCAAATAACATAACAAGAATGATGACTATATTGGTGGCCCCAGTAATCGGCAGGTTTGGCTGGTTTCTCAGTTGCACTCGAAGTCACTGTGGATTAGCGGGTACAGTAAAAAGCTAAGGAGCCACGAGAGTGGCTATCAAATCTGGCGCTGGGTCATTTTTCCTGAACAAGCCACTCCAGCTAATATTATAATTTTTTTTCCAATGCCACTCAAGTCTGGCCTGCAGACACTCCCAAATCATGCAACAGCTCTCTGTAAATTTTTTAACGACGCGCCCCATGCCTTTCTAGAGAAAATAGACTCAGGGTGACGCACGGAACACAATAATATTTACATGTAGCGTCCACTGGCTCAGCCGGGCTGCCAGCCATCTTGGGTCAGGAGCCTTTTGATGGTTGCGGTGTGGCAGGCCACAATCGGGACCATAAATGTGGAATAGAACTCGCATAACAGTTTGGGAGACTTTTCCCCACCGGCATTCATCGCCCCGCGGTCTCCCAGTGCCATTACCGCTACGGCACTGGACAAGACGCCCAAGATGGGAAAGGTCCTACCCAGGGCACTGGGGGCTCCGCCTCCCTACTTAACACCCAGCTCCTCCCTCCCATATGGCTTCGATAATATACCCACACCGTCGAAGGAAGCGTGCTAAACAATCTAAACACTGACAGCGGGAGAGTTAAATGGAAGGGCCCGGAATCTTTTGAACCTCTGGTAGGATATAAGCGTTCTAAACACAACCAGCTGTACAAAGTTCAGGGAAGAAATAAAAAAAGGCTTTGCCTGAGCCCACTGAGGATGATAATAGCTGGACAGCACTCAACAATCAAAGGCTGGGGGGGGGATGAAAAAGGAGACACTTTCCTCGCTGGCTAAAGGGATCTCCGCGTCGAAGCACCGATCTGAGGATATTAAACTCATAAGGCTTCCATTGGCCACTGAGGGAGGAAGAAGAAGCGCACATATAATTAAATGCAATTAAAACTGGCCATTCAAGCCTGGGGATGGTGAGGGGGGTTGTCTTTGAGTTAAAATCTTTAACCAGAGCTGCCAGTTATTAAACAAGACGAGGTGGGGGTTAGAGAGGTGCTGTTCAGGGAATAAGATGAATTGCAAACTAGGGTTAGGTGGTTTTATACTCTGAGGGACATAGCTTCTCCCATTTCGGCGTGATTTAAGAGAACAACACATATGAGGGATCAATGTTCCTCTGTGGATTTACACGGGGGGGGGGGGGGGATTATCTTATCTATGGTGTTACACCCCTGATTAAAGCCTCATCTCCATCGTCATTCTGTATTCCTTTTTCATAAATATGAACGATGATGGCATTCTGCTCTTGCCACGTGGGGGCCAATAAACAGCAGAGAAGATCGGTGACAGGATCTTATAGTGATCTCTTGTGCAAGATCACTGTTTTCCTGCTTCTCCATGGCACCCTTGTTGAACACATGTGAAAGTTAGCTTACGGTTGTCGTTCCCACGGGGGCCCGTTGGCTGCTCTAAATTCTGCTGAAATGCAGTCTCCGTGGCCCGTTCGCCAAAAATTCCTAGAGTTAACTCGACAAGGAGACTGCCATCAACGTCAAGGTCCGATTTCCACCAAATGTCTCCCCCAGTATCTCTTGTTTTTTCATTTTAGCATGGAAGAAGATTCACGGCTATTTTAAGTCATGTCCAAAGTACATGGGAGTTGTGACTGACTTTTGTACCTGAGCACTATGGAGATGAGGACGCTTCCACCACAAATCGTCAATTATTCTCACAGTCGCTTGGCTAAAATTAGCACACTGGCGACTTCACCGTTTATAGGAAACATGAGGATAAAATGGCATGTGAAGCTAAGCTAAGAAAACATCAAAAATGCGGTAAAGAATCTTAATGCAGAGCCAAATAAAGCAATCAGCTGAGATAAGAGATTAACATTTGCAGTCTATTCATCAACCTGTGTCAGGTTCCATACCAGCGGGTCCAGTCTGGATGGCTCGCTCCGTGCCAGGGAACAACAGGCTCCAGTTGGGTCTTGTCTGTCGAACTGAATACACCGTTTATCTCAACATGGCTGAAACAGACAACGGTACGCATTTTCACCAGGGTGAGAGGAGAGCCTTTCCAGATATGAGAAAATCAAACACATTTAAATCCCAAACGTTCCCCATTGGCCTTCCCTGGGGTTATGGGTGAACCTTCTTGTCTTAAAAGCCCAGAGGCCATCTGTTTCTTTCATGTTCAGTGTACTGATTGGAAAGGACCGGCACAGGGGTTTATGGGTAAAGGAGAGGTTTTGAGCAGCCACAAGGTGACCCATGTAGATAGATCAGTCACTTGGTAAAAATATAGAAAAATAGTCTTCATGGAGTCGGTGATGTTCAGGTAATACAGGAAATTGAAGAATGGGCCAAGTTACGATAAGTGCTAGGAGTGTACCCATAAAGTTTTGCTGCAGTATAATAACATCTACAGAGAAATACACTGTTGCTAAAGCCTGTGGTCTTGTTTTCATTAGTATGGATCTATGCTGATAAGCAGACAGCTTGGTTGAGTTCAATAAGCATTTGAGAGTGATGTTTTCCCAAACGAGACTTAATTATAATTTTATATAGATGCATTTACTGAAATAATCCAGAAATAACTACTGGTAAAATGACAAAGGCATCTGCTTTAAGAGTATTCCATGCAATCATTGAATTGATGCTTTTTATTAAGCATTAATCGCATTTCTAAGGCCTTGTTATTCTTTACCATGCTTTCATTTGAGCAGTTTGATTGACATTTTGGAGAGATTTGAGACTTTCGGTCATCTAGGATTAGTCATTACTGAGGCCCTGGCTTCAGGAAAATCAATCAATTATGTTTTGTTATGATTGCTGGTTGCCAGCAGTTTAACAGGATCAGTCCCACTTCATGGGAAGCTGGTTCTGGAGCAGCAGAGCGAGTCCCGTCGGACGGATTTCTCGTCACATATCCTCCATTTATCTCCGTTTTTGGAGGAAGGGCATAAACGAAGAAGCATTTCCATGAGAGCATTGCGGAAACGCGGTGGATACTAACATTGCCGAAAAACTTCCGGAACAAAAACAAGAAAAGCCCAGAAGCTGTTTCTTCCCCCCAGAACAGACTGATGGGAATTTGCCGCTTTGCAGAAATCCATAACACATAATTGCCCCGGATGCCCCCGTTTTTTTCAGAATGTGTGGAATGCTAAGCGTACTTTTCCTCCCAAAAACCAGACCAGCAAGTGGACCAGTGCAAGCCTGTGGGAAACGACTGACTGAGCATAGAGGCACGCTGGCTATCCTGGATTTCACTGCCATGCATCCATCATACTATTCAGCTCACAGTCTACTCCCTTTTTTTCCCCTTCTTGTCCTTCAAGGACAAGACACAAGAAACCCACAGGAGAACAAGCACACACACAACATCAATCACAGGAGGATGCACAATTCAGTCCCAATTGTTCATTCTGATTTTTGTTTACAGCAAAAGCTATAAGAATTCAACCTATTGTAAGTCCAATCTTGCTGTTCCGAAATCCCACCTACCATCATGTACAGCACGGGTTTCTTTGTCCTGATCGAAGCTGATCACCAAACAGCTTCCATTTGTGTCCTTGTCTTCTCGAATCCATCCGAACATTAAATCACCTCTCAAAGCTGAGTTTCACTTTCCCTCTCGGAGATGTGTTAAGCTGCATCGTTTCATCCACCTCCGTCGCTCTGTGGCCTCTCTAAATGTTTTCGGGACTTCTAACCTTGGCACTCATTCTTCTGAAATTCGTATTATTGGAGGTTGAGAGTTTGAGTACAAGCATAAAGGATCTAGATTAAGTAAGATGTTGAAATGGGAATGAAAAGATATTAGATGTGAAAGGTGCTATGAGGTTCCACTGCACGAAATTCATTTTGAGATATTATCTTGCTGCCAAAAATGTTAAAATGTGTTGGAATGTATATTTTGCTGGTGGAACATATGACATATCTT
>JABFEA020000067.1:5825212-5838277 GCA_019775915.2 Cyphomyrus plagiostoma | reverse complement strand
GTGATGACATTTCTGTGGGAGATCCGGGGAGGGCTCTGAAAGTTTGGAGACAGACGTGTCTGAGCTGCTGGGGTAATGAGTTCCACCGCCTGCACCCACACAAAGCCAAATTCACATGCACACGAACCGCATCTGTGCCTGGCGCATTCTTTATTCTGATTTATTTTATTGTGCATGTGTATAAAATGACTTGGGGGGGGGGGGGTATGTGTTAATCCCGGCTGAATTCCACCAATGTGAAACTGAGCAGTCCGAATAAACCTCTTCTTTAACCCGAACTTCGGAGCACATGACCAAGAGAGCTGCCAGCAAGAATAAAAGTGTTCGCTTCAGAACCGCACATGCATCTGCCGGACGCGTGAATGCAGCGGCGCAGCAGAGACTGCGACATCCGCCGTGATCCGAGTGCGGTCTGGGCTCAAAGACAAAAAGATATGCTATACATGCATGTGAAAACAAAATCCATAACTCCTGAATAAATGAAGACACAGGCAGATGTAAATTGCTGCAGCATTCAAGGCATCTGTATGTCTTCTATAAGTAGAAGGCAAATGCTGGGATTGCACGGAGCTTTAGAGCCCCCACTGAAAAACATCACAGACATGCTCTCAGTGAAGCCATTTTAATTTGCCATGATAGGTTAATTAAATCAATTTTATTGCGATATCTTACATCCAATTTGTTGGTGCTCCATCCTGGGTTATTCCCTGCCTTGCACCTCTAGTTTCCAGGATAGACTGTGGACCCCTGTGGTCCTGTGTAGGACAAGCAGGATGGATGGATGGATGGA
Source organism: Cyphomyrus plagiostoma (assembly GCA_019775915.2). Lineage (NCBI taxonomy): Eukaryota > Metazoa > Chordata > Actinopteri > Osteoglossiformes > Mormyridae > Cyphomyrus > Cyphomyrus plagiostoma. The sequence continues at coordinate 5,837,487 of JABFEA020000067.1, read as the reverse complement.
TGAACGAACTTGTGCTGAGTGCAGGTACAGAACGAAAAGGTGAAATGCATGCAGGCTGTTTGAATCTGGGGCTGTGGGGAGCAGAGCCAGGTCAGAACCAAATGGGTCCAGCGCTGTCTCTGCCAGCCATGGTTACTAACATTTTGGGGGGGGGGGGGGGCGGTGGAGCCGAGGGCCCAGCAGCTTGGGGCTGGAGGTGTCCTTGGATTTCTCCAGAGCAGATGCGTCAGGATGTGCCTGCCAGGGTCATTGAGGACTCCCCCCTCTACACACCACACTGTTCTCACCCCTGGGTTATGTGACCTTCCCAGAGATGGGCCAGTCTGGTGGAACGTGGCTCCAACCCCCAGTCCTCCCACCAAACCCCAACTCATCTGCACCCAACCCAGATTTATCATTTACCCACAAAGTAAAACAATCCAGAAGACAGGCACACCAGCCCTGAGGGGCAGGGGAGGATACAACCCCCCAACCAAGGCCAAGCTCCAAAGGAGGAGTATCCATCAAAATTTAAACAGGATAACCAGGGACACCCCCCCACCCCACCCCACCCCACCCTACCCACACACACACACACACACAATGCTGAGGGGGAGTGAAAGAACAAGCCTGGCTGCGATTAGCAGGTGAGCCCAGGAGACTCCCCCGCCAGCCTGACACGTTTCCTTGGAAACAGCACTCCACTTTCATCACACGCCGCTAATGTTCCACTAAGCCGACTGTGTAAACTCACAGTATGAAAGAATTACCACAATCGGCCCGGCAATTAAGTCCACGGCTTCACACGGGGAACCCGGCCAGGGCGTCTCTGCCAGTGACACCAAGTTCGTTTCATCTTCGGAGTGTCTCTTTTCGTCCAGGCCTGTGCAGCAAGGAATGCGGTGTGAAGTGTCATAGCATCTATTCCCGTTAACCTTGGCCCGCAGATGCCTGGGATCCGGTTGTCCGCCTGCCACTTACGGAACCAAATGTAGGTGATGCAAGCATGTCGTCCATTAGTCATTCCCCAGGCTAGAAGTAATCCCTCCATCAAGTCACACCAAAGCCCCATGGCTGGCATTTTACCACCCGAGGTGTCTCCAAAATGCTAATTTACCCAGAATGCCATCCCAATTGCGATAGACGGCGTAGTGAGATCACCGCCTTTTCAGTTGGCCGACCGAAGAGTCAATCCACAGAACCAAATGGACACGTGTCCAGTGCAGGTGACGTCAAAGACGACACACCTCAGGTGAAGCCTGACCCACTTTTCCAGAACTTTCCTTCCCTGTGCCTACCTATCCACCCCCCTCCCACCCTGACAACCTGGGTGCGTTGTACAGAGGGAGCGACTAGCCATTTTGCCGCGTGCAGGAATATATACACTGAGGTTGTGAAATGAGATACAGAGTGGCTTCCAAGGACTGCGATTCTGTTTAAAATGAAAAGCGCTCTTACCATCCCCCAGGGGTTTATGGGAGCAGCGCAGCACCGTCTGACTCACGGCGATGGGCTTTTCGGGTTTTTATATGCGAGCACTGGGAGGCAGAGACTCCGGGCTGTCATTCTCACGTCCTGCGCGGCATGCATGACGAGCCTTGCCGTGAAACGTAATACCACAAGGGCGCATATCACACAGGGTCCTCATAGGAGATGCAGCCTCGCAGGAGATGCAGCGGGCCGTTGCAGCTGTGCAGAGCGGCAGCCTTTTCCGTAAACATTTTTAACTACTGTGGGTCACTTCTTTGTGTGACAACCAAGCTGACATACTGTTATGTTAGATTTATATAGCGACACTTTTATCCAAAGGGCCGTGTAACTCAGACCACACAGCCCATAGCAATTAGGGGTTAGGGACCCAGCCCTGGGATTCAAACCGACGACCTCCTGATCACAAGCACAATATCCAGAGCCACTGAGACATACCAGCCATTGAATATTCACAACCACTAATCCAGGACTCTGTCACAACAAGCCTATCCTTCATCTCAGGAAGCAAGGGGCAGGAGAAGGACAATCAGAGCAGGATACTAGTCTATCACAGGGCACAGCAACCCACCCTCACACATGGGCAATATAAAGACACCACTTCACTGCATGTTTGCATATTGCCAAAGGAAACCAGGTACTTGGATGAAATGCACACTTACACAGTAAATTCCACAAGTAAATTCCAGACGCACACATGCACACGCACACATGCACCAGAGGTGTGAGGCCACATTGCTAACCTCTAACCACTTAGAGATACCAAAGGAGGCAAAATTTCACCCCTGCAAATAAATTCACAAATTTAAGGATGATATTTGCTCATTTCTTAGATCATGATAATCTCCAGCTGTCCTCTGGATTGTCAGCTAAGATGTGGGTTCAGCAAAATAATGCATGAAAAAGGGGTGGGGGCTTGTTCTTCATGCTTTATTCTGTCATATTTAGGATAACAACCATTAATCAGCGGTTGTGTGAACACGCCTGTTTCCAGGCAGTTAAGATAAAGACTCTGAATGCCATTCAGCCCTAAAAGAGGCAGTAGGTTCCCTCTGTGACCCCTCATTGATTAATGAGGACCACTGGATGAGGTGGGCCAAAATCATCTGTGGGAGGGGACAGCTGGAAGAACCCACCTGTCTTCTACGGGTGGGTCCTCATGTGGGACAATGACAGGCATGTTGACAGCTACATACACATAAGCATCTCCAAAGGGTTTAATTTAGGGTTTGTCTAAACCACTGTTATCTCTACATTAGGTAAACATGGTTTGGTCCATAATGGGCAACCACAGGGATTCAAACACTGGCCAGAAAAAATGAAGGCGTGGGAACCCTCCCTGGTCGGAAATTACCGAGGGGGGCTGTCAACACTTTTTGTAATGGTCAAGGACCAGGCCTTGTGGTTGGGAATCCCTGGTTTAATCCACCCATCTATTGAGTTTACATAATCACTTGTGCAGTGCTGGGCTGCACTGCGCCTGGAACTCATCCCAAGAAGCACAGGGCACTAAGCAGGGCGCACACCGGATGGCAGGGCGCATACCCACGCATTCACTGGCACACAACGGGCAATTTAGAGACACCAGTCCAGTGGCATGCTTTTGGATTGTATGAAGAAACCACAGTCCGCACTGGAGAGGACCACAAAAAGAGCGAGAACATTCAGATTCCACACGCCGAGATGGGTTGGAAACAAAACCCACAAACCCTGGAGGTGTGAGACCACCGTGCCAACCCCCCTCCCCCAGAACCACTTTACAGATAAATTATATGTTGCTGCCTGGAATTTGTCAGGAAGTTGTGGTTTGACTGGTCAGGTTGGAGTTTGTGCCCTTATTTTATACAGAAATACCATGCCGTTAAGCCTTTCAGTACAGTGTTTTGAAGAATCAGCAAGTGTATTTGTCTGCATTTGTGGAGGGGTGGGGGTGGGGGGAGGCAATTATGATCCAGCCAATCAGCATCCATAGCCAATGGGCAATAAGAGTTCGACACAGAGGAACAAGAGGTGGTTGATCCTTTTTGAAAATCCAAAAATAAACATTCCCTTCCTTTTCAGCATTACCAACCATCCACCCTCAGTCTGGTCTAGAGTTATAAGACATCATTATCTGTCTGTATGCCAGACAAATATTCACAGATATTTAAGGGCAACTCTCCCCAACAGTCACACACAATTTAGAAAAAGATGGGGCCATAATTTATGCAGAAGTGCCAACTATCATTATCCAATGACCTGTTTTGAATCAGTGAGTGACAAGGGAGGGGGCACGTCATGGGTCAATCAGCTTTTAGGGCCACATTGTGGCCCCGTCCATATATATAACCCTGCAAAGAGAAGTACCCTCACAGGATCTGAGATCACAGCTGCTTCACAGTGGATACCCCCATCCCCTGAGGACAAGCAGGGTTTCCTCCCCGTTTCCAGATGAACAGGGGCTGTCAGTCAGGCTTGTAATCAGTGTTTTACTTTTTCATTTTCAACCAAAGAAAGATTATCAAAATACCAGCTATTTCCTGGACCCAACTCAGTGACACTTGAAACCAAATATCTTACTGGTTGCCATAGCGATGCTCCACTCACCTAAGGGACGTTTCTAGCATAGCTCTTTACCTCGTCCATCATACAAAAAATTGCTTAGTCGTCATAACAAAGGAGGAGCTGCACAAATGCACAAACAAAGCGATAAGAGCGAGGACAGTGAAACCTACAGGGTCTCCCAAGCTCACTAGCACCATCCTACTCAGATACATACTAAACCTTAGATCCTTTCACAAAAAAAGGTTGTTCAGATAATTTGAAGAAACATGTGCTAATGATGTCATTAAACGGTGTCTCTGGAGCTGATATGTGGGCCCACACAGAGCCTCACGTAGAGGTGTGCCTGCTAGCAAGTAAAGCACTGACAGAAACACTGGGCACCACCGTGTGCCAGGGAGACTTGTTTCCTGACTTGCTGACGCCTTACGATTTTCACCTTTGAGCTACTGCACTGCAGCCTGGCAGTGGATCGAACCATTAGTTGGGGGGGGGGGGGGGCTTGTACAACCCTATATCATTTGTTTTTGTTTTTTTAACAAGTTCTTAAAGAGAATAAACAAGGATCAGCCTCAGAGTCTTGGTTTCTGGCAGGAGAAGCAGATGTGGGGCTTGGAGCATTTAATGAACGTCCATAAAACGAAGGTGGAAAAAAAAAAAAAGGTGAGACCTCCTGACCTCCATCGCCTCCATCGTCCACACCCTCGAGCGTAGCTTCCAGCGGGAGCCCAGAGCGAGGCCTCTGTGGCCACAGCTGGAGAGAGACAACTGGCCAAATTTGACAGAGTTCCCAGACAAACTGCTGGCCTGAAAGGTGATTCGAGGGAAGGGGCTTCTCCTTTTGGCCATGCAGAAAAGCCTGGAGGACAGCTGAAGCATTCTAGGACAATGCCTGGCTGAAGCCAACCCTCTACGTTATCTGCCACACCTCAAACCATCCTCAGCACACCTACAGACTAAGCCTGATGACATCTATGCCTGTCTTCTCTAAAACGCTTTATTAGCATCTAATAACAAGCTTAGTAAGATATCACTGTGTATTTATGATGTCAGCAAGCGCAACACAAAGTCCAGGAACTGAAACTTTAAGCAGGATTCAGGTCTAAATTGTTTCCAGAGTGCGAGACATTCCTTCGCGAATTCCCTTGAAGCTGCTGTACTGGAAGAGGCTGATTCGCTCCCTGTGTTATTTAAGAGAGGATGAGATCATTTTACATTGTGGTGGTTAAACATTGAAATGGACACAGATAGCGCAGATGGCCGCCCTGAGTGACCATAGACTATCAGCTCATAAATAATAGAAACAGAATCAGCATGGAAAGGGGGGGGAGGGGGTTTGCCGTTCGCCGTGAGCATGCCTGACAGGACAGCGAGAGCTTGCCTTGGATCAGTTCTGACACCACGTTCAAATACATACACAAAGCAGGATAAACGCTATATCTTAGCCATGGCTAACCCTTTCAGATTTTAGGAACAATGGAGCTGTTGTCTCCTGCATCTACCCCCCAATGAAAATAATGCTTTCCATCTCCTGCATGCCCCAAAAATTCAGAGCCTCTTTGCAAATATGCCATACCTTACTTTATTACAGTGGATTTATATGCCTTGGCTCTAATGAGAGCCCATTTGTCTGTTTGTAGAGTGATAACTGAGAAAAAGAAATGATTGGAGTTCCATTTTTTTGTGGCCACGTTAAAATAATAACATGTAGATGTGTCGACAAACGTCTTGCCACTGGATTTTGTCTACCTGCCCTTGTAATTCATAGGCACAGAACTGGAACTCAAAAACATCACTTCAAAAGGTCACGAACAAGGAAAATGAACTGCTTAGCCGATATGCTCTGTCTGATCACCAATCTAAAACACATTTTAAAAAGAAAATCCATCTGTGTGCCATAACCGAACTGGGTCAAAACAAGCCTGAGTTTAAAATAGGGTAGGGGACCCCCCCGAACAAGATGCCAGCTCATTGCTGGGCACGCTCTCTCCCACTACCAGAGACTCCAGTTCACCTAAGCCAGGAGTCTTTTGTGTCTGAGACAAAATGAATTCCCGAAGGAATCCACACCACACATGCAAGGCCAGAGCGGGAATCGAACCCACAACCTGGGACTTGTAAGGCTCAGTGTTACAGTAATAAGCAGGGAATTAGCACACAGGCTATAGCCTAAGGTTGCAGCAAATGTCGGGGCCCCGCCCTGCCACAGGAAAAATGCAACGGTTAATTAACACCTGAGTGTCCATACTGATGTCAATCAAGAACTCCCAGATAAGTTAATCCACTCCTAGCTATAGGGATATAAAATTTCTCAGTTACTCAGCAGTAGTTTGAATATGAAGCCCAGATCCCAGTTAACACAAAGAGCAGCTTTTTAAAAATCACACAGTTGAAATACACACACTAACACACTCACACGCACTGTAATGTACAAATACGTGAGGTCCAGGGCGCCCTCTACTCGCTCGCTCCCTCCCCAGCCTTGGTGCAGCTTTCAGCCAGATACGGCTCGGGTTCCAGAGGGCGAGACATGAAAGAGGCTGTGCCTGATGGACAAGGCCCAGGGATGCGGCCCGGAGCTCGACGTGAGGACAGTTTAGCTCTGATGGGAAACTCAGATCAAAGGCTGGAGCTGCATAATTGCGCATTCCGCCACAAACGGCGGGGCTATTTGATGGGCAGCCAGGCCTCGAAGGCCCAGGGACGCAGGGCTGCGCTCGGGGCCACCAGTCTGCTTCCCTCCCATCAAGTCCCTCCCTCTGGCCTGAACTTGGAACGCAGGTTGGGGGGGGGGAGGAGCCCAAAGCCACTTTTTTTGTGGGGTCCCAGAAACAACCAATCCACACCTGAATGTAGAACCATGTGAAACTGGAGTTAATCCTCAGGTTAAGGAAGTATTTTGAGGTTATTACTTACCACGGATTGCTTCTGTAATTACCCATAATCCATTGTGACAAACTGACACTAATTCAATAGCTAGCACCGTCAATAGCTAGCACCCCCTACCAGCACTTCTTACGATGATCCAGACTGGCCCTATCAACCATATAACCTGGGAAGGATGGATTTCCGCAGACGTTAACCTGGGGAGACAATAGCTTGCATGCTATAGAAACAGTTATGCCATTTCCTCCGCTTTCAAGGTCAGCCATCCAAATGTAAAATTTCCTAGCCAATGAATCTTCATTGGTACCCTCATAAGGTAGGTATGGGACTTTTAAAAATAGCAGGCGTATCAGGGAACCTTCAAGAGCTGTAAATAATCTATTGAAGTCTCCGTTTTTTCAGAAGGCACAGCCCTTTAAATGAAGAATTTGGATATAAAAGCATATTGCTTTCTCTGTAGCTTGCCAAGACCTGTCCAAGGCTGTTAACATACATTCAGACCCTCATTGTCTACCCAACATCCCCTTTCAGACTGCCAACGGTCGGTTCCCTGCAAAAAAATACGCTTTGTCTGTGTTACTGTTCAGTCTGCTACACAGCTCAGGTGACCCACGCAACAAAGTATGGTTTACGTTGAAAGCACATGCAATGCATTGTGGGTACTGTCCTAATTTGTGAACCTGTTTATCTATTTGCACATTTATAATCTGTTTATAAGTTTTGTGTTCTGCAATACCTGCTTGATTACATGTTTAATTGAAGAGCAAATATCTAAAACTCAGTCCATGTTTTTTTTTTAGATGACCTAAAGTCAGATTTCCTCATCATATGATGGAATGCTGGGAATAAAAATTCACCCCATCCTCATGTAATCCAATGAACAACTTTCGTGAAATTTCCAAAACACACTAAGTCCACAGAAATTTTATCACAGATGTATCCTGAGGACCGAGTGAGTTCTCTTCATTCATCACACTTTTCGTACATTAGCGCACAAGAATTAATGTCGGTACACAATGTAATGAAGTGCCATTTCATTGGGGCCAGAGAGAAGGGTTCACTTGTTTCGTCAAGACGCTCGATGGCCTTCCTACACATTTGCAATGGCAGCCGTGACAGCTTGCCTGGTTTAATGTTGCGTCTAGACTTTAATAAGTGGTTGCATTTTCCTGGACGAATACCCCACACTCCCCCCCTCCGTGTCACCTCCCAAAGCATGTCCAACACTAGCTGCAAAGTAATAAAATGAATACATGCTTGGGGTTAGCAAGCCTTCTTCAAATAAACTCCCCACTAATGAGAGAATGTGTGGAGAACGGAAAATCGATGTCGAAAACCACCTAAAAAAAGAAACGGCCGGCCCAGAATTATCCCTGACACGGTGGGCGTGCGTGTGAGCGTGCGTGCGCATTAATAACTTTTCACGGTGCCGAGATCCCTGACAGCTCTTCGTGGATCTCTTGGAGAGGCACGTACACCAGCCACAGTCTACATTTAACGCCTCCCCGAGCCACAGAGGAGAGTGAGGGGGACGCCCCGAGCGCTGAGGAGTTTGTTCCTGTCACTGTCAGCACATGTGAGATCAAGGAGCGTCTTCAGAGAGGGGGATTCAGGCTGGGCACCGGATCGGCGGTGGTTTAGTCCGCGGTTGACATTCAATACGAACTATTTCGTCCTCAGCACACGAGTGGCCTCGCTGGCGATTTCACACCCTCGCCCATCCGCACAGCAGGATGCACACTGACGTTGACTCAGAATATAGATCAAGGATACAGCATTTCTTCCGGTTCAGCATTAAGGGGGTTTGGTGTCCTCGCGTTACCGTGAGGTTCAGTTGCTCTATGTTGACATGCCTCTTTGCTGCAGCAATGGATGCAGCCCATAATAGTTTACCAGTGGTTCAGTCATAGGTGCTTTCAAGCATCTACAGGACAGTACCAGTCAAAGCCCATGTGACCTAAACAAGTTTCACTGCCGGTGCCCCCCCATCCGAGGCAAAGTGAAATCGGCCGGCTAAATCAACACCCCCTCAGAAGATGGTGCCCTACACAAAGCCTGTTTGGCTTGATGGGTCGCCCAGTATTGACCTCAGACCACTGATATAGCTCTACCATCAGGAAAAAACAGAAGGAGATAGTTGAGATGCAGTTTGACAGTCACAAGCCACAAGCGCTCATTCTCCGCCCAACTTCCCCCACTCACCATCTCAACATGGAGATAAACTGCCCAGATAACGATGAGTAAGAGCCTCCGGTAGGTGGCTGGAAATGCCCCCTCTCCCCTTTTTGTGGTGACCCCTGTGGGAACCGTGAGGTCAGACCCCGTCTCCGTCACTCTCAATGGGACAATTGTTCAACGGCCAACATTTTGCTATGAAGGAAACTCATGAAACCAATCATCTGAGGCAACTAAGATTTCCATTGTTCGCACATCAATATGTGTCAAGAGAGTGGGGATATTATTCCAAAGGCTGGAGAGGTTCCATGCTTAAACGGACGGGATACAGCCAAAAATCACCAAAAAATGAGTCACAGAGCAATGGAGAAACAATACCTAGAGGTCAAAAGATTCCAAGAGAGCATATCAGCTTGAGCAAGTAAGGAGGTTTCTGTCCTGAGCTTAAGAATCATTCAGATATGAATTGCAAAGACAAACATCACATAGATGTTCATATTCGCGGAACACTACAATGATAGGGATATTTCTTATTTGTTTATTTACCTCTTCCAAAGACAGGCGATGGGATTTGCCACATCACTGGCATGCTATAAAAGGAGAGAGAGAGGGAAAGAACTTTTGCCCAAAAAGTCTATGAAATGGGTAACAGATTGTCTGCTGACGGGATTTTGACAGGCTCACGGGCCGCATTTCACCAAGTAAATGGATGGCGGCGGAGATGAAACAGCAAGGCAGGGGGCTGGCGTTAATCAGGGAGTGACTGATGGAGGGACACCAGCCTAGGCTGGGCTGTTAGCCTCCAGGGTTGTTAGCGGTCGTCGATGTAGGCTCCCTAGCCCCCCCGAGCATTCCTCGAATGAAACCTTGGGAGAAGCTACGTTGGCTTGAAGCCAGGCGGCTTCAGGTTTCCTGTTTGCCCTCTCGGTTTAAGCAAACCTAAGAAATGTTCCATCTGCCACGCTGTGTTTGCCCCCCCCCCCATGCTTGGAATCTCTGCACACCAATAAAATTCAGTCCCTGCCACTATTAACTCACTCGAACAAACACGGCCCTCGTGTCTCAATCCAAGCAGGATGTTCACCATGGCCAGTAATTGCCGTTTATTTCCACGCTAACTTATTTGCTTCAGCTCAAATCAATCAATCAAAACAGCAGCACCAAAGCTACGAACAAATATCCTGAATAACTGTGGTGCAGCCTTGTTTTTTTATTGAGAATTTTACTATGAGACTTCCTTTTATCCGTAAAAATGCATCCCCCATAAACGATACAGGGCCTTCGTTAAAAACTGATAGACAGTGACATCACTACTGCGGGTTTCATTTAATTAGCTAATGAACGCAGGCAGGTGATCGGCCATCAGACAGTACCACAAAACAAGATGTGGAGCAGTGGAATTCCCACCCCCTTAAATCGGGCTGTGAGCACAAACTCGTATGGTAGCTCCCCACACATAAATCCAGATGCTTAAGCTTGTCCAGGAAGGAATTGGAAATATGGGAAATGTACACTGATCATGTACTGTCAGCTTTGATTGGGGTATGCAAAGCCCAGGGAAGGAAGAGATCTCTGGGAATGAATGCACAGATGTGCAGGGATTATTTCTTACTCTGTGTGTGAGATGTGAGTTTGGGGAGGGAGTGGAACCGGAGTGTTGGGGGGGCCAGCAGCATGAATCAGCTGAAACGGCTCAAGACTGAATGAGGTCTCACTTGGCATCTTGTTTATCACCTGCTTCTCTGTATAATCTTATCTTTTGTTTCGCATGGAAATGAGAAGAGGCCTCGTTTCAATGGGGAAGGCTGCGGCAGCAGCCCCGATTCAGGGAAGAACCAGCTTCTCAGCACGCTGTGGACGGCCAACGCCTTTGAGGCTCAAGGTCGCCCCACGGAGAGCCCATCAAGGAGAGCAGCTGGGGGATGTTAGCCAGTGGCCGTGGCCCCCGGGGTCAAGCCTGGGGTGTAAATAAGTAAAGGCCATTTGGAGGAGGAAGTTGGCAACCACATCAGCCTGCTCTCCCTTTGGGACTGGAACTAGTAACCTCCTGGGTCTGCCTCTTTCAGCCACACGGAGGGAAAAGCTTCGAGGCCCTATGGCTTATGGAAGGGAATCCATTCTACATTTTTATGAATTTTTTTAAGAGCCTCTTCCAGTACCAGCTCTCATTCTCTGTGCTCATCATAAAAGTGATCTGCCAAAAAAATATTCAACGGCTTGAAAAAGAAGGGGAAGAAAAAGATGACAGGAGATTTGAGCAGCCTGTTGTTTCGTACAAATCTGACGTGCAGAGGTGAACAGATGGCACCACCGATGGAAATTAATCTGATTACAGGGCTCGCTGCAAAAGGGGCGGGAGCAATTCCTGACATGCAGACACAGCAAATGTGACGGGTATCGGAAAAGGTGCCATCCCAACGGGGAATAAAAAACCAAAATGGACTATTTGGCGGCGTTTATATATGTCATATAAGGTTTCATATAGGTTAGATAATGGGTTACTTAATTTCAGGCGTGAAAAGGGTACCCAATCACCCAAGGCATTTGGAAGATGCAGCCTCCAATCTCCACACACACACACACACACATACATTTGTATTCATATCTTTAAGGGGACCGTCCATAAATTTTATGAGCAAAAGCCAGCATTGATGACCTGAACCCCTACCCCTGCCTACCCTTAACCATAAGTCATCAAACAAAATATATATGTATATGTGGGGATCAAAAATGGCCCCTCAAGAATGAATTTTTATCATGTAATATACACATGGACCCCCCCACACAGACACATACACACTCTTCTTTCTAAGGGGACCTCCCATTGCCTCTCATTTTAATGAAATTAAGTATTGCTGGTAGTTATTTTACATTGAGAAAAGGTTTTGAGGCAATTTCTCACGGCGTCAGTTGTTTCGAGTCGTTACCGCGAGGAGAAACCTTTGGGGAAAATATCTACTCCAGTGTTGTCCTCGAAAAACCCGTATACAAAGACAGACACATCAAACATGCATAGAACACACCTTCACACATCCTACACCCTGCACCCCAAAATTTAATCCTTTTCTCCATTTCTGTTGGGTCAGAGAGGTTGAATTGAGGGTAACAAAGATCCCCGGGGCGCCGGCGCCCGGGCGGGGGCGCGCGGGGGGGCGGGGGGGGCGGGGGGCGGGGGGCCGCGGGGGGGGGGGGTGGGGGGGGGGGGG
>JABFEA020000067.1:5797382-5818659 GCA_019775915.2 Cyphomyrus plagiostoma | reverse complement strand
CCCCCCCCCCCCCCCCCCCCCCCCCCCCCCCCCCCCCCCCCCCCCCCCCCCCCACACCCCCCACCCCCCCCCCCCCCGCCCCCCCCCCCCCAAATTTTCCAGCTACACCTCTAACTGGGACACCAAGTCCATTCCTGTAACAAAGTCAGGGCTGCATCCAGCAGCCAGTGCGATCTCAGGGTTGTCGTAGCCTGATGTGACCCTCACTGGTCCATGAGACAGATGCAACGGGAATAGTGCTCCTGACATTTACTGATAGTGCTGGAGAATGACTAGGATCCACCATGGAAATGCATTATAACCTCATAAATATCACCAGAATGCAATTATCACAATGTGACATTTATTACCTTGCAATTAAACAAGTACCTCCTGGTAACTAATGGTCATATTTATGAAAATATATTACATTATTTATAGTCTTTAAATGATCTGTGGGAATTTACTTAAAGGAGGAGCCTGTTTAACGGGGCAGGAAGAGGAGTCCATGATGGATTGGTGAGGTTACAAACAGGGGCCCCTGAAGCTTTGGGTGCACCTCTGTTTGGCAGAAGCTGGGCCGTCACTCCAGGCAGAGGAGCTACAACATTGACAGCTACCATCTGTGATGGATCTTGCCAAAAACAAGATTGGCAATCGGCCACCTCTGGAAACTGGAGGAAGAGCAGGTGCTGCCAGTGAAGCTTTACCAAGGCACCACCAGTATCACATGGGTGTCAAACCTTCAGCTCCAAAGGTCCCAGAGGGCAGATGCACTGGAGCATTAGCATGTGAATTTGACCCACTAAGGCTCCCATCACACATGCACACCACATGACCACATGCACACCACATGACCACATGTGTACCGCATAACCACATGTGTACCACATAACCACATGTGCACTAGCATCCCATCTAGGCTGTTTCTTGGCACTGGCTCCAGGTGGACTGTGACACTGCACTCAAGTGGTTATAAAAATGGGTGGATTCATTACATATATAAATATACCCACATTCATAACAGTCCAAGACCGCTACCACCATTTAAACACAGTTCACTGACTGCTATTGCATTTATTAATATGAGCTTTACGTCACCCCTAAAGACTTGGACCTCGAGCAGCCATTATGTCTGTTGCCCCCCCAGCCACGCTCAATCTCCCAGTGATGTCAGCTTCCTACTGGACTCAACCACACTTGGTGTTCAATTAAGGGGCATGCATATTTCAGGCCTATAAATCAAGCCTGTTTATTTTCACTGTGCACCACCATTTTTTTGAAGGAAATACTTTTTTCCCCTCACAAGTGGACACAAAGTAAACATTTTCTTTGAAAGGCTGAGCTTTGGTTCGCGTCCCAGAGTCAGAGTGACGGGTGCGCCAGCCTGGCCACTAATCTCCGTCCTTGCACTCACCATAAAAACCTCGTCCCATCCGAGGAAGGTTGTGGGGGGGGTTTGGGGTCTTGCGCTAATTAAAATTTATTGCATGCAGAGGGGCCCAAGGTTTTCGTAGCTTAATAATGAAAAATGGGAACCAAAGTCGTCACCGACTGTCCCCAGTTGCCCTGAGACACACCTCAATCCCAGCAGGAATTGCACTGCTTATGCCTTCTCAGGTTAGGAGAAATACATCATTACTTATTTGCATAAAACATCCAGCCTTGTCATTTCTCATTGTTGCAGCGGTTTCACGATCGTAACATGTCCGTCTGTTTACCTCTCTCTGTCACTCACTCACCAACGGCTTTAAGAGAAACTTTGATATTGGAAGGACAGAAGTTCTCCCTATTTCACCATGGGGGTTGGGCAGGATTCCATTAGCAGTGGCACAGGGGCAACCACAGCAATAACAAATTGATGCAGACACTAAAGATTTCTTACATTAAATATTACATTGTATTTTGGGTATAAATAGCATACATATGCCAATAAACTGCAGCTTTCTTCAACTTGGTAACAAAATTTGTCATAATTCTTTGGTCTGGGATGGGATCTGCAGATCTCACTGGGTGCTGTGCTAATCCAGGGTGGGGGTACAGTCTGATGCACAGAAGACAATCCCCCCCCCCCCCCGAACTTTGTTCTGCGTTTCCCGGACTGATTCCCACCCAGAAAGTGGTGACACCACCTTCATCAGAAGAGGTGAGCGGCCAAAAACGTACATGGCAATCCAACCCCATCCCACACCAGCCAAATGGAGGGATGTAGCAAGGGCAAGCCCATTCGGGCGACTCTGCTCTGCTTAAGGTGGACGAACACATCTAGTGTAATATTTATCAACCCAGTCCACAGAGATCCCCAGACACTCCACATTTTTGCTCCTTCCAAACTCCCAACACAACCAAGTATCCAGTGTTTACAGTTTGGTTCATTTGTAATAGCTTGGGTCAGGCATGCAGGGAGCTGGGATGGAGCAAAACGTGGACTGGGTTCCCCAAAGACTGGGTTGAGAAACAGTCTAGGGCTTGGGCACGAACCGAAACAAATGAGGTGAAAATGATCTGAATACTGATCCGGCAGCTGGCTGACGCTGGAAGACAGTTACAATGGCATGGTCAAAGAGGGAAGTCGGTTTCCCTAGCAGACGTGCCAAAGACTTGCTCCACATAGCATAAAAAAGGGGGACCGATGCCTTCAAATCAATGAGGTAATCCAAATGCGCAGAGCCACACTGAGTGGCCAGCGAGGTCCTAGTTACGGGCTTCGGGACAGGCCAGTGCATTTCTGTTTACTTCGCGACAAGGGGGAAGGTCTGGAGCGGATTAATTCAAAGCGACGGCAGCATTTGGAAACAATCAATCGGAGTGTCATGGAAAAACCACGACGTCATGAGCTGCATGGGATTCAGACACCCTGCCAGTCTCAATATTTTCGCTGAGGCATTTGCAGAGCCGCTTGCCACCCTCCGCCACCATGATGCCCCCCAGCCACTTTCATCAGGGGATGGTCTCCCACATGGCCGCGAGGAAGCTGCCCTCACCCGGGAGAAACCACATAGTATAAAAATAGAAACCCCCCCCAACCAGCCTCATTTTACACATCGGAAATTTTGCGGCCGACTTTAAGCATGCTTGGGAACTGCTGCCCCCCCCCCCCCCGGGTCCCACCGCACTGTCACCTTTGCTGATGTCATCATGCCACCAAGGCCAGCCCCAGCTGCCTAAAGGCTATTGGACAGGGGGGGGGGGGGCAGAAAAACAGATACGTCGAGGGCCGTGTGACGGGGAGGGGGGATAATTTTAGCCAGAGAGTTCATGGGGGGGGGGGTTTGTTTGACATTTCGTGGCCTATTTCACACACAGATGCCCGGTCGGGGGGGCTCAGTGGCAGACACTTTCCATCTCTGTTACAGTCAGGCAAACAGAGACCCCTGATCACCAGGGCTCGCTTTAGGGAGAAAATATCCCTCCCCCACTCGATTTGTAAGGGTACAGTCAGGACCATTTATTACATTAACACTAGAGTGCGCATGCAGAAGTCCCGCCCACCCAGAGGTAAACGCAGACCTATGACACAGAGAAAAGGCAAATGAGGTGGTAGGAGAGCCAGGGAGACACGTCATTTCAAAGGCGGGGACCAATAGCTGGCCTCGAGTGTTGCTGATCTAGTCTCAGGCCGTTTCAGCGCAGACTTGGTGAAGATAGCGCTCTCTGTTGTCAATTCTCCCTCCGGCAGCCTGCGTGTGTGTGTGTGCGTGCGTGCGTGCGCGTGTGCATGTGTGCGTGTGCATCCACGTGTGCATGCGTGCATGTATGCGCATGCGTGTGCATGTGCGCGTGTGTGTGTGCGCAGAAAGCAGCAGAGACTGGCGGTCTCACACACCCTTCCCCTAAACATAACCCTTTACGCCCAGTGTACACAGATAGCGCTTATCTTGATGAACGGAGCCTATTCCCATGGATGGCTGCTCATCTCCTGGGACACAGCGTGTCATTTCTGTGCCCCCCCCCACCCACACCCACATGCCCGCTCTTATTAACTTAACATTTTTTCCAAACCTTCTGAAACGGCTTGCTGAAAGTGGGAAGAAGAAAAAAACCACGTGCTCAGGCCGGCAGGAGGCCACCGTCGCCGAAACCAGAAGCGCCGAAGGTCTCGTGCAGCCAGAAGGTGAGGATGCTGAGCGGGGAGCTTGGGAAGGCACCGCGGATGGGGGAACGTGCTGCGGATGGGGGGATGGACGCGCAGCGGATGGGGGGACGTGCCGCGGATGGGGGGACGCGCCGCGGATGGGGGAACGGGGTCGGGAGCTGTGGATATTCCCAGCTCATATCTGCCAGGGAAATTTTAAAACGGCAGTTTTCACTTGTAGCACCCGGGACAAATTGCAAGAACCAGATGCCAAGAATCATGCCAGACAACAAAACAGAAAAAAAGATTAATTATTACAAGCTTTAGTGAAATCCAGAAAGAAAACAATCAATGGGGCTTATTTAATCATGAGAAAACGACACACACTGAAGGAAGGTTCATAGGAAGCAGGCCTAATTAATCAAAGTGAATATAAAACAAAACTTCATATAAAAAAAAAAATTACATATGTTTACAGGAAATAATGGCCGGCATGCCTTCTTGATATTTTGACAGGTGACTTCAGAGTGACAGTAGCCTCACGGGGGATGTCTATGATTGGGTCGCACCCCCATGCCTCTCGCTCCCACTGACATATGATCCTGTGACACCTCCTTTGCTTGCAATTCAACTGCGGGGCCCGGAGCCAGAAGACTAACCGAGGGGTGAGGCGGCCGGCCCACACGGCCGATTTGGAGCGACACGGAAGCCAGCCTGAGCTCTCCCACTCGCCCAGGGTAGAGTGAGACCCATCTCACCCAGCTGGATGGGCTCTGGGCCGGCAAGGCCTGGGTGGCCGTAGGGACCTACCGAGCACTAATGACTCATGTTTCCACTGCCACCGTGCCGTGGCTGGGCTCACAGAAAAAAAAAAATTAAAACTTCTCAAAAAACAGGCTTTTGCTGGCTAAGCATGCCTCAGCATTCAAATCCTCTGGGTCCTTTGCTGTATGCTGGCAGGTCGGAGAAAAGAAAACGATGGTTCCCCCCGCCCCCCAGTCTCCTAAAAACACCCTCTGGGCCTGAACCGTCAGACGGAACCAACGCACACCGATTTCCCCCAAATCGTGCTGCTGCAGCGTGCTGAAGCTGGCGGCTTGCTCTGGCCATGCAGGCCTATCACACACACACTTTTGCATTTCCCCGTCTTACACACACACACCCTCCAAAGTCCCTTCCTGCAACGGTCAACAGTTGTTTAATCTCGTAATAGAACAATTAGATTACTCACATATTTCACAGCGCTAAAAATAAACGTTGGGAACAGCCAGTCTCCTGGGAATGGGCCGTTTTTGCGATATTTATCGAAGACTCTGGGAAGTGCCGGGGAATAAAGTCTGGTAATAAAGATCTGCTCCTCCTCGCAGATACACCCCCCCACCAATCACTTTGAGGAGGATAGTTGCTTCCCATTGGTGTTTCCGAGCCACCCCCCCCCCACGCTCAAATACTCCCATATCACCCCATTAGTAGTGTCACCATTTCCGTGAGAGATTCTAAATCCTACACGCACTCCCTCTTCACCTTTTTCCCCTCACCGACCCCACATTTGCTATGACAGTTTAATGTCTCGACCCTGAAGGTGAGTGTTTGCCCTCTTCCCCGCCAGGGGCAGCCAAACCAATTTCCTGTCTGGAGGGATAGAAATTTACTTCTTATCATTGAATAACACAAATAAAGCAACTTTGGGACGAGGCAGAGACTCGTGTCACGGACAGCAATGACCCCAGGGACCAGAGGAGACTAGACGAAAAAAAATAAATCTCTCCACCCCCCCGCAAAAAAAGCCACCCACCAAACCGCAGGTCCACACTGGCTGTGTCTTTTCTCAAAAGGGCTCCGCTGACCGCCTGGCTGGGAGAGCGAATCGCGCCGCAAGGACGACCAGAGACCATTTCCTGTCGTCATGGGCACATCTTACAGGCAGAGACCGCATGGCAGGAAGCCCTGCCAGGGACTGGGTGAGGGAGGGGGGCACGCCTGAAACCCAGCAGCTAGGCACACAACCTTTGATCAGCCCACGCAAGAGCAGCCCCTAGTCCCCAGCCTCGCCTTTGAGAACCGGAAGAGCGGGCTATACCCGGGGGAGAGGCAGGCCTGGGGGAGAGCCGCAAGTCGTTAAGGGACACAATCAGTTCCACCACATTCTTGCGACGGGGGACATATCGCCCCCCCCCCCCCGACTCTGAGGCGGACAGTGATGAGTGTGAGCGACATTCACTACAAACAAAGAGATGTCGATGTCGTACGCCGCCATTGCAATCTTTATTCTTCGTGATGCTCCTCATGTTTGGGGTGGGGGGCAAGTGGGGAGGCACGGGGGCTGCAGATTCTACTACAGGGGGAATCCCCATTCCAGTGATCCCCACAAAGGGCACCCGGCAGTCACCCACTGACTATGACGATAATCACATTATCACACCATATATAATGAGACTGCATACCCCCCCCCCGAAAATACTGCCTTACCTAGGCCCTCAGCATTCGATGTCCTTTGTAAGCAGGGCTTGGAAGCCTGCAATTCACAATGCATGAGTGAAAAAAATAAATAAAAATCACACATTCATGGGCCCTTCCATTCACTTCCTGGGTCCCGGACGACATTTTCGTTCCATTTGTTTTTCGAAAGTTTCCACACCCTTTGTTGTTTCAGTGTCGCTGCCAGGATGTTACCGGATGCACGACGCAGCGCTGTACGGCACGAAAACAGAGGTGGGCAGAAGCAGCCTCCACCACAGCCCTGCCGCCCTTCTGCATCGCGCTTCACATGCTAATCTGCCGACAGTAGAGCAGACTGCAGACGCTGCTCGCCTCACCATGGCTTGACTTATGATATTCCGAGCCTTACAATGGGGGCAATTTTAGATGCACTTTTAGTAGTCAACTTCGAAGTTTGATCCGTTCCCAGGCTAGCAATATATCGCATGATAGTTTCTACTGATGTAGATTAATGCACACGGTCTCTGCAGCGATTGCGAGCATAAATATGTCCTACGGCATTTAGTGGCATATCGTACAGCAGGGGTGCCCAACTGCAGTCCTGGGGGGGCCTGAGCCCTGCACATTTTTGTGTTTCCCCTCATTTAACACACCTGAGTCAACTCCTTGTGCTAATTACCACACAGCTCTTGAACTGAATCATTTATGGTGGAACAGGGAAAGAACTAAACTACACAGGGCTCTGACCCCCCAGGACTGGAGTTGGGCACCCCTGGTGTACAATGTGTTTTATCCTGTTTATGCAAGAAAGGTTTCAATTAATGGCATTTAGTTACAGTAATTATTTACGGACTCAGTGACAATAGTTACTTATCCTATCTATAAACCAATCTGCCATTGGTGGACAGCTCACAGAAGAGAGATATTCATTTTTGACGTGTTATGACACATTTTCATTAATTGGTCCATTGACCTCATTTAGCTTTTGTTTGTTGCTGCGATTTCCTCTGCCGCGTCTCTCCCTGACCCTGCACAGCTGTGCACAAAGCGTTAAAACCCTTTATACTAAACAGCGAGCACATCCGAAAACCCCTTTGCACGGAGCTCACTATTCAATAGCTATGGCTAAGAACCCAGCTGCTGCACCTTAAGGACGTCGCTGCTCTTTGGTTAGCGGTTCACCAACGGCTTCGCCACACGAGCCACGCGCATGTGGGGCAGCAGCACAGCCCGGCCTGGGAGGCGAGGGCCAAAGAGGTCTGAGACTCCAGCGGGAATTACCTGAGGCTGCGGAGGTTAGCTTTTTGGTTTGGCAGCTCTACGTTACCATTCCCAGTGGACGGTGGTTGACGGGGTAACATCACCCCCGCCGGAACCCTTCAGGGCAGAAGGGCTTTCGGCCTGCTGTTGCAGGGGCTTTTCCCTACTCCGTTCTCCTCAGTCTACAACCGAGCAACATGTCTGCAAAGGAATCAGCCAACCCAGCTCTACAGCGAACCTACAAACCATCCGCACACCTTCATAGCAGCCAATAAACCAAACAATTAACTGCTCCACTGCTCAGACAACTAATACATAGAGATGAAGACCAGCCCAGCCTTTTATTTGTTAGCTATAATCATGGCAATAAAACAAACACTCTTCTGCATGGTAAGTGACGCTTAGTGGTCACGCTACAGCGAAAGCAATCGGTAAACAATCATTTAAAACCTATAAGAAACTGAGTTGCATATGAACTCTTATGGGTAAATAAACAGCTAGGAGGTGGTTTTAATACCTAAGAGTGCAGCCAGCAGACAGCGCTCATGAGCCATACCTCAGGTGGGGGGGGGGGGGGCAGACAAAAAAAATATTTGCATTGGATGGATGCTGTGCTGCCATGTAAACACTTTGATAGAAAGAGCCGTCCTGCTTCCTGGGCAATAAAATAAAAGGCTGGGTGCTGATAGGGCCCCCACCGGACGGGAGGGGGTTCCGGAGGGCCAGTCAGGATGGGACAATAAACACTCCGGTGAATAAATCCTAAATCATGTGTTAGAGTCTGATTCTTGGGTATGGCCTTCACCAGAGATTGACTGGGGGCAGACAGCAAGAACAGAGTGAAGGACTGGGGGTCTGAAGTAAAGGAAGCCTCCCCCCCACCCACACACACACACACTTCTGTATTCATACCTTCGTGGGGACCATCCATTTATTTCTATGCGGAAGAACATAATCCCAGCAATGACAACCCTAACCCCTACCCAGCTCCAACTTCAACCATAAATAACCAAATAATACAAGACAAGACTTTTGGCATTTTTAGTGGTTTTGATTGCAGTCACAGATTTTTATAAAATTGAATTTCCCCTTAAGGGGACTGGAAAAATGGTCCTCACAACGTAAAAACACACACACACACACACAAAATCTCAACCCTGGTCAGTTTGACTGGCCGCTTCTGGCAAATTCTGAAAGGCCGTTTAATTTCACGTCTACTGAATGCCTTGCCCGACCACCACCCTCCCACCCCAAGGCTGAAAAATCTTTCCTCAATTAACCCTAATTACACAGAGGACAGACATTTGAGCGCAGAGAGTAATGCGAGACGCCTCTGGTCAAAGCACGACGAGAGCAGACAGTGAGTCCGGAAAGCCTTTCAAGTCCGACTCCTGTGGGTAGGAATTGCTGAGCTGACGAGTACCGTCAAAAAGTCTTGACTTTGCCCTGAATCGCATCACCAGTTCACCCAGAGAGCACTTCATCCTTGTTCTCCAGTTATTCCTACAGTAAACATCACCACTAACATAAACAAAGCTTTTGTTCACATAAAAATGCTCCGTTTAAGAATGCCCACTTAAACCAACAGGCATCTCTCAAGCTGTATGTAACGCAGCAAAAAAATATGCCCAAGTAAACATTAATTCATCACCCACAGGTTTCAAATCCACCAGTCAGTCACAGCTCTGTGTGAATCCTGTGCACTTTACTCTGAGCACTTTACTTTGCTGCCTGGATGCAAAGTTTATCCTTAATGGCAGCACCTGCAAAATGTTTGTGTTACTTTCTGCTAACACAGCTAACGGACCCAGCAGAAGTGTGTAAAAACCGAATCCGGCCACTTAGCACCATCCTTCCAACAAACGGCACCAACAAATAACTGGAAACTGCTGGAAATACTGCGACTGGAAAATATTTAGGTGAGCGGCAAAGTCTTTGCTGCACAACAATGGCAGACATTTAACCGTGTGCTCCCGGTGACCGCAGTCAAAGGCCTTGTCATCACAGAGTAAACAGTAACCGTGATGTTCCGCCAAGGGCCAACTTATACATCGTATCCATCTTTTATGGAGAGAAGGGGGGTGGATGCAGATCTAGTCAGGAGAAGACACAAACTTTCACTGCTGCTCACAGTCAGGACAACAGAGGTGACCAGTGACAAAGAGGCTTATTTATGCGATTCTTTGTGAAGCTGCATCTTCTGGAAGAGACAGCCAATCAGCAAAAAAACAGGAGGGAAACATACAACCAATCCCAAGTCAGGCAGGGGCCTATATCACAAAGCAGGATTTCTTCTTGCTTAGCCGGATAACTTTGCCTTAAATCTGACAAGTTATCCGGCTAAGCAAAAAAAAAAAACCTAACTTTGTGATACGGGCCCCTGCTAGTGTCCAAGTAACAGAAAAAAATTACATAGCAGGACCAAGAAAATCATTTTGAAAAGGCCGTGGCAACCACCACCTTGGACCTGTACTGGACAAGTGGAGAGTGGATGGATGGATGGAGGCCTCCTTTCGAAGGGCAGGTCAGATATTGCGCCCACAAAAAAAAAAAAAAACACACGCAAAACCAGAGCTGGACATAGTGCTGGGCTCATTTCATCAATGAGAAACTGGCATGCAGAGTTCAGATACCAAAGGAAGGTTTTAAGATAAAATAAAAATGTAATAAATATTTGAGATCAATTAAGATGAGTCTCACTTGAGTGCAGAGTGTAGCAGTATAGAACAGCAAGTTGAATGGGCAGATGAGCGTAAATAACACAGCCAATGAGAACGGCAGAGGGAATTAACATGCAATATCCAGGCGAGAAATTTTGGTGCGCTGGCATGTCCGACGGAGCAATGGTGTTCTGAGCGTCCCATTGGACGTGACCACCAGGGGGCAGTATAAAGGATGGGGTAAATGCCAATGACCGCAGCACACTTATTTGCGAAAAAAACAAATACAACTAATTACATATTCACCGCTAATAAACAGTCAATGATACTAATGAAAATTTGTGCAATACACTAATTTATGCACTGTAAAAACTGGCATAAACCTGCTTCAGTACTTCAATACCACTGTGTCGCTTTTTTTAAAAAAAAATATGTAAAGTCACAGTTCATAGATTTTATTGTGCAAGAAAATGTATGTAAATACAATTGCTCAGTTAAATATGTACATTGGTTGCACACAAAATCATATTTTACATTGGACAAACGATTTTATTATGCTATTTAAACCCAAAGATATCATGATTTAAAGGTGTTCATAGGAGAAACATAAAATAATGAGTTAGGATATACGATCTACATATTTGCAAATTCAGTTGTCCCCCTTTTGAGCTTTTCAGTGTATACTATATCGACAACTGTAGGTCTTCAAAGCAAAGCCTGGTGCTTTGAACGCCGTGTGACAGACACCGCATGTTGATTTCAGACCTGAGGATTAAATTGTATTCAAGAACTTGTGCTAGAAATATAAGATGATCGAGATTTTCTTCTTTTTGGTCCCTTGTTGATAAGGTAGAAAATAAAGGGAAGCTTTATTTTCACATCCCCTAATCATTTGCGGTATTCTCTGTCTGCGAAACCGAATCACGAACCCCCCTCCACTTCCACCTCTCCCCCGAGACCTTCTTTCATTTAAAGCGAATTCCGACCAATTATTACAGCAACACTCTCAAGCGCCCGTGGAGAAGTGCAGCTGCCCTAATTTGATAATAAGGACGGCCGGCTTTGTTCCTAGGGGTCTCTATTTCATGGTGAATACGGCTCCCTCTTTCCCCCCACTTCCTTTCAAACTCGCATCAGGGACAACGAGTGACCCTTGAAAGAGACCAGCTAAGATAAATGGACCGTTCGCTCTGAGCCCTTCTGCCACTTTTCAGTTTCAATTTGTAGCATTTATTTAACTGAAGTTGTCCTCACCACCTGGCGGCTCAACACTAAAAAAAAGTACTGCTTGCTGCACTTCCTAGGAATACAGAGATGTTTATTTAGGGCGGCTGAGAAATGCCTATATATTTGACGATCTGATAATCTGAGTAAATTCTATTCTTTTCTTTAAGCAATACACAACAATCCTCTTGTCAAAAGTCTCGCTGGTCACCGAAGTCTTATAGAAATTACACATTAAATAAAACTAAAACAAAAAAATCCATGTCTAGCAAGTATTTAAGAGTCACATTTATACAAAAGCAATAGGCCTATTTAGTCCATTTTTAAGAGTGCAGAAATGCACATACCTTTTGGTTTGTGTGAATAATTTTTAGCGCTCTTTGACAATCACGGGATCTTGGGACGACTTCTTTTTAAGGTATTATAGGCTAATTATTGTAGTTCACATATGAATATACCAGCAAATACTGTCAGAACCAAAGATTTATGAATTACGTACACGTGCAAGTAATTACATTTAATCAGTGTTGGTGTCTCTAATCAGTGCATCTGTGTCATTTACTCGTACACGTATAGGTCTAATTACTTGGCACGTCGTATCCAAATATTAAATCATATATCTGTGAAACACCAATGGTTTAAATGTGATATGCGAGTAATTGGTTTATGTCAATGTTTTATTACTTGGACTGTAGAGCCTAATCAAACCTTTACATGTTTTTTGTCCCTGACAGTATTACTGTCACATATTGTTTGCGATTATTAAACTGCATTGCATGTGCTGGGGAAGAACCTAGTGCAATTGTATATTAAATAGTCTTATGGAACAAACATGTTTAACTTGTCAAAAGTATTTAAATCCATTTGCCAAAGAATTTACCCTAAAGCGGATAAGTGGAAAACAAACACGTAGGTTAACGGTCACGGGGCAAGACGCCCGGGATAGAGTCCACAATAATGAATCATAATGAACGTTTCAGGCGCATTCACAATTTCACGGTCTTCCGTTCTCGACAAGTTCGTCCAGTGTCCGCACTGCAAGGCAAGGGGAATCTGGGGGGCGGGCTCTGATCGCAGCACCGCCTCTGCTCATGAATATTAACAAGACACGCGCGTTACCGCCCCCAGCTCCCTGAACTTGCTGTATAGATGGAACAGCCAGTCGCTCGCAGAAGGTGCTTTCTTAGAGCGTCTCTATTATTGTTTCGCAGCTGATTAGGAAAGAACAATAAAAAACAGTGGTAATAATTGCACCCGCAAATAATAATACAACCACGAGAAAAGAAGGCAGGGTACTTTGGGTACTTTGCATTTGAAATCTCTGATCTTTTCAAGAAGTGTTTTTCTCCACCCGTGCATGTTCAGATCGGAGGAGTATATTAGAGCCGTGAGTCGGCCAGACTTCTAGTTACAAAGCGAGCGGCAAAACCAAAAAGGAGGCATGATTTTAAGACGGAGTTCGGTTTTTGCTACTTTTTCCGTACATGCATTTTTGCTTTGCCTATGGACACAGGTAGCTATGTGGATATTTTTAATACGAATGATCTCTTGTGTAAAAAAAAAAATAGGATCCTTACGTGTTTTTGATCTTATACTGGAGAACAACAGATGAAAATGAGTAATTTATAACGCAGACGGTACCTGATTGGTGGCAGTGTTTGTTTTTTTTAAACGGTGGTGTCTCTATTTTTTTATAATTTAAGTGCGAAGAAAATGTTCATAGTTTTCCATTGATCCACCGGAAAGCCTTTTCCTAAAGACAGTTCTCAGCATTGCTGGCCAGTTATTAGTCACAGCTTATACCGGTTGTTTTATTCAAGTTTGCAACTGAGATTTTTTACCTTGTTTTGTCGCTTGTCACTGTTAATTGATTTTCTTTATAACAGGTGTCGGACGCATCGGGACACTTCGAGTTGCAGATCCTGTCTATGCAGAACTTGAACGGGAAGCTGCTGAGCGGGCGGTGCTGTGGCGGCGTTAAGAGTTCGTCGGATAGTAGGTGCACCAGGGACGAGTGTGACACGTACTTTAAAGTGTGCCTCAAGGAATATCAGTCCAGGGTTGTGACGGCCGGGCCTTGCAGCTTCGGTACTGGATCTACGCCTGTCATCGGAGGGAATACATTTTCTTTGAAGAACACAATGAGGAAAGAGAAATCTAGGATTGTATTGCCTTTCAGTTTTGCGTGGCCGGTAAGTGGGATGTCTTGCGTATAGTCCACACGCATTTGAAGCTCCGTTGAAATTTCTGTGTTTTACACGATAATGGAATTTTAACAGACACATATGCGAGTCCACGTGGTGGTTCATGCCGAGTTGTTCATAAGCATCTGACCATCCGCGGGCTTGGAAGCGGCTTTTCAGTGTCATGTGGTTAAATGTGCTAAACTATTTTGCAAGCTAGATCCTCTCAGCTTGATTTCCATGTCGCTGTCAAGTTATTTCTGCGCTGTTTTGGCAAGACGCTGTTACAGAAGTCCGGGGAGCAAGTCATGAACCACTTTCACGATCGCTGCCTTGCGGTATAATAGCCTGTATATTTTTATATCCGCGACAGTCATTGCAATCACAAGTACATTATGTATTATCCCCGTCCTTGGCATACAAAGCTCCGTAGCCAAATGTCACATAATACTGTAAATATTTTCTTTTCTTCTTGAACACTTGTGCGATATAAGCAAAAGCATTTGATTGAGCCACTCGTTCCTCGCTGTCTAGATGACATTTTCTTGATGATTTTTTCCGGGTTCGTAACTGTTAATATTGTCAGACGAGTACGAGCTGGTGTTGTCTCAGACTTTGCGATGGTGTGTAGTATTTCAGAGCCGATGAACGGGCAGAGAATGAGGGTCAAGTAACTGGCGGCCTCGGCGAAACGCCACAGCGGCCAGCGGCCAGATCCGTGGCTCCCAGCACCGCATTATGAACGATTTATCCCGTTTGTAATGCATTATCCAGCCTTGCAGTATTGGTAGTTTATTAAAGGGGACATTTTTCTTTGTTTTCAAGACAATCTGGACGGTCTTTTTTGAATTTTCTGTGCTGGGGCCGTGCGAAGTTTATCTCGCAAGAATAAAGCGTTAGGGTGTATGTATGCCCGCAATAACAAACGGGAATTTATGCTACAAGTTTTTAAAGTTAAAGGGGGTGCATAAACAATCTGGAGAAGTTTATACAATTTACCTGCCGAAGACGGGTAATGCTACACGAAGGAAACTATATGTACTTGCCTAAGAAAGTGTTGAATATTTAGTGATCATCACAGTTAATGCCTTGAAATGCTCTTTATTTTAAGTATGTAGACGGTCACAAACACGCAGGATTTTAAACAAGGTTCTAAAGTGAGGTTGGGTTTTGGAGCAGGGCTGAGGTTAATGTTTTACGATATTTCTGCAGGCTTGACCCCAATCTGCCTGGCAGTCCGTTTGCCAGTGAAATTGTATTCGGGGATGTTTTCTTTTGCTCCCTATCAAAGGTATCAGACACTGAGGGAGTTGTTTCAAAACGACCGTAATGGAGGCAATAAAACACCTGGCTTATCTGCTCGCTGTAGTTAACATACAGTGCCGCCGAGAATCGCAAACGTGCACTTTGAATCTATAACTTTCTGTCCGATTCGACGGCAAAAAAAAGGCAGCAAAGCACAGCCCTGAACTCGCAGCTGGTCCCAATCCTTGTTCTGTCCTTACATTAACCTTAACCACACGGCCGCAGCCGTGAAGTAAAAATAGACTATTGAATTTGTCATGTCACAACTTTATGTCGGTGTCAAACTCATTTGTAATGTTATATACATACTTATACCCCCACATACGCCAACCCCCGCCTTTCAACCGCAAAAGTTCTCATGGTTTATGAATTTCTAATATTGTGGTTTAAATTAAAGGTCCCTATTATATTTATTGAAAGGCTGCACTTAAACAGGCATTTATGTTCAGGATTATTAATTAATTTACCATTGCAGCCATCGAAGGGATTAACTGATGAAAAGCAAGATTCCTGGCAGTGGTGTCATGTTATTCAAAGACTGTATGTATCCCTAGTAACTAGTTCTAAAATTATTTAATTACCCACCACCACCGCCACCATCACCACCGCAGATTTGCGCCAAGAGTTGTTCGTCAAAAGGACAAGGTTAATCAGATGCTGTCATCTCGCATACTTGCCTTTTAATGCGTTTCCCATGCAGACATTTCAGCGCAAAGCCCGCCGCTAAATGTGTGCAGTTCCGAAAGCGAAAGCAGCCGCTCTCACTTGGAGACGGAGACGGCAGCTGGACTAACTTTGACGGTTCAGAAGAGCACTTTCCAGGAAGCAGTGAAAGTCCCTCTGCCATATTAGATTCGGGCGCTTGGACTCGCCTCGTTTTTTACGCATTTGGAGATACCAGCCGGTAAATGGTATAATACGATAAGAGCCTATTTATGTAATGATCTAGCAGAAGGATAGAATACACCTGAAATGAGCGTTTCTGAGTGGGGTTTTGGGTGCTGTTTGGCATCCTGGATGAAAAGTGGAATATTGCTGGGAGACGGGAGACACTGGCAGTGTCCTGACAGTGAATCCTTGGGTCACTGTTTAGTGAGACATGCAACAGTGCAATGACGTTAGAGCTTTTATGTGAAATATTTATACATGTATATATGTAAATATATACTCATGTAGACGTTGGGTGTACACTCATTAGCTGTGTTATTAAACTTGTGATGCTTCAGTCCAATATGTTGGTGATTAGCTTTAAATGGTCTTTGTGAATGATTTTACCCGATGAAACGTTTTGATCTCATATGCAGATACACCTTTGCAGTTATTCCTATTTCAGGGTTGGGAACTTTATGCCACTGTGGCCTGGGTTTCACCCAGAGGATTCTGGGTAAAGTGTATTCCCCCCCGCATTGCCCTGCAGAAAAGATGATTGACTGTTGAGGCAGGCGTGTGGTTGGGTATCCGTTCATCAAAGGTCACGGCAACCCTCTCAGTCCTGCTGGGATCTCCAGGCAGAAAGCCTTCTTGTTCAAGCGCGGTCTTTGTGAAGGAGCACGCCTGACTGGACCTGAGGCATTCCTCTCTGCCTGAGCTGGTCTCCCGTAGCACCTATTGTGTCTCATGGGGCAGGTAGATGTTATGAGGTGAGGGGTCCATTACAATGCCTATTCCCGCGCGGATAAAACGCCCCCCCCCTTGTGGTGTTGCCCGGCAGCACATGTGAGCTGGGGAGGGTGGCTGGGGGGTTCGGGGTAGGTATTGGCTCTGTGCTGCCAGATTTTTTGAAAGCGGCCACCCAGACAGGGGCACCATTAACCAGGAACAAAGGCAAGCCCAGACCGGCTCAGGCCAGGATTATGGTGCATAATGAGGCTGTCCAACAATAATGCCTGAGCAGACAGGGTGACAGGAAGTGGCGTTGGACTCCAGAGAAATGGACTCGGAGGCAAACTGGTCCTACTCCACTCGGGTTGTGCGTTAGGGTCACAGTCTCGCCAGTTAGCTGCACAGACCAGTGCTTCTCCAGTGTCCTCTGTTAAACTGGAGTGACAGCCGGGTGGTGGATAGTCAGGGAACAGGCCTTAAGCAGTGACAGTGACATGTTGGTTCCTTGTGACAGCCTAGGATGTTTGCAGTTAAGCCCAAATTGAAACATGAAAGAGGCTATTATGGAACAAGCTTAATTGTTTTTTCTGTGTGGAGTTTCAAAAAGCAACATTTGTTGCTGCTGCAGATTTGACTGGAAGGACATCCTACCTCTAGCTTGAAATCCTGGGGGTTCATTCTGGCCGACACAGATGTTCTGGATTTAAGTGGGCAGTCTGAGGTCTTTAGTTAGCAAAATCAATTTGTGGAGGGGGGGGGGTATTCTACTTTCCCCCCAGGGCCTGAGATGAGTGAAGTGATTATAAATGGAGTTTTACGCACTTTTCCACAAGACTCCTGGGGTTTACTGAGATGGGGGCATCTTAGTGGTCCTCCAGAGGCAGGCAGATGAGTGTCCAGAGGTCTGTTATCATGACACCCCCTGACACTCCCCCAGCCTTTTTGGGAGTCTAAGGCAGACATAAGTATGAATTGGCTGCTCTAATCTCATCCCCGTTTTCCACAGGCGCCTCGCGGCAAATGAGGCTGTACCTCTCGTTCCTCTGAAGGCAAAGGTCACTGGGGGCACAGCCCACAGCGGGGGTGGGGGGGCTCAGCCCTTCCTGTTAGAGATCAGGTATTCAGGTGGATGGAGCCTCATTGGGGGAGGGGCCTTTAAGGGCCTTTCTGTTCTGCTGTGGTGTAATAACACTGTACGTCTCGCTTGTGTTTTACGAAGGCAGAAAGAATGCGTGTAAAAATGCCTGTTTTACTGTTAGGATGAGCAGGACATCATGCCTGACCGCTTCGCATGCTCTAGCTCTGAGGCGGCTATGAGACAAAAGTGCACATGTTAAAAAATATGGCCTGTCTCCTATTCTGCTGGGCGGTGGGTGGGCATTCCCGAGAGTTCACTGGGAGCAGTAGGGGCCCTTGTTAGCCCCCGTTAGAGATGCTCGGGCTTGGTTTGGCAAACGTTCAAACAACTGACGGCTCTAGCAGAAGCCTGGGAAAAGTGAACCTGGCAGGTGAGAGGTCATCGTCACTGATAAGCAGATCGTGAATTATGGGGTGAGATTAATTGGATCAAGCCGCAAGCTCAGCCCTAACAGTCTTTTTTTAAACAGGAATCTAGTTTGAGAGGCAAGAATAAACAAATGCCTGGTGAGATGCGGCGTGAGCCAACCCGGAGGAGGAGGAAAGCGCCAGCGCCCTCCTCAGCTGTGGGACATGCGGGCTGCCTCTCTGGACACAGGCCTTCGCTTCCGGCCGTGTTCGGGCATGCCCAACAAGCTCGCTCTCACTTGCGGCACTTTCCCACAGTTACCGGTGCGGGGAAGCCATGCCGTCCTCGTGGGTCTCGGGCCTGCGTCCGGGCTGCTTTCCAGCTCAGGAAGTGGGGGGCCAGGAAGATGTACAGGAGAGGCATTAACGCCGGCAGGGAGAGACGTAATGACAGCTGGGATTTGTTTACCGTTTCCAAAACTTTATCGTACTAGAGAAGCAAAGTTAGGTACGCTGGAGGTTTTCCCTCTAAGGATTACATGTTCGGGCATTCCCAATTCCTGGTATTTGACAGTTGGGAGTGATTTTGGTCCCTTGGATAATTTTAACCAGAGACCTGGGATCAGGATCAGGATTAGGCAGGATCCTCCGCTGCATATTCTGGAGAATTTCGCCGCTAGTAGGGTCAGTGTAAATGTGACTCGTAGGTGGGCCGAAATTGCCCAGGGCAGAGCTCAACACACACCGAAAGCACGACCATCCCCCCCACTTTACCCGTCACCTGATACTGGTGAGAGCCTCGGCAGCCTGAGGAGGGACAAAGCGTTTCTAAGAGGACAGGAGATAAAGAGCACCCCCAGTGGCCTGACCAATCATGGCACTCACTCACTGCACATGAATACATATGTTTCATTTAGCAAACACTTTTATGCAAAGCAATGTGCATATTTTTTTTTGTCTTGAGAAAGCAGGACCAGACAGTCCCTGAGGGTGAAGCACCTTGCTCAAGGGCCCAACGGTGAAATTATTTGGTGAAATCATTTGTTTTCACACACCTACACACTGTCACATTCCTCACACAAAGACACATGCGCGTGCTCACAGCTGCATTTCGCCGGAGAGCTAATGAATTATTCTTAATCCTGTTCCAATATAACGTACAAACAGACTGACAGCAAAGAAAACATTTTGACATTGTTTTTAAATTGGCTTTTGTCTCTCAGGATTCACTCTCTGGGGACATTTCCTTAAAGATCTCCTGCCCCCGACAATGTGCTAAAATCGATAGTCGTGGGGCACGCTGCCAGAAAAACAGGCGTTATCAAACCTTTCGACTTTCCTTGGCCCCCGAGCACGGGGAGGTGAGCAGGGCTGTGGGAAGATAGGAATCCTGGAGGCTCAAAACAATAACAGGAGTTACCTTCATGGCAAACACCTGCTCTGCTGCCTGCTGGGAGGGGACTCCCATTTGGTATTCCTGTTGGAGACTCCCGTTCAAGTCTCCTGTCTGGGACTCCCATTTGGGCTTCCTGTTGGACACTCCCGTTCAGGTGTCCTGTCTGGGACTCCCATTTGGTATTCCTGTTGGAGACTCCCGTTCAGGTCTCCTGTCTGGGACTCCCATTTGGGATTCCTGTTGGAGACTCCCGTTCAGGTCTCCTGTCTGGGACTCCCATTTGAGATTCCTGTTGGAGACTCCCGTTCAGGTCTCCAAGTCTGGGACTCCCATTTGGGATTCCTGTTGGAGACTCCCGTTCAGGTCTCCTGTCTGGGACTCCCATTTGGGACTCCTGTCTGGGAATCCTGTCTAGGACTCCTGCTAGGAACTCCTGTTCGGTCGAGGTTCCTGTTTGGGATTCCTGTTCAGGACTCCTGTTAGGAACTCCTGTTCGGTCGAGGTTCCTGTTTGGGATTCCTGTTCAGGACTCCTGTTAGGAACTCCTATTCGGTCGAGGTTCCTGTTTGGGATTCCTGTTCAGGACTCCTGTTAGGAACTCCTGTTCGGTCGAGGTTCCTGTTCAGGACTCCTGTTAGGAACTCCTGTTCGGTCAAGGTTCCTGTTTGGGATTCCTGTTCAGGACTCCTGTTCCTGGCGGTTCCTGAATGAAGCACCATCATTGTGGGTTACGCTGAGTGATGTGCTGAAATTGCCCTGGAATGGAGGGAGGGGATGATGGCAAATAAAGGAAGGAGCGATCGAATTAAGTAAAATCCAAAATATGTAGTTTTTTGCTCTTCAGTTGTTTCAAAGGATCTAAGACATCGTTTTCAGTTTTAACGCTGTTACGTCACTGTGTCGGGCGATGTTTAATATCTTCATAAAGATTTTTATCTTTTGTTTCTGATAAGACGCATCTTAAAGGTGTCATGGAGATGTATCGTTTACTGTACACAGCAACACGTTTCCCCCGGCAACAACACAGCGATTTATGTAGAATTAGCTGTCATCTGTGGCACGCGAAATTCACCTGGGAGTGTCTGACTTGGAAATTTTGCAACAGATATAGTCCTACTGCATATGACAGTGATTGAAGCTGTTTACTAAGATCTTTTACTTTGATCTTGGACTCATCCCAGGATCCAGTGGCCTCAGTGCCAATAATCAGGGAGGCAGAGTAATCAGTTTAATCATGTGAATCTTCCTCTTCCGGGCCTGAGCGATCTCCTCCACCGCACAGCTCTGTGAGCTTGTATATCTCCACCACCCGAATAATCACTTGCTCCTGTGTTTCCTGTCTTCCTCAGAGGGCCTACACGTTGATTTTGGAAGCTCTGGACTTCAATAACAGCAGCAGTGGAAGCAGTAAGTATCACTACACCCGCAAGACTGTGGTTGATTCCATGTAATGGGAACACCTCTCCTCCACACAGAGATTTAGTGCGTAAGGCAGGTCAGAGGGGTGGGTAGATGACGGACATTTTTTGTGTAACACAGAACCAAATCGACTACAGGATCTGATATGTGGGTCCCAGAGGTGTTGGGGGGGGGGGGGCGCTGGGATTGGCATAATGAGCCTTTAAGATCAAATATAGAAATGGAAGTTCACCCCCCCCCCCCCCCCGCG
>JABFEA020000067.1:5735921-5760148 GCA_019775915.2 Cyphomyrus plagiostoma | reverse complement strand
CCACTAAACCCCTCCCCCATACAGAGATGACCACCTGTGTCCTTCTAAACCCCTCCCCCATACAGAGATGACCACCTGAATCCCTCCCACAATTGGACACAACCTGACAGCCTGGGTTTCCTCCCATCTACTGTCACCAAGACACAGCAAACTGACCTGCAGTCCAAATCATGTCAAGATTACAAGATTATCTATAGCATACATACAGTGGCTCACTAAAGACTGAATATTTCAGCCCTTAATATTATTATTATTATTATTATTATTATTATAAATGCCAAAATTCTCTTTTGAGCAGTACTGTTAAGAAACCATCTGGTACATTTGGCCCAGTGGAGCAGTCATGGCAACCAATAAAAAAAAATAAAAATCAGAGTTAGGCTCTGGACCATGACACACTTCCATCCTTTTAATTTGTTTAATTATTCATAATTATATCCCAAGAAACACAGAGAGATCAAAGCAATAACAATTCAGAAAAAAATAAAAGTTTTAACAGTACATACTGAGGTCGAGAAGGGAATGCACTCTCACCCCCCCCCATCCGCCCTGCTGCCCGACCACCTCCAAAGCATCTGTCAAATGTGGGGATTTCAGGGGAAGGTAAAAATGTATAAATATGTCATAGACTGTCAAACTGAATGAGGGACAGAGAGCAGGCAGGGAGGAAGGGGTTAATAATAAATAAGGTTGAAGAAGACAGCTGAGGGGCAGGAGAGAGAGAGAAGAGAGAGAGAGAGAGAGAGAGAGAGAGAGAAAGAGAGAGAGATGGGTAAACACCTGACCTTGGAGAAATACAGTAAGGGTCAGCAGGAAGTAAACATAAGACTTGGGTGGCTCAGATAAGAACATTCTGACAAAACCAGGATACAGTACAATCAGGAATCCTGGCAGGGACGCTTATTGGCATACAAAGCCTAATTTGTAAATGACTTAGACGTTTGGAAAAGCGAGCTGCGTCGCCGCCCCCTGTGGGTAGGAGTCTGCGTTATGTAAGTCAGCAAGCCCCCAGCACCCAGATTTACAGAGAAACAGGCTACTTAAAATGTGCATGCATATCATCTCACAGAGAGATAACACAGGCCCTGACTTCAAGCTTTTAGGAACGCAGAGAGACCCATTGCAGGGCCGAAATCACAGGGACCTGTGGAAGGATCATGGTTTTCCATGAGCCAGATGCTGCCATAGGGGTTGGAGGGGAGGAGGGGGGGAGCGAGCAGGTAGGGTTGATTTAAGGAGGGAGGGGGCTGTCAGATGCAGTCAGAGCTGAGGAGGACCAGTCAGTCCTGCTCCTGTCAGAGGTGCTGGAGAGGCACAGGGAACAGCTGCAGGAGATCCGCAGGGGGAAGGAGGAGGCTCCGAATACATGTCAGCGAGTGAGAGAGCGAGAGAACATTCCGACCAGCTTCCATTTTGGCATCAATCGCTCACCTTCGAATGCTTCATGGAATATCTGACACAAGCTGCTGGCTCTTCTCAAAGATCCTTCACTAATTTTTAGGTGCCATGCTACAGATTAATATTTCAGTAACACCCCAAAATGATTATTAAAATCCTGTAAACAAATCCAGAGAATTTTACAATGAAGATAACCTCTCTCATGTTAAGCTTTTTTTGGGTGTAAATTGTGTTTGATTTTTTTAACCTGATTTATTTTGCGACTCAAGCCCAGATGAACGATTATCCAAAACAAAACGTTATTAAACAGAGCTATCAATTCCATTTGAATCGGCTGGCAACTGAAGGTTGTTTTATTCACCTGAATCACGAATAGCTTATGAATCAGCAATTGTGCATGTTCCTTTGAGGATAAATACAGGTATGAACCTGTAAAAAATCCTCAAAAGGAAAAATGACAGGAAGTGAAAACTGTTTTTTTTTTTGGGATGTGGTTTTCAGGTTCCTTGCTTTGCCATTCCCCTTTTTCAATAAACAGAACTGGGGAATTTAAAACATGTCAGTCTTCCGCAACCTGCCGTCATCTGGGGAAGTGACTGACGTAGAACAACAGAAGGATTTCTCCTCATTGTTTTACCCAACACCACCATTGAGGCTTTTCAGTGTATGAAGGGTTACGGTTACCAATGAGCAATGAGCAATACCAACTAACAACAACATTTTTTGTTTACTAGATGATTTGATCATTTCTATATACAAAGAGCAATGTGACCCTGACCAGAAGCATTTAGGAAGGTAAATGGATGGATGGATCGATGGATGGATGGATGTAGAATGTTCATTGAAAATGTAAAAATGAGTGGCTCATACAAGTTATGGTAATTTATTAGATTCATAAAAGTTTTGCCAATCCTACCCAGGCCCGGACACATCATTTTTTGAAGGAATTTCACTTCAAGGCTAAATTACAAGCGAGAATAAGAGAGGCTATGTAGGATCAGATGCCTGATGGTTGCTGAGCACGGTGGAGGCGGACCAAAGAGACTTAAACTGTGGTTACCATCCTCTTCGTATTCTGCCAGGGGATTCTGGCTTAACCGGTGTGCCAACTTCAGCTAGCCACACACTGCGTTACTGGCCTGTACCATCAACAGGGTTAGTCGGGGGGTGGACATCACGGTACAGTAAACACTGGCGGGCAGGGCTTGACGACACAGCAGAATGAACGAAGGCTGGACAGAGCGGATATGATACTACCGTAAGATAGACGCGGAAGCAAACTAAGCTAGCTAGACGGAGAAACACAGCCAGGCACGCACAGTAGCCAAAGACCACTGTGGGGTTTTAATCGCATCTGATCCCACCGATAAGTGACCAAGCCTCAGGACGCTTTAGCGTGTGAGTACAGCAGCACAACTGGCAGCCGATGTTCAGAGGTCATACACACATTACAGACTGAACTATCGGTGTTCCCTTAGCCCTTCGTCCAATGAGAGAAGAGTACAGATGACACAGCCATCGAACATGATCAGTGAAAGCAGAGCGCATCGTCAAGTTGACTTGCGCAGCAGAGCACCCCTCCTGACAGAGAGGAACCCACAAAAAGAGGCCTGGAGTTGCTGAGGCCGTATCCTTGGAAACGTAGAGATTTAGTGGTTATTAATCGTTTGAAGGCTCCGGAGGGTGCGCGCGCTTACACACTGCACTCAGAGCGGTGAATAATTCATCCCCCCGTTAGACAGAGCACTCTCCTTCTCACTCCATTATTGATAAAAAAGTACCATCCAAACAGCTCATGAGACAGAAGGGGGCAGAGAGGGAGGGAGGGTGGGCCAAGTGGATATGTAGTTTTGAAGAGGGACAGTGTAGGGAAGCTCCAGGAAGTCGGGACTGCTCCATTTATCGCACACTCAGGGCACGGTGACGTCCTGAACGAACGAGAGTGAGGCGGCCACGTGCACCGCATGAAGGATCAGGTGCCTGGATCGGGCCAGAAGCACTGGCCAGCCAGCTCTGGCAGCTTAAAATGGGCTGGTACACCTTTAATGAGCCCCCCTTACTATCTCAGAGAACACAAACAAACTCCCAGATAGGCCAAAAGTAGGCTGGAGCTACCACAAACATGAGACGTTGGGCAGCAGTGTGGCCATTACGTGATGATGTAGGTCTGCACCAATGCATCTGTCGTGGAATTATGGACTATAGAAAACATTATCCCTCTGAAGCGAGGCACTTAAAGCCTCAAACCAGGCCATTAAATCCAATTACTGGCCTGTTATATTCCTCTATTCATCATCCATTAGGAAAGGGACTTACTTAACCAGCAGGGGGAATCAGAACAGGCCGGCATGGGATGAGAAACAACAGACTGATCGTTTTCCCCTCAATCTGAGGGTCATCCCATTATTTGTAGGAATCCGGCAGAGGGCAGGACATAGGGGCCCTGGTTCGAGCAATCAGGACGAATACGGCAGCCCCTCATGTTCACACCAGCCGTGGGAAGCAGCCTGTTCAGAGCCTATTTTGTCAAGCTTCGCACCCAGCTGGTGGAAGCTGTGAAATGGGCTAACAAACGAGGGCGGTGGGGCAGATAAGGAAGTACGAAGAAAAATTTATATACACAGACAATATCTCACTTGGTATTTGTACTCAAAGGCTCATCTATAATCCTTGTGCATCGGTGATCTTGCAGGAGCGCAGCACTCTTGGCATCTCTGTCACACCTCTAGCAGGGGGTCCCTCTGAGGGCCTGTTCACCTCTTTCCGACCTGCCTCTCCACACAGGGAGCAGGAGACACCGTACAGAACCAGCAGGGCGAGGGGGAACCCCGCGGCTGGGTCCTGGAGTATCCATCCAACCACAATCATAAAGAGGAAGCAGAAACAAACTTTCTAGAAAAAAAACACAGCAGTTCTACTTCTCCAAAATACATTTTTTTCAATAAACATGCTATTTTCAATATTTGGGACAGGGTCTTTGGTTGGC
This sequence comes from Cyphomyrus plagiostoma, assembly GCA_019775915.2. Taxonomy (NCBI): domain Eukaryota; kingdom Metazoa; phylum Chordata; class Actinopteri; order Osteoglossiformes; family Mormyridae; genus Cyphomyrus; species Cyphomyrus plagiostoma. The sequence goes on along the minus strand of JABFEA020000067.1, from coordinate 5,755,764 downwards.
AATTATGTGGGTATAGTGCAAGCCTTTTGATTTCAAACATAATTCCTCACACGCACCTGGAAATAGAACACCTCTAAATTCTTCAGAGCAAGTTTAGGGCATGGGGAACACAGTCCTAAAGGAAACAGGAATGACACTGTGACAGTAACGAGGAACAGTGACTTCTTATCCATTGTGCCATGAGGCAGTATGTAAACAAGCTACCCCAGTCTCTACGCCGCAGCCCAAGCTGGAAAGTGGCCCTTGGAAATTCCCACTCCGTACTTCTGAGGTTCTGTGTCCTTCACGGAACACATTTCAGGATTTTTGCTCACAAAAAGCCATTAAAAGGACCCAGAGCACGGAATGCTTACTGTATTAAACGTGTGTGTGTGTGTGTGTGTGTGTGTGTGTGTGGGGGGGGCGGGCGGTTGGGGAGACCCACCGACCCGGAAAGACCACATCTGACCACTAAGCGCACGCTGTTCTCCTGGATTTACATAGGGAGCTGCACATTTCTAGACCTCTCCACACACATACATGACCCCAGAGCTAAATAAAACGTACTGTTTAAATTAGAGGGGCTCAGTACGAGGCATTACTCATTAACATAACGAATGAAGCCACTCAGCGGCTCCAAGTGGCTCCACTCTGACTAATTACGCTCCGTTATTCTTTGGGTGATTTCGTGCTCGGCTGGAAGAGCCCGGGGAGGGGGGGCAGGGGAGCGGGTCACCCACATCCAATTTGCATATCCACCCGACCCCTTGCTAGGCGCCCTCTGCATCCCGGTTCTCGTCTCCACGGTTGCCTTGATTCTTGGGAAGCGTTGAGCATGACAACTCATTACAGACATGCTGAAGAAGGGAAGCAGGTCAAAACCACAGACCATGGAGCCCCGGGGCCCGTTCCAGGCCAGCACACAACAGAGGCCCCGAGACACATGCCAGACATGCAAAAAAATATGCTGAACAGAACACCGGCTCTGTTCCTAAGCCCCCAAATTAGGCAGCATGCCATGTTTCCGCCATTAAAGGATCTGTGGCGATTAAGTCCCAGCTCTCGCACAAAGCTCGGGCTTAGAAGCGCAGGCGGGCGACGGGCGCTGACACACACACTCCCAGGAACCCAGGTGAGACTCGCCTGACCCCCACCCTGCGGGGAGCAGTTTATCAGAACCGCTAAACCTGAACCCTGCAAGTTACCCCAAAACCAAGCCCATGCGGAGGGAAGGCGCAAGGATTCCGGCGCCTTATCATGGGTGGAGCAGATACTCATGTGCTGGCTGAGTGGAGCGTGAATGGACCAAACCATCACAACCCGGCAGAAGCTGGTGATTTTCACATCTGGATGGAGATTCATCAACAGGCAGGAGCTTTCACACGATGGGGGATGGGGGGACGGCAGACCCCTCAGGATATGCTCTCTGTGCCATTAACCAAGCTCGTCTCCCTTTTCCTGCCTGCATTCTCCACTCCTCCCACATTCCAAGTGATGGGAGGCGCATGACGAGGCCCCATTAACCTCCACCCTAGCACTGACACAACATCCCCGAGTTTTCCCAGGCCACAGCATGGAGATAACCACAGCGCGCAAAGGTCATTAGGACATAGGCGCCTCCCCCCACAGTCCCCAAAGCTCCGCCCTCACAATCCTGTGGGTTTGGCCACAGTTATCAAACATGGAAACCACGTGTTCAAGAGTTTCACTGATTTGCCAAACCAGCCCAGGGCAAATCACAACACAGAGCCGTCACAGGTTACAGAGCTCTCCTTGCCCTGATGTTCGCCATCTAATGTTCGCTTCTACCGTTCGCGTTTCATTACGCATTATGCATAAGAAGTGTAACTTTCCATGTGTCATGATCTAATCTTATCCCCGTTCTCACAACAGTGGAAGTGTTTAATCCCACAGGACATCACTAAAGTATTCACGGCAGCTCCTGAATGGAATAGGCTGTTCTCCCAGTAACCCTGACCCAATCCTCCAGGTTCTGGCTTTCAACTGGATCACTTCAGTCTAACCACCTGGACTACCCCATAATTTCCCCTTTGTGGTCTCCATTCACAATAAAATCTCAAACATGGTACAGAGTGGGGTCTATAACCTATCAGTCAAAGTCAAAGTATATTTCACAGTTCCAGGTCACATAGCTTTCGGTCCTCTCTGCCCCCACCCCCCACCCCCACCTTATAGTTCTACATGCACAGATACCTCCAGCCCTTACCCCACAAAACCTGCTTGCCCACCGGACTATTGCCTGGACTGGCAGCCCGGACACCAAATCACGCAGCTTGCCACCTTGCTCACACCCCAGCCGCCCCGATGATCACAGCCAGGGTCGGCAGCCCTGGAAGTCCATCCTTAACGTAAGGTGACGCTAATGAATTTATCACATGTCACTGCCTCATATTTCTAATTCATGATTCATGCTTCATCCCCCATCAGAGTCGTTGCTTTCCTGTACGTGCGACTGTCCGACTCCACAACTCCTCATGCTCCTGAAGTGAGTGTGGGGCTGACCCCCCACCTGCTGGTAAATGGGATTGTTTTGTGCTCTGGGTAAAAAAATAATAATAATAAAATTCCACTACACCTACGGAAAAGCCCACCCCCCCCCCCCCCCCCCCCCGGGCGAAAGGGGCTAAAAAAGAATGTATGTTATCAACGTGGGATGTTTGGACTGAAACTAAGGTTTCTCCACTGCCAGGGGCCAGACAGCCCCCCACACACACACACCACACAGCCCCACCTGCTGATCTCGATGGACAGACTGACAACACAGAGAGGTGTGCGGTATGGCACTGGAAGGGAATTGTGGGAAATTGGGAGGGGAGCCATAGTCCCTGCTGCCCCAACCTCCATTGAAATTGTACACAAAGACTCCATGTGTGTCGCAAGAGGGCATCTTCACAAAAAACAGCACAGCCTTACACAAAAGCGAACAGTAACGGAGTCAGAGTCTGCACACTTCCACTTCACTCTCTGGAAAAATCGTAAATGACCTCAAAAACACTTTAACAAAGGCGTCAGCTTGAGGGAAGGTGGTGACCCACTTCTGACATTCCAAGAAGGCCTCTTTCTCACAAACCCCTACATACACAATTTTTTGCAGTGCAGGTGAAGTTCACTCCATTCCCACCCGCTCTCAGAAATTAGCTGGCCACATCCCACAAACAGCAAATGTACTTCAACTCTGCCATAGCACGCTGAATGAAAATGAAGGGCTCTTCCAAAGGTCCAAGGTCACCTCCTGCCAGACGGGGACACCACCCTTTGCCAGGTTACACTTCCCCCACAGACACGCGTCTTCCTCTCAGTGCCAGTTCCATGTAAGGGGACCAGCCGCTTGGAGCAGAATCGCTTCGTCCTAAAACTGTCCAACGTCACCCCCCTCCTTCTCCCCGCACCACCCGCATGTAACCAATCGGCGCCATCATGCAAAAGGGTGGAAGGCTTACATGTAAAAACGAAAACAGCAAATGTAATGGCGAGCAGGGTCACGCCAAAGGGGCGGGGGGTGTCCATCATTACCCCAAGCTTGAACGGTGACGTGAGGTGGCTCATCTTACTCCGTAGCTCATGCCAGGGGGGACAGGTCTGGTCTACATCACGGCCAGTTCCCGAGTGAGAACTCACAAACCCTTCCCGGACTGGCCCACAAGCCCGTGCAGGCTGCCATGACGGTCGCTAGGCAACCACCTCCCAGCCTGCCTTTTCCATCACTATCTACAGTGTGGGGGTTCGGGGTTGTGGGGGTGGGGTGCTCAGGGTCCTAAACTCCAGCTCCAAGAATGACATTATCCAGCTGCTGCTGTTTATACTGGGAGGAAGACACCACCCCGCCCGCCCCATAAAAGCTCCCCCCACTCCCAGCACGTCGCTGGATGCAGTGGTGCCAGCACTGGGGAGAGCCCTGCACTGCAGGTCCAGTTGCCTTTTCCCAACAAATATGGCCTTAGATCAGACGAGTGGGTAATGTTGTTTACGGCGCTCTGGCATACATACACGCACAGACACAGACACACAGACACAGACACACACACACACACCAAAGGCCTGCTTCATTACACAGGAGGAGTTCCCGAGTGGCTGGCATGCCTGGGTGCCATTTGTCAGACAGTAAACGGCCCTGGAGTGAAATTCCCACTGCAAGAGCAGACAGGAACAGCCATAGGTGAAGGCCTTTGATTGGCGCCCAGCCAAAGCAGCACCTCTTTCCGGGAGTAGAACCAGTGACCTTCTGGTCACAAATGTACCCACACAATGACTCCTCCCCAACACCCACTAGCAGCATTAATAATTAACACCCGGTTTTCTTCCCTACCCCAATGTTTTCAGTGCAGGCGTTGCACGTTTGTAAAGTGCCGGCAATACACCCCCCCCCCCCCCCCCCAATAACTGCAATGGAGAGAGTCTCAGCTTTCTGCTTCATTCTGCACATCTGATGTGCATTATACTTGGCATTCTACCAGAGCAGGGCGTCCATGGAATGGGGCTCCCCGTCCAGACAGCGCCTGTCTCAGGCTGGGGGGGCGGGGGTGGATTGGCAGCCGGGCTCTCAGTATACGGTAAGTGACCCCGAGTTCACATCCAATGCAATATGACCTCTGGGATAAAAATGTTAATTTGGTTATAACGAAAAGGCACTCCGGTGATTCAGCCGTACGGGCACAAGGATGCCTTGCAAATCATATTAACTAAAGCACACCATTGGCTGTTCGCCCCCACGCATCCCTCTGCAAGATTTCCTGATTTTCTGGCAAAAAAGAACAACACTGGCTTCCTTGGCAAGGTTAACCACACTCCACCTCTGGGAGATTTGCCACCAGACTCATTTATTCATTCGCAGAGGTGCCAAGGAGTCAAAATAACAGCCCTGGATTTGATGCTTGATTGTATTTTATAGATGAGAATCTTAGGAGAGCTTTCTAGAAAGCAAAATTTTAACCTGAAAAAAGGGAGTGGGGGTTATCAACAAATATTCACCCACACTGGCACAACAAGCTCCGACGAGGTTTTCTGCATTACACAAATAGTTTCTGCAAGTCACACAAACTGAGTTTATTTCATTAACTTTGTGGGTGCAGTGGTAAACTTGCTGAAAGGGCCAAAAACAACATTGCGCCAACAGTGACACCTATTGGACATATGTAATGTTACAGCCCTTCGAGACCATTTTAAAACACGATTCACTTGTGCAAAAAGGTAGAAGAAAAATACACGCATTTATCAGCATTAAAAAAAGCTACTGCTTTCAACATACCTTGACTACAAACTTGCTGACTGACATTCTGGGGATGACAAGGAGGTATGACCTTGAAAAAAAAAATAAAGCAAATTATTTATAAAAATAAAGAAAGTACAATTTTACTACATTCATCTTAGCTGGTGGTTAACGATCTACATCACAAGAAAGGTGACTAGAATTATCAAAATAAAACAAATGAAATAAATCAAATAAATTGAAATGAGCACAGAAAAAAAAAATCAGTAAATTAGGCTTCTCTCCCAAAACACTTTTCCGTTCCACCATACTTCTATTCTTGGTTTTTGTTTTTCCAAAGAAAGTGATGTAATTGCAATAATGTTAATTTCAGCGCTGTTAAACTAAAGCACGATGACCTTATATCCACCCATGGCCTTTTATAGTAACTTAAACGCTAACCTTATAAAATGTCTATTGCTGATCATCATAAAGTGCGCAGTATGCGCCTACACCAGTGAAACCTAAGCATGCGGTGAGAGACCCTGGATTAAACAAATAAGCGGTATGTTGCTGAGCTCGGCAAGTGCGGTCACATAAACATACATAAGGCATCACGACATAACGGCAAGAAAACCATGCGCGACTGGAGGAGTTAATGTACACGAGCAGAGGGGAAGGCAAATCGGGGAAATCTAGTACAAAATTAACATTTTTTGAGACCAAGATTTGTTTTCATATGGTCATTTGGTATCCTACAGGCTATAAGCCATTTTGGGAGGAAAGAAAACAGTCCTCGCAGCAGTGTCAGAGTGTAATATTATGAAGAGACAGTAGGGAAAAAAAAAACCTCATAAGTACTCAGCTACCTGGGTCTTTATATGAGCATTGTACCTCAATCTGGATTGTAATTCGCCTGAACGACAGTACAGGAATAAAACAGACTAAACACACAAGTCATCTTTTTACGACAAAGTTACCACCATATACACATGCAGATAATAGACAGATATATCACGGACACCAAAACATGATTACAACATATTTAAGTAGATCCCATATCAAGCCAACAAATAATGTCAACTTTCATAAAGCTTCAAACAAAAACAAATAAAATGAAAATTATTCCATTATTCTCAACCCACCAGTTTCACCCGCCGTATGATTTGAATGTGTATTACGTGTTTGAAGGACCCCAACTTAATAGCTGCCCTGGTGGAAGCCAGATAAAATTGGCAAATTTTCTTACTATCATACTCATAAAAAATAAAGAGCTTTGATAATTTCTAGTAAAAAGAAATATTGATTGAATGGAAAGGAATATAGTAAAAATAACAATATATGGTTTGTTCATAGTAAATAGTTTTATATTTAGCCCGATTACAAAGGCGCTTTAAAAGGAAAGGTTTGGTTGTACTAAAAAAAGGACCCATGATGGCTGCCGTTTGAAGGTGATGTATGCATGCATGTAGCTCACGACTGTTGCAAGACTTATTTGCAGTTATTTTTCTGTAATTTTCATAGTTTGTAGATTTATCTAGTGTTTAATTTAGGAACATTACGAGATTTGCGTACAAATCAACTTAAATGGCACGATGAGGTTGCCACATCTTCAGTGAATCGTAATTGAAAAAAAAAAACACTTTTTTGTTAACAGACATTCGGTTCTGTTATTTAATTTGGAACATTTGCAGTACATAGACGGAGCATAGGTGCTCGGTTAATAATTGTACTCACGCGTTTACGTATAGTGGGTTTTGGTTCTCCTGCTGATATGGGTCTGACAAGTATTTGGAAACAATACAAAGTTCTCATTGTAATGGGCACGAGCCTTGGACTCATCCACTGGGGTTGGTACACTTTGAAGTCTCACCCACTACTACGGAGGAAAGAAGAAGAGTACATCCCAGAACCCGGAATAGTGTCCTACGTGGCCCCCGACGTGCCCTCCAAGAGAAATTAGTTCGTATGCGGTATTGAGGTATGTCCTGTTTCCTTTATATGTATACTTATGTAGTATCTTAGTAGCAGCAGTAGTCAGTCGTGTTTATCCATATTATTTCTTATTAAGTTAATTTCTTAAATTTAGAATTTAGGACGTTTGGTTTCCGTTCTTCAAATAAATTTGCACACGGACGTGACCTTGAAAGGGTGAAGTATCTGAATTCAGCACACCCGCATGTAATGCATGAGATGATCTTTGTCACACCTATGCAGTTGAATGAAATTCATTGAATGAAATGAACTTTGGATAATTGCTTTAATACTTTTCATGTTATCTCAGCACTGACACCTGTCTGACTGACCACTCATTGTAACGGCGCAGTCATGAAGAAGCCAAGCTGGCTGCGGAAGAACTGGCTCTGGGTTGCAGGTGCAGCCTTCGTTGGCATCCACTTTGGCACGTGGCTCATGCAGCAGGCGATGAAAAGCTCAGCTCGTTCGGACAAAGTGATAAAAAAGAGGAGCTTGGATGAGTGATTCGCTGGACTGCAAATGAGCCGTCTTTTCTTTGTCCCTTGGGAACGTTCTGTTTTAAACTCGGACTTTCATTAGATTGTGTATTCTCTATGAGCCTGATGGACATTATCCTTGCATTTTTAATGACATTGTGGCTTCAGTGATATCTTGCTTTGGTCTTGCTTTGCATCTGGAGGACAATGTCGCGCATGTCTAAGAAGCAGCCCTCCAACTGCACAGCTGTTCCTCTGACAGACCTCGATGTCTCCCAGAAGCTTGCCCTGCTGCGGCAGGTCCTCACATCCTGCTTTGGCCCCTGGGGCAGACTGAAGCAGGTCCACAATAACGTGGGGGGGGCTGTAATGACCACCTCCACTGCGTCTGTGCTGCTAAAGGCCATCCAAGTTTCCCACCCCGTGCTGAAGCTTCTGGTTGCGGGCATCCTCAACCACACCTCCCGCTTCGGCGACAGTGGCTTATTTGCCGGGATCCTGAGTTTGTGTCTCCTGGAAAACGCCCGGCGGTTGGGTGTGGACCAGGCTGTGGCAGTGGGCGTGTACAGGAGGCTGCTGGGCCTCTGTGATGCCTACCTGGTCCGGGACAACTGTGGCTGCAAGATCAGGGTGGACTTCAGCAGCACCCAGGCCCTGCTGACTTTGGCGCGTGGGATGCTGGCAAGTAAGCCGGCCTGCGCCCTGACCCCCGTCGAGGTCGAGCACATGGCCCTGCAGGTCACACGGGCATTCCTGCTGACTGTCCCGTGTGGCACCCGGGGACGGGACCGTCTGGGGGCTGCTGTAGTGGTACCTGTGGAGGGACAGCCCCCCTGGGCCTCAGCTACCCTGGAGGGGCTGCTTGTGGACATGCCGGAGTCTCTGCACGCTGCCGATTTGGAGCTTCGGGGTGGCACGCCGATCCGGCTGGCCCTGTTTAGCGTGTCGCTGGCAGGAGACCTTCCAGAGGCAGGAGACGGGCCTCTGGAGCTGCATGGAGAGACGTGCCTGGAGGAGGCAGTGCTGGAGCAGCTCCTGAGGCTGGCCGACCAGCTGGTCTCCCACGGGGTGCAGCTCTTGGCCTGCCAGAAGGTGGTGCACCCTGTGCTGCAGCACTACCTGAGGGTGCGTGGGGTCATCGTGGTGGAGAGGCTGGGGCTCGCCGTCATGGAGCCGCTCGCCCACATGACAGGTGTGCACTCAAACCAGACTTGCTTAATTCCACTAATTATTGTTGAGCTAATAGAGATGTGATCCACCTGTTCTTATAGTAATCACTGGATCCCAAGCCATTCCTGGCACACCTGTAGCCAATCCATACATATAATTCCTCTGTGCCACACTGGATTTTAACACAGATCTCCTGCCAGTCCTCATTTTTGCTCCTTCCGAGCTACTAGCCAATCAAGAATGCCAAATACCTAGTACAGGTATGTTAGAAGCTGGGAGGGAGCGAAAATGTGGACAGTCGATGGGTCTGTGAAGACTGGGTTGAGAAACATCGGATTAACATAATCAAACTGTCTGAGTAATAGAGCTGATGTATGGGATGGCTAGATTGATGTTTTATGAACTGATGAAGGATTTGCTAATTTGTTAGTTGTAATGTTCAGTAAAACATCTGCGCTGGAAATCCACTTGTTGAACTTCTGGTTCTGGTTTGCATGTTGGTCCCGCGTCACTGCTCTAGATGCACAGCCGCTGGCCACCTTCCAGGCCCCTGTCCCCGCCGTCTCCTACGGGCTGCTGGGGGGCCTTAGCGTGCACCAGTGTGGCTCCAGAGAGATGCTCCACCTGCTCCCGGCCGGAGAGAAGGCGACATGCACCCTGGTGCTCTGCCACAGGAATGAAACGGCACTCGCTGAACTCAAGGTGGGCTGCCAGCGCCACGGTGGAACGTCGTCATATTTGAGGTGGTGGGACTGAGTGGCATAGTGACACTGCTTGAAAGCCACAGGTTCAGTTTTTGTCTTGGGACTGAATTTATGGTGAGGAAAACATAGCATAACCTTTCGAGTTATATTTTATAGTTTTGAGTTATATATCCTTTAGTGACCCAGTTTCCACCCCTTTTCTAGCTTCTCTGTGTAATATTGATGTCACGCTGCTCCATGTCACATGATTATGATGTCACTATCCTCCTCCAGGTGTCGTGTGAGAGGGCAGGGCAGGTGCTGAGGCTGATGCTGAAGGAGCCCTTTGCGCTCCTGGGAGGGGGCTGCACCGAGACGCACCTGGCGGCTTTTGTCAGGCACGAGGTGGGCAGCCCGTCCTGTTTAGCGTGGACCCAGTTTGGCTTGCATGGCGGATGACTGAGATGAAGTGGGAGATTAAGCTAATCGCTTTAGCGTCTCTGTAAGGGGCAAGTCAAAATGATGGCACGTGCCCTGGAGTCCAGCAAGGCCTTTTCTGGCATTGACCTTTGACCTCCTTGCTTCGCAGAGCAGCAGCGATGTCACAGAAGCCGTGCGTGAACTGGGATGCTCTCGCCATGACTACATGCGGGTGGTGGGTGCGTTTTGCCAGTCTCTGGAGAGTGTGGCCCGGGCACTTGGGCAAGACAGTGGTGTGACCCTGACTGATATGTGCCACTCCCACTGCTGGTGCATACCTCCTGCTCCGCCTGCTGATGTCCCATGGGTGGAGCTGGTACGTTCTTGTGGGTGTGGTTTAATAAGCGGCCACTCAGGCCTGGAATGGAACCTCATTGGTACAGAGTACCCTTCGTTTTCTCCAGCACTCAATCCGGGCACAGAGTCTCTGCCATGCGTACTGGACTCATTCTTTGCCAAGGTCAATGCCCTGCATGTTGCCGTGGAGAGTGCAAATCTCATACTAGATCTGAAGTATGTAATTCAAGACGGAAATTAGCAGGGTTGTCGATCTCTGTATGATTTACTGGTCTGAGCTCCATGATTGTAACCTGATCCTCAATAAATATGAAGCAAATTAAGTTTTGGCTGTTGCTGTAATCCCAGATGCATTATTATAAATGAGCACTAGGTGGCAGCAATGCATCTGCCTGAATGTTGGCTGCCTATAAGCCTATCCTAGCAGCCGGAAGATAACCAACAATTTATGCGGGCCTATGAGAAACACACAGAATTGATAACGCTGATTTTTAAAATGAACAGCACTGGCTTAAGAGTCCTAATAGTAATTTGACAATTTTGTTTGATTTAATTAACTGGTATTGGGCTTTTGAAAACTACAGTAGAAGTAGTGAGTACAGCTTGCCACTTTTTATACACGGTTTATGAAATCACTGGCGATGATATTGTGATGGGTTAATGGGGAATATTTCCTATAATCCATATATATCACCAGGGGATGATGTATTGTTCGGGACACGTTAATAGGGGTGTCAATTATTAATAATGATTAATTTTATTGTTCCCCACATATGAAGTGTTACTTTACTTTATTTAGTTAATTGTATGTAAAGTCAATAATTGATTAGGATGTTAAGTTTATTAATAAACTCCAGGGCTTATGAATAGGGTGGCGTCCTTCTCTAGAGGAGATTTCTTTAAATGAGTCTTATTTGCGGACATTATGTGCTGTGTGGTGGAGCTGCAGGTTAGTGCCTAGCTTTGCAGCCTCACTTATCTCTCATCCCAGTCTGGCAAAGTCGCACGGCAGTAAAATGCTTCTGAGCACAGGCTGACGGCCTTGGGGAAGTCCTGAGGGAGCTAGAACTCTGTTTGCGCTGCAAGCATTATATCCATTGTATTCATAAGTATTGCTGGTTAAACTCTGGCATCCTTTGCCGAAACCAACTGTAAAATGTACAAAACCATATGTAAAATATGTTTAATGAAATGTTGGGAAAATGACGAGGTTACATACATATTGTTGCTTTAATTACATAAATGTGGCTGATGCTGTTTCGAGTTTGAAACGTCCTTGCAGATCTTTGGCCTTAACCTTCACGTCTTGATTTTTTTCAGGTAAACAATGGCTCATGTTTACATCAGCAGACACAGCAGACTTACTGTAGTGCAGGGTTCTTTAAATCTGGACCTCGATTCCAAATCCAGGCCTTGTTTTTCAGTTCTCCCAGGTAGTTGTTTAGTAATTACTGATTCTGATTGGTCAGAGGCTTCACACCTGACTGACAGGTAAAGGAAGGATGGAAAACCAGCAGGGCTCAGACCTCAAGGACCGGGGTTTGAATAACCCTGCTGTAGTGGATGTGCTCTACTGATTATCACGCTCCACCTCTTGGTGGGGCCTAAATGAATACATTCTTAAGATGCATGATTTTTATTTTGTTTTCAATCATTTTGTTCTTTAACTTTTGAATACATCAGGCATATATCAACAATAAAGCTGAAAGAGAGGTTGTCACATGGTCATTATGCAGGCAGAGCACATGTTGAGATGCGAACTGAGCCAATAGAGCAGGACGCTGATGTGGCAACCTGTAATATTTACAGGAAGCCTGACCCTGATGACTGTAGGAAAAGTACAATTCAAGGAAACCTGAGCACTGAACTTTGAAGGTGAAAATTTTGCCCTGGACTCAGGGAGCAAAGCTTCATCCACGACGGCGTGTAGATTCCTCAGACTTGGCAACATGGCTTGTGCAGTTGAGCTTCAAACTCGTGATGATTCAGTCCCTGTGTCACCCACTCGTCTGTCCCTTGGGGCGCTCCGTGAGCTGTGGACAATCCCCCACTTCACACCTCTCTCACGCCCTCAGTAGATCAGAGGTATAAGAGCTTTTCTGGATCTGGGGTAATTTTTAAATTGCTTCAAGTAGAACCTGACGGGAAACACACGGAGAAGTTATTCTCATAACGAAAGGCCATCGGCTCATCGGTATGGAGTTTTCATTAAACTGCCTTATGAGGTAATGTAGCTGACTAATGTATACACAGCTGTGGATAGCATTGCAATATTTCACCAGCAAAGTGGCTTTAGAAATTCCCCAGTTTGCTATTTTTAATTTGTTTAAAATTTTTTATTTTTTTTTTATTGTACTCCTGTATGTGGACAGTGACATCAGATATCTAAAAAGGGTTTTATGGCACCCTTACCATATTTTACTGTACACTCCGTACATCTATACTGTTAGGCATTTGTCCAATTCATTGTTCAGCCATTGTTCTGGTGGACTAGCGTTATTCTATAGGCAGGTTTTCAGTCTAATTAACCACTCGTGGACATTAAATTAATCCTATTTATGCAAATTCTTTGTAGCCCTTGTAGACTAACCACTAGTATATGGTCACATAGCTCCCCCTAAGGGGTCAGCTTGTACCTGTGATGGTGGCAGGCTCTTGGTCCAATGGAGCACATGGTGAAAAAAGCGAAAGCAAGTGCGGGCATAGTCCAGGTTGCCACAGCATAGCCTATCCACTCCAAGATCTCCCCAAAGAAGTTGGCACCGGAGACGTACTCAAACAGACCCCCTGATATATAAACCAGAAAGAGAGAATCTGTGACTGGTTAACGAGAAACATCAATCCCGCACTCACCCTTACAACCTTGAATCAATCACCCTGGAAATTTATAGTGAGATTATCAAAAAAACTAGTGACAGCATCCTTTGGCAAAGTCAGCAAAAAATGCCCACAATGTTTAACATCTGCATTACAATGCCTATAAAGAATGCAGCCACCCTGAAAAATTAGTAAATAAATCCAGCAACACAGATGGAGTCAAGACATTTCCTAGTTTAGTAGTTGATTATAGTACTGTCCTACCATTTGGAATCTTGTAGGTGACTTCTCCTGGTTTTCTTAATTTTCGCAGAATATGATCACTGTGAATATTAATGGCCATTCCCACAAAGAATATTATCAGTCCTAGGAAAAGCAGAGAGAAAACAGCACCCTTGTTCCATAGAAAATGCTTTCGGTTTTGGTTTTGCACAGCCAGTTTCCCCAGAAAACCACAGTCACATCTGGAAAATTTTACAAATTGAACAAGCAGGGTATTTTAGGCATAAAGGCCTTTCCTATGTCCATCCATCCATCCATCCATTTTCCAAACCGCTTATCCTACTGGATCGCGCACACATGCACACCTACCTTTCCTATGTCGTCATACTTTTTTTTACTTACACAATAACATTCTGAGGGAAGAATGAAAAATAATTCAGAGAGATAACCAGACAAACCAATCTGAAATATTGGTCCCAACTCCTCTACAATATGATTGGTTATCTTTCTGAACCAGTCACATTTTATTCTGCCCTCTGAACATTTTTGTGTGACTGAAACTGCCACAAGCAAGTAAATATGGCTTGGCGTACTTCAGGTATAAGTAACCTGCAACTGGACACTTTTGCCAGTTCGTACAGCAAGACTAGAGTCAATCAGGTTAAGCACATAACTCAAAGGTATGACAACTCTGTTTGTCCATATTCTTAGCCACTGGGACTTGAACATGAAACACTCTGGTTGCAAGTCAAATTTTAGCTTCTCAAACTACCTGAAATCCTGAATGTGTTGAACAGTGCACTGATGATATTCAAGTACAAATGTAGGGCCCATTTTGAGGCATAACTAATACCCTTGACCACCATACTACATACTGGTTTCACATACCAGTCCATAAGCGAACATCTGCCCACCAGTTTTCTTCATATTCTGCACAGTGTAGCATGTTGTACCCCTGGAAGAAGCCATTGATAGAGCAGAAGATCATGGCGGAGATCATGATCTGAAGAGGGGTGTGTCGGCCCTTGTTCAGCAGGGAGTATATGAAGGTCCTGCAGAAAATACGAGGAAGCAATTTTAAAGCTCCTTGAACCACTCTTGCATAATGAAACCTTAGTGGGCTTTTAATGTGCACAGATGTGAGATGATGAAAGGAAAAGCTTTCCTTGGATAATGTTTAGAAAAAACGCACACCAAAGCATTAAGTCTTATCAGCTGACATTTCTTGTGACTAATTTCTCCACATCAGCTGATCAGTCGCTTTACTTCATTCCTGTTTGCCAATGCAATCACATAATCTGAAGGATACTGAAGTCATAGGAGAGGTTTCAGTTGAGAAACTCAGTTACTGAAACCTGAGTCCCTCTGGCAAGGGGGTAGAAACTCTCCATGCTGGTCTTGCAAAGAAACCAACAGATGTAGGTATGAGCCTCACAGCGCTGTGGGGGTCAGATGGGCGCCACATGTCCATGATTTCGGCAGAAAAGGCAGTGATGGAAGTTAAAATCCACTTCGACGTGCATCGGGGTGAGGAATGTTATTACAAACAGATGCTTGTAAAAGAGCATCTGAGAACTCATACTGACTTTCGCATCAAAGAATGTCTGTCACGAGGTGACAAAGAGAGATAAGAATGAAAGACACATTCAAGCTAGATAAACCGGATAAATCAGCAGACACTCATTCATGCCCTGTCCTTATCTCCTATGGACAGCTCCTGCAGCATTTTTCAGCTGCATCTCATAGCTTCTGTTGAGTTTTAATATTTCACCCTTTGGACCTTCAATGGAGCATCATCGCCCCTTACAGGAGTCTCAGAAGCCCCATCTCTCATCATGATATCTCTGTATACAAGTAAAACACCTTTCTACCAAACTATGGTGCTATGGGCTTTACCAACATAGCCACTGAGATACACTCTTCAGCAACAATTTAAATGCAAAAGACGAGTTACGGACACAAATCATTTTCCAATGAAATTGCAGTCACAATCCTGTACCATAGCAAGCATTCTTGCCTCTTGGCTACATCATTGTAACAGCCCCATAGAGCTCTCGTAGGATATTCTCATGCTCACTCTTCTGGGTTCCAGCCATCATCAGATATGTTCAGAAGTACCTTTGGAAGTAGTGCAAGCAGAAGGTGGACAGCAGCAGGTTCCGGCCCACGATAGAGACTTCATCCGCAGTGTAGAGCAGGACCATCGGCACCAGGAAGGAAGGCAGCTCCTGAATGAACCACGCCACTTTGGCAGGAACCATAAGGGCTGGTTTAGAGGGATCCAAATATCGGCCATAGGGAGTCTCTATCTTCCTCTGCCTGTTGAAGTAGGCCACCGAGGCTAAGATTAAGCCCCAGCTGCACCAGTACACCACGTCCTGCTGGCACGACATGCTCCTCAACTAATTGTCTTCTTCCACTCTGGGACGACTATCTCTCCATCTGCAAGCAGCTCAAGCCCCTCCCACAGGGAAGTCTGACTCTGTAGCAAGAGGCACAACTCTGAACGTGTAATCAGAGAAGCCTATGGGATTTGGGATTCCAAAGCTCTTACACTTCACAGAATTTGGGAGAAAAACAATAAATCTATATGTATATGTTAAAGAAAACTTGTGTGACTCAGCTTTGTCTATCAGAACCTCCAGAGTGCAGCTGCAATTGCTCTTTTATTAACAAATCACAAGTGAGCACACAACTGAAAATTGCTAATAAGTGCATCTTGGCTTTGACCAGACAAAATGTTCTTGTAAATATATTTGATTTATGAGACAAGGCTGACAATAAGAGCTCAGGACACCAATGTATGATTTTGCACATCAGCCATAATAGCACATAAAAACAGCTACTTGATGATCTACATTCCTGCCTTGCATTACATGAACAGTGTAAATACAGCCAGGTCTCAGTTGTATTGCTAGAGAACTACATGTATTTGTTCTCCATTAGCATGGTATAAATAAAAGCATTCATGTTGTTTTTCCTGGTGGTAAATTTACTAATGTTATCCATTCCAGGATCTTACTTGAAGTCAAAGTACTGCAAGCTACATTAAAGATGCGATTGTTTTATTTATTTTTTTCCCATTTGTCTGTGCCAAAATCAGCTGATTGTTCCTATATAATAATGCCTTGGGAGAGTGGGTTCCTGCAGAATATTCCTGTACAATAATCTTTTTGTGGGGAAATGAGATGGGATTTCATAGTAAACAGTCTACAAAAAAAAAAGCTCAGCTGCAGCTGAGCTCAGCAGGCAGGGTGGAACCAGACCACCAATTACAACTTTCACCCGTGGCTGGGCAAATGCCAACCAATCTCATATTTTTAAAACATTTTAATATATACATAAGCAGGAAGCCAATTTCTTAAAAATGTATTGGGCTCTTATACCCAATCACCCCAGCTCTCCAGTGCCCCACCCTCCAAATATCCTGGATCTAGGCCCAGTCTAAAATGGCCTTTCGTAATACATACCCCACCATCATGACTTAAATTACTGTGCTGCCTTAATAAAGGCATTTTGCTTTTTGAAATCCATGCACTATTGTTAAGATCAATAACACAAAGAATTGCCATGACAACCACATACAGCTCTGGATTTAATTAAGATCACAGTACACAGTTCATCTCTCATTTCTCAGTTTATGGGTCTGTGTCTGTGAACATTTTTTTTTGTAAACTGCAGCCTGGTTATTTCCTCTTTTTTGGACTTTTTTGTCTTACTTCTTGGGACTTCGGTCTTGCTTCTAGGAACCTGAAGTTGTCCTAGCAGTGCATGTCACAGCAATGCAGTGCATTTCACACAACAATGTTTCCTATTCATTTTTAAGGTAACTTGAGGTCATCCTCGATTCATGAGAAACTGTCAGAAAAGTTGACGTCATCTCTGGCATTAAAAAGTCTCTTCTGCCCTCTATCTGGCTGATTCCTGAACATTCCCAATGTCTCGGATGTCTTAGAAAATCTGAGCCTAGAAATAACCTGTCGTGTAGCCTACTGCCAGCAGAACCAGGACTGAAGCAGGATTTAGAAACACAGATTTAAAAACATATATATGGTCTTATAATGTTCCCCAGAGATAACTGCTTATCCTGGGCAAAATTTTGGAAAATGACATCCTTCTGGAATCAATTCATGTAGCAGTTGCACCTGACACTGAGAAACTGCCTTATGCTGCCTTCCCGCCATTCATCCCCTGTAAATAAAACCCACTGCAAAGGCCTCAGGATGCATCTGTACTTGAAACAATCCCTTGACCTGGTTGTATCAGAACCACATGGGAAGAACTTGGTTCAAATTCTTTCAGTGTAGCCAATAGCCAGTCCATCCAGAGCCCAACATGTACAACTTCTGAGAGACTGAAGATAAATGCAATTTGGCCAAAGGAAGGCAATCCAGAGACAGACAAAGGAGGAGACAGACAAAGGGAGCCTCCTCTGCAGTCATGATCTCACAAGCAAGCAGTTGTGGCAGGTTGCATTTCTCATGTGACAGTCTGCAGCAGCTTTGGAACTTGGGAGTCTAGTATTAGTCCTTAAAGTTTCACATTGATGTCCAAAGTGCAAACCTACTGTTGCATTACGCAGTAAGGTACTCACCAAAATAAGCAAATAATGTCAACGTTATCAACACTGTAACCCAAGATAAACGGATGACACACTCTCAGTATCTCCTTTTGGTCAATCATGTTTCTGTGGAAGCTGATCTGGAATGATTACATCCCCAGAAGGGGAATACAAATAACAATCATGATGCACTCTCAAAATATACTCGCTGCATAGCACCGCAGTAGTGGTGACAATTTATCCCTCTTTATACCGAGCCATTCCATTAATCAGTCACTCATGCGGGGGGGGTACAATGCTTCAAAAAGTCTCCATTGATAGAAACTGGGGGGAGAAGCTACAAAAATTAGAAACCGTCTCACTGATATCAACTCAACTGCCATTGTTTACATTTAATTAATCTCTGTGAACCATTTATTTGACCAAAAACTCTTAAATAGGCAAGTAGGCAAAAGTGCACTTAAAGATGCATCCCTCACTGGTCTCCAATGTTTCAGATACTTTGAAGTGGAGAAGCTCTTAAATGCCTTAGCTGCCCCACCCACTAAAGGATTTCCGTAGATTGTAGTAGCTAAGGGTTCTACATTTATACCTTGTCCTGCTGGGGGGTGATGCATCAAAACCCCAAACCACAAATATTTGCCCTTCTAATATGCAGATGTTTCCAGAGTAGCGAAAAGGAAAGAGCCAGCACTCAATCCCCCCCAGTACCCACCTGAAAGATACACTTGCAATCATTTAGAATATTGGAAATAATCTAAACTAGTCTTACAAAACCAGGCAGTCGATGTTGTGGTTAGAATATAACAAATACCTGCTGTGCTATCTTGCTGATATGTGCTAGAACATGAGATGCTTGGTTTAAGCATCAAGATAGGGCAAGCTCTTTAAGCCAAGCTGTAGGTAATATATGAAGCTGCAACAATGTGGAGAAAATTAACCACTTTTGTAGGAATGCAGACAACCCAAGCATTGAAGAAAGATGGTTTCCACCTGCTAATGTTGTTTCATACATATACAACTGAATAAGGACTAAACACAGACAAACTGACTTCAAGAACGAGCAATTTAGATGGCATACAGGAATTTCAGCTTTCCAGTTAGTCAACAGAAGACAGAACAAAGAGACAGAAGACCAAAGTATTTTCAGAGTTTTACTGTTTTTTTCCCCAATTTTTCTTATTGTAGTGAGCTGTATAGAACATCAGCAGGGTAAACAGAAAGGCTGAATCCGCTGAACCTGAGTTAATAAAACTCCACCTTGGAGCACTTCAGAAATGTTTGTTGTCGACAGTAACAAACTGGAGGTTCTTGACTTCAAGCACAGAGCACGTTGTTTAATTAGCAAAAAAAAAAATGCTGCTAAAAAAAATACTAAGAAGCACAAGAGGTCCCCCTGCAGGATGTGCAATGTGAAATCCCAGTCCGCATCACATCAAAGTCGCTGATGCAGTCCCTCTCCGGTCAGAAGCGTCTTCAAAACATTGGACAAGAGAGCATGCTGGATTTAAAAAAAAAAAAAAAAAAAAAAAAAAAAAAAAAAAAAAAAAAAAAAGGGGGTTTGGAATTTTTGGTGTGGTAAATTTTCCCGTTAAACAACAAAAAAGAAACCCCACTTGCCCACTCCCCAATGAACCAAAGTTGGAAGATGGGTGAAATCCATCAATAACAATTTTACGCTACACTGCAAGTGTAGTAAATCATCAGAGTACCCACCTTTGCTCTCTCCATACATGTGCCCAGTTCCTATCAGAGGGCAGATTAGGGTTGCCAGGTTTTCCCGATTTCTCTTTTTAGGCTCTCGCAGCCTCCAAGTTTTCTCCTGGAGGAAAGTCTCTACCTGGAAAACCAGCATTAGTCTCCCTCTCATTTACTAACCGCTCTCTAAGGACTGGCTGGAGGAGGGCTTTTAAGTGTTCCTCTTTTTCTGACTGCCCCCTACTACCTTCTAACTGGTCTTGCAAGTATGTAACCA
>JABFEA020000067.1:5706710-5727297 GCA_019775915.2 Cyphomyrus plagiostoma | reverse complement strand
CATTCCTATTCAGCAGAACATACTATTGACCTCAGTAGCTGCTCTTCATCTTTTATATCTGTGTTCTTATGATGCAAATTTTATGTTAGCTTTGTAGTTTTTACTTCATCTTCTACGTTTATTTCTTGATTTAATTATTTTATGTTAGTTTGTTAGTTTTTACCATCTTCCAGACATATATATTCTTTTTTTTTTCTTTTCTTTTTATGACAACGCTTTTATTCTGTGGCACTTTGAGATGTCTTAAATGTGAAGTGCGATAATAATAATATTTTATTTGTATTATCCCGTCACTGGACAAATCGCAACGGGGAACAAGGGAAAGGGCAGGAAAATTTATAAGGCTGATCAGCTACAGAAACCAAAGCCAATATGCAGATGTAGGTCCATCTTTATTGTCATTGAGCAGTACAAATACATGACAACAAAACGGAGTTGGCATCTAACCAGAATGCAAACTAGCGTAGAAAAGAATGCAACGCGTGTACACAAGAACAACCAACAAGCGCAACTGAGCTATTCAAATATAAAACGTAATGTGAATATACAAGTATAAATAGGTAACAGAAATGAGTACAGCATACAAAGTATATAAAGCGTAATTTGTGAATTTGCCACTGGGAGGCACTAGCTCCCCCCCCACCCCACCCCACCCCACCCCCAACAGAAAGCTGCCATTGTGCTGTTAACTCATTTTCACATCCAGGTCCTCCAAAACAGTCCCTCCCTCCTCCCTACTAGCAAGGGAATATGAATTAAGCAGTTGGCATTCATCTGGTCTGGGAGGGGAGATACTGTGCGTGTGAATTTCTTAAAATAGCACGCAGAAGAATTTCATTAGCAACTAAAGCGTAGATCCAACTCGGGCAACACAGACGATGTTGCTGCCAAACGCATAAACAAACAAACAGCCATGCATCGGTGGGAACCACATGACTAAGACTGCGGGGGAGATGTCTCTCACACCTTTCAGCAGAGCATGTGCTGCAACACTTAATATTTGCCCCCCACCCCCCGACACACCAAGAAATTCACAAGTCAGGGTGCAGCCTGGAGGCTTCTGAAGAAGTGCAACTTACAAATGAAATCTCCAATGCAATTCTTTTCACCAGTTATCCGGTAAAGACCACGATGATGCTGGCCCACATCTAGAGAGGCATGGTGAATAGCCAGACTTCTCATGTCGTAACAACAAAAAAGGGCCCTGATGCAAAGTGAAAAAAGCACCGTCCACATTGCCGTGCCACACAAAGAATACTTAAGAACCCTAAAGTCACCTAAGATGTCAACGGAACCATACTAAACATCACCTCTGCTGCAACACACGACCCGAAAGCCATCGACTCCAGCCAGAAGAAGCTGGTAAAAACAAGAGCGGCACATTTGGAAGCTCATATTGAGTTTACTAATAATCTCACCGGGCTGTGGGGAGGGGGGTCACATTACCTGCCTCAGTAACCCTATTCAATTCTTTGGCCTTGAGTGTCTTGTGGTACAAAACTCCAGCTCAGCACTGTACTGATGACTGCTTGGGAACCATTTTAAGCACTTGACTGCAGCAGGAAGGTGCCTTTGGGAAGGAGGCGGAGCAAACGCTAATCCAGCAAAGCACAGGGGCCCACATGGCTCCCACGGCCCAGGAGGACAGCCCGGGAAGCTGTAAAAAAACCGCACTCCCACAGCCAGGCCAAACACCCATCAATCCCCCTTAAAGGCTGGCATCCAGCAAAAGGCAAGAAGCTCAACTCGCCCTTCCACAACGCTGCCCCCACCCCCCACATACCCCCAAATTGGCTAATCACTTAACTCATGAAGAGTCATGGAAACAGGGAGCCAAAAGGGTTTAAATCTGTACCTTATCTTAAAGCATATTCAAAAGATGCCCGAAATAAGTAAAGTACATTGACCGAAGCCACACAGCAAACGCCAACATTCACATGCATACAGATCGGGTCTTTTTTTTTTTTTGCCTGATTGACGTTAGCGTCTTAATTACATTCTGCTACAGGCTGAACTACTCCTATGTCCAATACTCATCAGTACATTTATATCTCGGAAAGTCCATCTTGAGAAATTAGATTGAAACCGCAGAAACTGGAACATGGGCTCGAAAATATGAGACTAGCTATCTGAAGTATCTTTCATAGAAAAAGAATAATCAGTGGACCCAAAAATCTGTGTCAAAAATAAGACCGCAAAAGGATGGTCCTGTATTACAAACCACGCGTAGATACGCATTTCCGCTGCTGTCCTTTTAATTACATATGAGTTTCTGTCATGATCTGGGTAAAAACCTTAAGCACATCATGCATCACAGTTGTACTCGCAGATCTGTTAGAAATAATTGAAGCATGCAGGCAAGCAGCCGGCCGCATCTGCACCGACATGCAGGTAACTCTCTCCGGGCAGGGTCACACCTACCTTCTCAGCAACCTGAAACCCCTCAGATGCACGCGAAAGCTTTTTTGTCACCGAAGGGGACAAAAGACCAGACAAGCTGCAGTTGGAGTAAGCTGTGCGGCCATTTCCGCGGCCAGAAGCACGCTAGCCTGGCGGCTACAAAGCACCCGTTTCCCCGTTACCGAACGAGTGACAACGCATCGGCCAACGCCGAGAAAGTTCGACTAGTTACCTAGTTAGTTCTTCTCCAACCTACGGACGGTGATTCGGTTGTGGGGAGCGAAAGCCGGCGACATTACTGCGGTCAACTCAGGCCCCAGCATTAGCGGAAAACCGGGCAGCCACGTCTCTCCTATTTGAGATGGGCGATTTCTATGGACCTGACGGTGGATTAAAGTACCGGATAAGCCCAAATATAGCGGCTTAGAAGCGCAAAACACCTTCATTAATGCATCCCCCTTATTCTTAGGTCGATTGACTTCCAGCTAATTGAATAAATGTTAAGACAACATCTGGTGAAACGTGTCATACTGCACTACTGGAAGTTTGAACAGAGTTTATTTAATGCCCAATCTGGGCACGGTTTGGTTATAGAGCAACAACTAACGGGAGGGATCGGTTAACGCACGGATAACCACCAAGGAAAACTAAGCAACCCGACACAAGTCTCTCCTCCCCGGGGTGAAGTTGCACCGTTAGCATTAGCAAATGGCAGCAGCTAGGCAGGATCTCCAGCGCTTTTAGCTAGGACGCAAGAAAGAATAAATAGCCACGATTAGAAGATGAATCCAAAATCTTAACTGCCAAAACAGTACATAAAGTTTCCCCAGGTTTATTTGATACCATCTACACGTGCGAAACGTTTAAGAAACTTAACAGCATCAGGGAGAGAAATCTTACACGTTTGCAGCCAATCTCGTTCCCCCTTCCCGTCCTTTGCTGATGCTACAACGCCAGCTGATCGCCACCCATGAGATGTCAAGTCTACTTTTCCAGACTGTGGCCCGAAAAAAAAACCCAAATCTGTGCCCCGTTGTCCCCGGGTCTACCTGAGGCGGTGTACCAGCTGCCGGCGTGACTTGCTTCTCTGTACACCACTCGGTTCGACATCTTAGTGCCCGAGCCACCTATCTTGGTCAGTTAACAGCACGGAGAGAAGCACAAAAATATAAAGGCAGCCAACCAGCAACGGACAAATTTGGGGGTTGTTATCAGAGGGGGGCAAAGTGAAGGATTAATTCAAAATACAGTGTTTGCAGGTTTTCGTGGGATGCACAAAGAAAACGGAAATATCCGAAGTCAAAACAAAAGATTGTCGGGAGCTCAGCTAGACAAGAACAAAAGCCCAGGACAACATGAATTTAATGATACAAGAGTACTGTTCGCCGGTAACTGGTTTGGCATAAGTCGGCTACCGTGCCTGTGCACTGACAAGTAGTTCTCATTGGCTGAAAATGTGTAGGACTCTTTCTATTCGTCGTGCGATGAAGGCAGGTAACGAGGTTTACGCGGAGTGGCTACGGGAACATAGTAATAAACCCTATTGGCTGATTTTGTCACCATGGTCACAGGGAAGATCAAGGAAAAAGGTTACCGTGGTGACGTCAGGTTAATGATAAAAAAACAATGATAAAGTGTTAACATTTACTCCTGGTGAACAAATATAGCAGGTATTGATATTAGTTTGGAAAAAACACTTTTCTTTACGGTTTTTTGCAGAATTATTCTTAAACTGCAATTTTGTGAAAACGTGTCACTAAATTTAAACCCATCGCTCTGTTGGATTAATTTCAGTTCCCACGCTATATTTAAGGCCTATATATTTATAGACCTTGAGAGGTATATGTGAGTTAAATACCGTTATATTATGAATGCAAAACTTTTGGCTTCACTGAGAGCTTGTATGGGAATCATGTACAGTGGGTATTTAGACAATCTAATAATATTCAGTAAGATTTTGCGACACTGTAATATATTTATGCAATGAAACAGACATTAGAAATATTCCAATAAACCTTAGAACATGGCTGTAGCCATGTTACTATCGCAAGAATGAAACGTTTCTCGGTAAATGTTAACTTCTCTTAACCCAACTCATTTTATAGAAGTTTCCAATCGCCCATAAAAGGGGTTTTCCGCTGTCACGTGACTGCCATCCCGATCAGCTGATGCGCTACTTCCTGCTTTCTTTAAACGAAGTGAAGCACTGTTCGTCAGTATCCAACTGGACGCTACATTTCCTGCTCTTTCCTTATCGATGTTAAGCTGCAGACTGCAGTGGCAGGTTGGCACATTTTTTAATACGCCTTATTGCCACAATTTAAACATAGAAATCAGCTTTCACGTAGCCCGAATAATGAAGTGGTTAGCTAAAATGTTGGTGTACGTCACATGAGCAAATGTAGATTAAATTTCGGTCTTGGTAGCTAATGTACCCATGTTTATCTTGTCAGTTTGTAATGTACTTTACTGTAAATCGTATTGTATTGTGGTAAAAACAAAACGATTTCGAAAATAATATTTTGTACATAACATGTATCATTGGTATTCCGCTGGGCGTGGATATATTTTTTATAGATCTTAATGATTTCTCACTATTTATAACTACATAGCGACATAAGGCATACATATATCATTTGTTTAGTATTAAATTATTGAAACTGCTTCAATTCGTGAACATATTTAGATGTGTAATGAAATAATTTCGTGTCTGGTCCCCGTTCTTTTCTTTAAGCTATAAGTTGTGGTCTTCGTGAACCATCTATTCATGAATACCTCGGATAGCGAAGAGGAGTTTTATAATGAGAGAACAGCCTTGGTCACTACTGACAGTCCAACCATGGCAACATACACTCAAGACTCTGAACTTCCAGGACCAGTGGTCACAGAAAACAAAACAGTATGTTTCTCCCCTGTGGATGGATCAGTGTGATATTTCATTTGAGGAAGAATTGGTTTGTTCTTGTTGTAACTGCCTGGTACTCTGTTTCACTGTCTGCCAGGGTGCCTCAGCAAGACTTGCGCGAGGAACGAGGGAAGGGGAATCTGCAGCAGACAGTGAGGATGAAGAACTGACCCTCAAATATGGAGCCAAGCATGTAATCATGCTCTTTGTGCCTGTGACACTGTGCATGGTGGTCGTCGTGGCAACAATTAAGTCAGTCAGCTTCTACACAGAGAAGAATGGCCAGCAATTGTATGCAGCTTTCTGTTGTTGTTTTTTTTTTAAATCCATAAAATGAATATGCCTGAAAACATGTTCTCGCTGGGTCGTTTTGAATAGGAAGAATGATTTGTTTGTGGTTAACATTGGCAGGATATACACCCCTTTCACTGAAGATACACCATCAGTAGGCCAGCGACTCCTCAATTCCGTCTTAAACACCATCATCATGATCAGCGTCATCGTGGTGATGACCATCTTCCTCGTCGTGCTTTATAAGTACCGCTGTTACAAGGTCAGACCTCGTGAAGTCATTTTACGCAGCTGCTGTATTTAAGATAAAGCAAACAGAGTTAACCTTACAGCAGAGTTCTGGCTAATCATAGTTGACATTTTCTGGCACTTCATGTTGCATTGCTGGCTCAATAGTATAGATATTGCTAAATTACATTAAATTTATGATGATATCTATATATACATGTATATACTCACTAGAGTCTTTTTATTTTTGCTGTAGTTCATTCATGGGTGGCTGATTCTTTCATCCCTGATGTTACTGTTCTGGTTTAGCTTCATGTACCTGGGGTGAGCCTTTTATTCTGATCCTGATAATACAGAATTGCGATTATGTAGGAAAATATGTCACTGGCCATTTTTTTTGTCTGTGCAAACCTTGGATGGAGTTGCTAACTTTTCTGTTTATTCTAAATAAATTATTCTAAACTGCCGACTTAATCGTATCCTTCCCCGATCTCCACGCTCTACAGGGAGGTGTTTAAGACCTACAATGTGGCGATGGACTATCCCACGTTGGTCATGATCATTTGGAACTTTGGAGCGGTGGGGATGATTTGCATTCATTGGAAGGGTCCGCTGCAGCTTCAGCAGGCCTACCTCATTGTCATCAGCGCCCTGATGGCCCTCGTCTTCATCAAGTACCTGCCTGAGTGGTCAGCCTGGGTCATCTTGGGGGCCATCTCCATCTACGGTAAATGATGCCTCAATGCAGTGTTTCCCAATCCGGTCCTGAGGGACCCACAGACAGTCCATGTTTTTGCTCCCTCCCAGCTCCCGGTAGGGCGCACATGGATAGGCAAGTTTATTGATATGGCACAATTGAAACACAAGGCAATTCAATGTAATTTACAAAGGCAGAAGGATACGTTTAATTAAAAGACATTAAAGTCACCTTTAAAAGACAAATAATAGAGTAATATTAATAAAATAATAAAAAAAACTGAAAGCCAGTGGCAGAGAATGACTAAACTAATTGGATTTATTGAAAAGCTGCAGCAATGATTTAACAAATGATTTAAGCGAAGACTCCCTGAACTGTGTGGACTCTCTGGCAAGGAGCTGAGAGGAAGCAAAAACATGGACTGCCTAGGTCCCCAAGGACTAGACTGGGAAACACTGCCTTAAGGCACTACTGCCAGAAATAGAAAAATATATTTTTTTTGCAGTTGGGATCACCATGGTAGCTTATCCATCCCATCATTCGTACACAATCAGCAACTGCTTGTCTATCCTGGGATATAGTGAGCTTGTGAATCCCCGGAATACACTCTGGCTGAGACATTTTTGTACTACAGATCACCTAATTACATTTGTCTACTCTTATAGCTTAGCCTGAATGCTCTGTATGAGGGATAGGAGATGAAACAGGAGGTGATGCAAAGATTCTTGCTTTTGGCAGACCTGATCGCAGTACTGAGTCCCAAAGGACCTCTCAGGATGCTGGTGGAGACGGCCCAGGAGCGCAATGAACCCATCTTCCCTGCCCTCATATACTCCTGTGAGTTTGATCACCCCCACCCGGCACCAGCAGCGTTACTGTCTCCCGTGTCACTGGCAACACATCTACGTAATCGCATTACTAAATTTGCAGTCAGTGACACCCAATGTAGAAGAAGGTTCTCTGCTCTAGAAATGGATTCGCTGCCAGGGTCCTGTTTTTAAGTGTTGCGGAATGGTGTGAACATCAGGCCGAGGGCAGGAGCTGTGAAGCTCACATGATGGCTCTTTTGCCCTCCAGCTGCCATGATCTGGATGGTTGGCATGGCCAGACCGTCATCTGAGCAGAGGGACCAGGATACAGGTCAGATAGCACTTTTCATCCCTGATGATTTACTGACGTGCTTTTTTAACATCTGCTTGAAGTTCCTTTGATGCTGTGATGAAAGGTTAGTGTGCCTGTTTGTTATATTTGATATATGCACAGATGCCTGTATGTATAGTTCAACTGCTAATTCGGTGAAGGGTTATGGTAAGTCTGGGCACAAGTCTATTGATACAAAAAGTAGCACTATGTGGGACACCTAACCTGAACAGGAAACCACCCCACACTCACAGAGATGTGATGCAACAGCATCCAATGAACCAGCATGCTGCCCTGTCACTGAGTGACTGCCTTAATATCCAAGTAATATTTATGGTCGAAATTAGTATTTTTTTCCGTAGACCCCTGAGAGTGCAAATCCCCGGCTAATTCCCCACACGCCCCCTGCAAAGTGGCCACACTTGCTCACTCCAGTCATCTCTGGAGTCTGGTGGAATCCATTCTCGGGGTCTCCCAGCTGAATGCACCGTCTCTGTCCACCTCAGACGAGGAGGGGCACCAGAACAACGCCGAGAGCCTGGAGAGGAGCCAGGAGGAGCCCGAGAACCAGGCGTTCGTGGGAAGGAGCAGAGCCTATTCTGCCGAGGAGGAGCAGGAGGAGGAACGTAAGTAGCTGAGGCACAGACCCTATTTTGCCAAAGAACTGTCAGCTGTCTTCTCATGTGCTAAGCCATGTGACCTCTGGATAGCAACTAATCATCTATATTTCGTGTTTTATTTAGGAATTATGCTCCATATTTTAAAGGATATTTTGGTTTGATTACATCTCTGGTAGTAAATACTGAAGAGTCTTCTTAACTTCATCGAGGGCCTGTTTTCTCTCTTCTGCAGGGGGAGTAAAATTAGGCCTGGGAGACTTTATCTTCTACAGTGTGCTGGTGGGGAAAGCAGCTGCCACTGGGGGAGACTGGAACACTACCCTGGCCTGCTTTGTGGCCATTCTCATTGTAAGCGGCTAAAGCCCATCTCAATCCTATAATGCCCTGCTTTGCTTACAGTTGACAGGAATGTGAAGTCAACACAGTCCATACTGGGCAAGTAGAAATTTAAATGAAATGTTAGGTTAGAAGTTAAGCTCCACATTTTAAGAGAACTGTATCTCTCCCTCTTCCTAGGGACTTTGTCTCACCCTTCTTCTGCTGGCCATCTTCAAAAAGGCCCTACCAGCCCTCCCCATCTCCATCACGTTTGGCCTGGTGTTTTACTTCTCCACTGACAATTTGGTTCGGCCATTCATGGACAGTTTAGCCGCTCATCAGTTCTACATCTGACAGCTTCCAACAAGGAGCATAATGGTCACTGACATGACATACAACGAACGCACAGTTTGATTTTGTTAATAGCTGTACATTAGTGTGTGTGCGCGTGTGTGTTTTGTATCCCTATTACAATGTTTTTTTGTATAAAAAAATCAATATTATATAAGTACTTCAGGACTTAATTGTAAGCCCAAACTGCAATTTTTTCTCATTGGATATTTTAGTGTGTGAATGAAGTAAATTGTCTAATTGCAATGTCTCAAATTCTTTTTTTTTTTTTTTACACAAACAATTCATGACACCCAAATCTTCTAAATCGTACTAAAGGACTGTATCTCAGTAAAGGAATGTATGCGACAGAAAACCAGTACTACAGAAAGCACAACTTTCAGAAGGAGGTTTGCTGTGTGAAAGTTGACTGAGCTGAAGTGTACTGGTCTTTTTTCACAGGTTTCATTTTAAAAGTTTAAAACTATTTATATTGAAACAAATATCCAAATATGTTAGTATGTAACTGTTTACTTGTTACAAATGACAGTTCTTGAGTGGATTGTGACATGTACTGTATCAAGCCATCTGCAATAAACAGGTTAAAGTACCTTTTTCCCTTCCTTGAAGGACTAGTGTTTACAACAATGTTACAAGCCAGTCATCTAAATAATATCTAAATTCTGATAAATTAATGTATAGCCAACAGTAGAGCCTTATAGGACAGTTCCAGCAAAGCTCAGTAATTTCATGTGGTTTATCCTGTTTACTGCAGTAAAAATTGTGCTTGAAGCTCAGTTTTTGAACACAGTTTACATTAATATGACTCAATATTTAGTCACAACACAGGACAGCCGGTTCACGATCACTGTACAGTTGTATTGGCAGATGACATACTGTCTAAGAGAATCTTCTATGGCTTATTCTGTACCAGTCTGTAAGTGGTAGTTTAATACATTTCAGAAGCTAATCTGGGGATCTTTTCACCAAGAAAAGAGTCAATTAACGATTAGTTCACTACAAAGGGTAATGGGATTGGATATCTTTGAAATGTGAATGTCATGAAAAGTTTTGTTTTCAAACTTAAAGCACAATTCACAGACTGATAATTAGGAATTCATGCATATGTGATGCTGATACTTGATCAGACATGCTAATCTGCAACTAGTTTAATTATATATTCTTTAAATAGGAATAACTATGCACCTTGAATACATAAGAATTACATAAGTAACTTTGAGGGAAGACTCACCTTTAAAATGAACCCCTGTGACAGCGTAGGAATATGAAATACTGCATTGGTGAATATAAGTATTCCTACAATCGGCAGACTCATTTTGAAAATAATGTGTTTCAGTGTGGAAAAGTCTATGTAACAGGCACACTTATATAATATTCCAGTTACACACTTAAGTGGCAGAATGCTTCTTTTTAATTTACATTTCATTGCATGCATTATAAAACTGTAATTAGCAGTACCACAGCCGCAGTGGTTCATTAATAAAAAATGGCCACAGAGTACGTCTTCAGCTGCCTCCCCATGTGTTAATTTCGATCCTCAAACTGTGACTTGTTCTTGAGAAGATGTGCTGCTAAAAATTCAATAGGATTTTGAGGTCTGCAAAGCAAAGTGACAAATCAGTGACATTTAAAAAATATTTTATCACTGGCACTGAACAAATCAAACACAACAGCTGCAAACTGTGAGTATTTAAATCCACCTTCTTCCTGCACCTTTGACTTCTATTAACTGTAACCTACCTCTCTTTGGCCAGCACTGAAAGACTCTGTAGGAGAATGGGAACAACTGTCTGATCTAAATATGCTCGTGTTGGTAGGGCTTGCAGATCCACCTTCTGTTTGGCAAGTTTATCCATGCTGGCCTTCTCGTTTTCAGCTATTCTCTGAAGGCAGAATAGTAAATTGCGTGAAGACACCGACATTGTTTAGGTAGATCTCACTATAGGTCACAGCATCTCATATTTGTGACGTTCAATACCTTAACGTTTTCAGAAAGACCATATTCAGCATGCTGATTTTCTGCAACCTTTAAAGAAACGAAATATACCAGTTGGTTTAAAACAGCCGCTCAAAAAATGAAGTAGCGGGCGACTTAAACTCACTGGTGCCTGTGCTTCTGTGACTTGTTCCATATCGTTGTGATCTTGGGAGAGAAACAATTCCATATTACTTCAGCGTTCAAGCTTACGCATTGATTTACCTGTATGCAACTACGTTGCCTTACTATCATAGTAACCATACTGAAAAAATTATTTTGTTTCTGCTATATTACATTTTACGTTAACAATACTACAGTAGTACGACCAAAGACAAAAATGCCATGTTAGTGTTAGCAGTTAGGAAATCCTCGTAAAATTTAAGATTAACTATTAATAAAAATATATACAGCAAAAATATATACCCGTGCAGCTGAACACTTATACGTATAAAACTACAAAAATAACGCGGAATGTTTTTCCCCTTTAAAGGTTTCTTAGGCAAAATATCCGTGACCTTATGAATTAACATCAAAGTAATTTAGCGCTATAGGAAACGACATGCATTCAGACGATACGATACGAACACGCATCCGCTCGCACTCACTGAAACAATTCATAGAATAAAGGGAAGCACAATACCATCCGCCATCACTGCTGTTGATTTCTCCGTTCCGAAAGCGGAGAAGCGCGGGGAAGCAACCAATTACAGCGCAGGACAAACGCGTCTCCAATTGGTTCCTCTATGAAACCGGAACTACTTTGTATACTTTTTAAGGGCGCTGATTGGGCGCTTCAAAGAGAATTTGTCAAATGGATCTAAATTGATACAAATAAGACATATAGTTAACAACAAATGTACTACATACCAGTACACAATGATATAACAAAAAGCAATTAATAAAAAGGACAAAACCGGGCACGTGGGCAGCATCCAAATGAAATGCAATAAGCAATGAACTGAAGAATTTTATGCAACATGCTTTCAAACAAATGATCGGATTGACAACCTTTTTTAATATGTATATAATATTTGTATTGATATTTTCGTCCATTGTGATTTCCGCTAACATTTCCTAAATTGTCTTGCAGGTTTGCGTCCTGCCATTTGCTGTGCCTGGCGTACTTCCTACAACAAACATTCAGACCTGGAACTGCATGTGTGCGCATGCGCAATACTCAATTATTTGCTCTGTGGAGTATCCACCTCTTACTGTTTAGCTGTCATATTCCTGCGGGTATATGTCATGGGATCCCAAATCAGACAGGTGAATTATATCGCATAGAAAAAGCCAAATAACAGAATACTGCTCAGCCGACGTTATGTTAGTTCGTAGACTTAGGATCGGTTACATTTTTCGGGTGCGGTGCTGAGCCTGATAGCGCTGCTCCTGCTACCGCTGCTCCGAACTCTCAAGCTTCGTTTTGTTTTGTTATCGCGCTATGGCTGCTGAAGTTAAAAATCCGATGGACATCGGTGATCATGAGTCTGGGGACAGCAGCTCAGATCGCATCCGAAACTATCACAAGCAGGCATTTGAGTACATATCTCTGGCCCTGAAGATTGACGAAGATGACAAAGGTAAGACAACAGGGCAGTTTTAACAACACGGCGCTGCTTGTTTTTCCGGGTTGTTGCCTCGTAAATTGCGATGGTTTACTAGTTGCGGTCACTGGTGTCACCTAAATCACAGCTACATGCCTGACGTTATTTCACGGTTTTGGTTCTCTCGTTTAATATACTTAGCGACGTATTTCCTCACCATCTTGAGGATTTACATGTTGTTTTATTTATATGAAACGAAGATAATGATTATTACTTAATACAGTCCATATGCACTTTTTCTGTTGGTTTCAGACGGTGTTAAGTTTAAGTACTACTCGATTGTCAGACACCAGGGTCAGGCTTGGTGTGAAGTTAGCAAATAAAACATTTGTTTCCCAGTGCAATTTCAGGATGCTCAGAGGGTCGTTAATGACCCACGATAAAACTGATCACAGCTAGAGTGTTAAATGGCACAAACAAAGGCTTTCTGACAGGTAGCAGTATCTGTTATGCCAACCACTGGATAAAACCAGTATCTCTCATTTTTCTGTTTGCCCCTGTATTGGTGATTCCAGGTCAGAAAGAGAAGGCTGCCAAGTGGTACCAGAAGGGCATTTTGGAGCTGCAGAAAGGAATAGCAATTAAGATTACTGGGGAAGGTAATCTGCTCATCATATTCCCCAACATATTTATTTAAAAATGTTACTTTGAAATTACTGATTTAGGTGCCCCAAAGTGTTCATGCCCATTTTCATAGAGTTTGTTAATAATTACTGATGAAATCATATTCTCCTGACATATCAATATAATTAGTTCACATTATGCAGTCTGTCTCACTGCATCTGTTTTTAGCAGCATTTGTTTGCATTTTACCCCTTCCTGTATTTTTGTCTGCTCCTGTTCCTGTTTTACCTGTGTTAGGTGAGCACTGTGACCGGATTAGGCGTATCCAAGACAAAATGACCACTAATCTCTCAATGGCCAAGGAGCGGTTGCAGCTTTTAGGTACGATAATAGCAATTATGGTCTATTTTTATATACGTTTCAGGTTCTTTTCCCTAATTACAATTTCGTTGATTTCAAGCAGGATTTCATAATAGCTTGTAAAATCTTGCATTGCTGTTGAAGTTTCTGGAGGTTAAATACACAAGGTGTATATTTAACACACTGTGCCGCTCTTGAATGAATATTTATAAATGAATGTTTAATTCTCTGTAGAGAGTCGAATGGCTTCTAGGAAAACCATTTTGCCAGCCCGGCCCAACCTTCTGATGCCTCAGTCAAAACCAGTCCCTGGAAGCTCCAGAATTGCTAGTGGGCCGTCCTCTTCCCAGCCTAGCCGGCCAGTAGGTCGCGTGTGTAGTGCCAAGGTAAGCTCATAGCTATCTCTGAAAGCTACCATCCTCAGCTCCAGTAGAGGTCTTGACTTGCAACCCCCTCCATCCCATTCTAAAGGGCCCAGTCAGAGCTGGAAATCAACCCAAGAGCAAGCCGGCAGCTCCCACGCAGGCCAAGAAGAGAGCCATGAAGAACTTCAAGAACGTGGACAGCAGGCTGGCCAACCTCATCCTGAATGAGATTGTGGACAGGTGGGAGTCGCCGAAATGCACTGCTAGCGACTTGGTGGCAATTTTACCGTTATAGATTTGCAGAAACAAACGTACAGCATCAGGTGAATCAGTTGGAGTGTAACTACTGGATTGTGACGATGATAACAGGGAAGTGTGTGTGCATGTATGTGTGTGTAGTCAGGTATATGTTACGCTGTGGGGCCCAAATGTTCCCACAGTGTGGAAAAAAAAGCCTTGTGGAAACATTTTTTTCTAGTTCCCAGAAGGAAAAACTTTTTATTAAAATCTGTGACTGCAATCAAAAAAATAAAAATGTAAAAATTGGTTACTTATGGTTAGGGGTTAAGCTTGTCATTGTTGGGATTAGGGTTTTGTCCATAGAAATCAATGCATGGTCCCCACAAAGAGTACAAACGTGTGTGTGTGTGTGTTTTAGTGGGTCAAGTGTGCACTTTGAGGACATCGCTGGACAGGAACTTGCCAAGCAAGCGCTACAGGAGATTGTCATCCTCCCTGCCCTGCGACCAGAGGTCAGCTCCTGAATAAGGAGAATTGCATTTAAAATTTACCAAAGAAAATGTAAAAATAACTATATACGTTGATGTTATTTTGTCAACCTCACTGTGGCGGTGCCCCCCCAGCTGTTCACTGGTCTCAGGGCCCCAGCACGGGGCCTGCTTCTCTTTGGCCCCCCCGGGAATGGCAAGACAATGCTGGTGAGTGGGAGAGGTTGAAGACTCGGGGGGATCCATGATGGTTGTCGCCCTATGAAAATGATCTTGAGCTTCCCCTCTAGGCCGCTGTGTTTCACAGCATTTTATAGAATTATATTGTAACCTTCTTTTAAGGGGTTATCAATGCATAGGGATTATTATTAAGCTTAATAATAAGTTTAAATATTAGTATTTTATCTTTTCAGAGGAGGAAGCTTTTAATGTACTTTAATGTACTTGAATCTGGGTCTGTTAAGTTTACGGTTTATCAAACACTCAAAGAAGGCATCACAGCTCCTGTCTTTAATAAAAACACTAATTTAGATAAGGTATATGCATGTTACTATCTAGCACATCAGCTACATGTTTAACGTATTATCAGATCCCCTATAAACGGACATGTTGATTAAGTGTGGTTAATGAGCTCGTATTAACAAATTCACTGTGTTACATTTATCCACCACGATTAGGCTAAGGCTGTTGCCATGGAATCCAATGCAACCTTTTTCAATATAAGTGCTGCAAGCCTCACTTCTAAATATGTAAGTGGATTAGACAAATGACAAAAGCCACATTCTCTCCATAAAATTCAGTATTTTATTGGTTAGAGAAGACAGCTTCCCAATTGGCCGGTACCTTGCAGGTTGGAGAAGGAGAGAAGCTAGTCCGAGCCCTCTTTTCCGTCGCCAGGGAACTGCAGCCTTCCATCATCTTCATCGGTAAGGCATATGTTGGGCATGGTGCTCTTGCTGCTTGTCAGATGTATACAGCAGACACTGACAGCCTGCCCCCTGCTGGACGCCTCTCTTTCCTGCTCAGATGAAATCGACAGCCTGCTGTGTGAGAGGAGAGAAGGGGAGCACGATGCCAGCCGACGACTGAAGACCGAGTTCCTGATTGAGTTTGATGGGGTGAGAGATCGCCAATTTTTTGGGGGGGGGGGGTGGGGTGTCGACGGTGTGTAGGTGTTTCCCTGTCACTGAAACTAGATTAGGGTGTGAAGCTCTCAAAGCACAAATCTTTTATTTTTTTTTTTGTAAAATGTTATTGTGCTATTATCTTGAGTGTAAAACAACTGCCTTTCAGGTGTTGATTTTGAAACAACTTGTGCTGACTGAATTAGCGGTGCCATCCATGCCCGTTTAGGTCCAGTCAGGAGCGGAGGACAGGGTGCTGGTGATGGGCGCCACCAACAGGCCCCAGGAGCTGGACGAGGCCGTTCTCCGGTACCCCATACCCCCCCCCCCCCAAAGTCACCCCCAACTAAGCTCACCTGGCATCCAGTCGGGGATTTTTTTTTTCTATTTATCAGTTTATGTCACTTTTCGGGTAACTAGATACTCTTTGACCGCTTTTGTATGACACAGTCTTGCAATTAGCATATATAAATAGTAATAGTACAATAATGGCAGTACAGTAAAATCCTGCTATAGTGGATTCGCTTATAACGGAATATCGTCTATAACGGACGAGATCCGCTGGTCCCGGCCGTGCGCCTTTAAGAACATGCAGAAAAAGCATCGGATATAGCGGACTCACATATAATGGAATTTCGCTTATAAAGGACAAACAATCTGGTCCCCAGGGCCGCTTTTAGCTGTAGTTCTGTTGGGCTATAACGCAACTCTGGATATAACGGCCTTTGGATATAACGGACTGTTTTGCCAGGTCCCTTGAAGTCCATTATAAGGGGATTTTACTGTAGTACCAAATGCAGAATCTGTCCTACTGAATGATATCAACAACCTGACAGGCTCTGCGCTTGTTTACCTCCAAAATCTCCTGTCTCTGCAGACGCTTCGCAAAAAGGGTGTATGTGGCACTACCCACAGAAGAGGTGCGTTTCATCCTGTCCATCCCTCGTCTATTCATGCCTGGTTCGGAAGCTCATTTTGAAAGTAGTTTTGACGACGTCATTGATATTGACATGGCTTCTCCTTTAAGACTCGCTGCAAACTGCTGAAGAATTTGCTCACGAAGCAGGGCAGCCCCCTCAGCCAGAAGGAGCTGACGCAGCTCGCCAGGCAAGCTCCCGGTTTGCAAACTTGCCGTTCTCCCCCCCAGCATCACCCCCTTTGTACTGTGGCATTTGTAATATTCCATTTTAACTGCTCCACCAGGGATACTAAATGTTGGCTTACCGGGAATGAGAGTGTATAAGGGTTTTTATCATGCAGAATGACAGAAGGCTACTCAGGAAGTGACCTGACCGCTCTGGCTAAGGACGCTGCTCTTGGGCCAATCAGGGGTGAGTTTGACAGCTCGTCAGACAAAAACAGATTGTCTCAGTTGCTTGTCTTCACAGTGGCACCCCGATGTTGTTCTTTACCCCCATTTCTGACCCTGCATACATATATTATGTGACTATTATGTACCATTTTGCCCATTGTAAGGTTTAATCATTTTTTGACAGAACTCCATCCGGAACAAGTAAAAAACATGGCAGCCAATGAGGTAAGATCTTAATACCTGGGACAGACTGAAAACATGAATATTTGGTGACAGGGTGTCATGTACTGAGAAAAATGCATTAAATAAAAGAGCAGCATTACATTATTGTGGTATCCATCTTGTATTTCTGAAATACTTTTGTATTATTGTATCACTCGCTCTAATGATGTTTAATGTATCACAACACACCCATGTATAGCACCTTGGGATGATGCTGTTATGAAAGACACTATATAAAAATAAATTGAATCGAATACTTGGTAGTATAGTAGTTAATGTTTTTGTGCTGTGGTGGACTGGGATTTTTTTTCATCTTGTTCCATCTCTCATTTGTGTCCTTACACAGATGCGAAACATCACATTCTGTGACTTTGTGGAATCGCTGAAGAAGATCAAGCACAGCGTCAGCCCACAGACCCTTGACATGTACAAGCGCTGGAACAAGGAGTACGGTGACACCACTGCTGTGTGAAACACCGCCCTCTCCTGGCTCGGAGGTGGAAGACGGCCAGGAACAAGGGAGGAGACGAGGAAACTGAACCAAGCAGGAAAAAAGGACACCTCTCTGTGCCTTCGACTGTCCCGAAGATGCCCCAGAGACCATATTTAAATATAGTAAATATTTCAACTTAAATTCTGTGAAAATAACTTAAAAAAACATTAAACTGAGAGCGGCAGCATTTAATGTCAGAAACACACATTTAACACTCAGCCATAAACATTCTTGTGCCTTAAGAGTGAAGAGGAACTTTTTTCCCCAAAAAGATTTTCTTATGGGGATGATGGCTGACTTTTATTTTTTCCTGAACTTTTAAGACTCACCAGAAGGAAGCTTTCGGATGGCTTGCTAGGTGTTTCTTATCTAGGACTAAAGCAGCTCCACTCCAATTTTTCTAATTCCTGTCGTGGCTCAATAAGGCTTTTTACTGCTAAAGGAAACGTGGTTCTATAGGAGTCTTTCTCCCAGATTCCGGAACGGCAGCGTTACCATCTTTCCCCCATTTCTCTTTTCACATGCTTTATGGATCTGTTATGTATTTTTCACCTTTGTTTACAATATTTAATTTGCTGGATAACTTGGAAAAAGTCAAGGTTTGGGGGGTACAAAAAACAAAGCTGTGTTTATTTTGATTTGTTTTAAGGTTATTGTAGGGTATACATTAGGGTTTGTATATCATTACGGTTGAGTTTGTCACGGCATGCCTAAAAAGAACGTTCTCTTAGAATGTGTAATTAAAAGAAGGCCTTGAGTATATGATTTTGATAAAAAATGAAGGAGTGTGTCAAAGTGGGTTTTTTTCATGGGGTGACAATATAATAAAACAAAGCAATTTAACAATGCTGTGAAATAAATGCACAACTGCATAACCCCATTAAGTCTAATATAATCCTCAGGAATTTCATTTCTGTATGTTTACCTACATTAAACAAAATGAACGTGCAGTAGCGCATGTCCTCAAGAAGGGGGCATCATGCCACTGTGTTTCTCAGCCACAAACTTCTGTCCTGCTTTGGTTTGAATCTGGAAGAGTGGCATTAAAAATGGGAGAGATGTGGCTTGTTGTTTCTGGTTAAGGTCCATAGGCTGCTGGGTAACTGCCTCATGAAGAGGAACTGGTAACATTTTGGACTGCAAATGCTGGTTGCTGATCTTCCTTAGGATGTGACTTCGACTGGTATCACTGAGTTGCAGCTGGTGTTCCTCAGGGCGACGTCTCACAGCCTATGGAATATTGGGAATAATGATTTCTTACTAGCCACAGAAATTGAAATTTGTAGCTAAAGATTTCTAAGCAAATAAATTGTTTAATGACATGTTTGTCTTCTCCTGCGTCAATACTGTCTTGACTTTTTTTGGTCTGCAGGGCTTCTCCTATTGTTTTGATGATCGTTTGACAGGTTCCTTTCATTTGCTCCGTGATTGGCTAAGACTCCATTGCAGCTCGCTGACAAGTAGGTATTTTGAACCAATGGCATGACAAATCATAGATATAGCAGCCCATTTAATAATGTTTCAATGCACAGAGACCACATGACCACCCCTGGCTTCCTGACGCTGCATCAGATTGTACCAGATCTTTAGCGTGACCTTGTCTCCAGACTATGGTCCATGCACTAATGGTTTTCTCCCAGTGACTGTAGTGGGCACCATTTCCCAGGGGTTAAATGGGCATAGAGGTCTTACTCAGTGCTTTGCCATGGTCAGCCTCCTATATTCATGAATTGGGGAGATATCACCTCCTCGAGGTATCACTATCAGTGATACTTGCAGTCAAAGCCAGTTCAATAGGAGTCGACCTGTGTCTCCTGGTCATTATTTGTTTGCAAGCGGTGCTGTGATAGGGTGTGTTTGAGGTTCTTTAAAATGGGTCAGAAATGGACACTTGAGACGGGGCCAGCAGTAGTGAAAAGGGGACTTTAAAAGGCAAGGCAGGAGATGGGGGGGGAATGGAAAAATAAGACGACCAAAAGCCATGAGGCAGGCAAAGGGAAGAAACAAAAACGGTCTATAACCCTCAATTACGTTTAAGAGAGACGCTTCATTCCAGACACTGTATTTTGCATCTTGGGTGTCCAGCCAGGAGCCCTCAATTCCCCAAAAGGAAATAATGAAAAATTCCAGGAATTCCAGGGACTGAAAAGTAACAATATAATCTACCTCTGTTCACCAGTCCTAACCATAGTGGTGTATCTTAGCCCTGCATGATGCTTCGATAGGGAGAGAGATCATCAAGGGGGCTGAGCTATAATACTCACTCTGCTCTGAAATAATGGACAGTCACAGGAGAGGCTATTGGCCCCCCAGCTTTCTGACCTCTTAGCATCTCCCAGTGTAGAAATTAATTTAGTACAAGCTACGTGTGTGCAATTAGTGTCTTTTCCTCCGTCAAACAGTTCCCCTGCCCGAGGTATCCAGCCCTCAACGGCCTCTACTAATTAGCTGAGAATCAATGGTGCCCATAAAGCCTCGATACCTCGC
This sequence comes from Cyphomyrus plagiostoma, assembly GCA_019775915.2. Classification (NCBI taxonomy): domain Eukaryota; kingdom Metazoa; phylum Chordata; class Actinopteri; order Osteoglossiformes; family Mormyridae; genus Cyphomyrus; species Cyphomyrus plagiostoma. The sequence continues at coordinate 5,707,110 of JABFEA020000067.1, read as the reverse complement.
TCCTCCATCCGCTTCTGGAGAGCAGCTGCAAAGCGATCACCTGGAATGTGGCTCTGTGGCGTTTCCTCCCTGCTAAGAGAGCAGTTTGCGGCGTAATTACATCTGACCTGCACTCACTGAAAATGGGGCGTAATTAAGTGAAATTACTGCGATTCTTTGATAATGTGGAGAATCCACTTGTGGATAGGGGAGGGGGGCACTTTCCACACTTGCACGCCATCACAAGCGGTTTGCCCTTCAGGGTCAGTGTTCACAGGGCGATTAGTTGTTTGAATAAATAAAAGCACTGTTTTTTTGTAGGTGTTAATGATTGCACAACTGTCAAAATACACTCACCTAAAGGATTATTAGGAACACCATACTAATACGGTGTTTGACCCCCTTTCGCCTTCAGAACTGC
>JABFEA020000067.1:5677898-5696850 GCA_019775915.2 Cyphomyrus plagiostoma | reverse complement strand
GCCCCCCCACCCCCCACACACACACGCACACACACGAACACTTTCAGAAGAAGACAAGTCTCTTGTCGGAGCATGTCTCCATGTGTAATTGAGTTTAATGCTGTAACGTTTTGTAAAGATGAAAAATCCTCAGCCAGTTGTCTAAGAAATTACTAATGACACAGCAGAAAGTACCTTCAATTTAATCTAGGTACCATGTATCTGTCCATTTTCTGCAACCACTTGTCCTAATCAGGGTCACAGGGGGTCCAGGGTCTATCCTGGAGGCTACAGGTGCAAGGCAGGGAACAACCCTGGATGGGACTCCAAGCCATCACAGAGCACACTCACACCTCTGGGCAATTTGGTAACTCCAATTAACCTCAGCATGTACCTGGAGCAATCCCCACGATGACATGGGGAGAACATGTAAACTCCACACACTTAGAACCAAGGTGTGAGACACAAACCCAGGTCCCAGAGGTCCAAGGTTGCTGGGCTATCCACTGCATCGCCAGGCCAGCCCGAGGTGCCATTTAATGTTCACTTAAAGAATCAAAGTCATTAAAATAATGCTTAATGTTATCATATTAAAATGACATTAGGTGTTAATATAATAAGCTCTTGGTTATCTGTTCCTCTTTGGCAAACCAGTTTTGATATACCTGTTCACATCATCAAGTGAAGTTTAGATCCACAATCCATCTACTCCTTGCTTGTTGAGATGCTTTTTTACCTTCTGCATTTAGGCAGGAGGTGAATAGGGTTGCAAACCAGCAGCAGCTCTGTGCATCACGCACAGGATAGGATCACAATTTGTCTTGGAACAAGAGCATGTTTGAAATAGGACTGGAAATGCAGAATTACAGGCCTCCTCTGTGATGCATTAGGTACATTAATGCCATCCAGCTCTCAGATTTGGATGAACTGCATTCCATCAGAATTAAAGGACTCCATCAATGTAGTAGCTGCATGGGTGAACATGACACAGGAGATCAACATGTGAGTTTAAATACTCAGGTGTAAGTAACAGCCAGCTAGAAGTTCAGTTAGTCATTCCACATTCCAGACTCCTAATTTCTCTTAATCTTCAGGAAACATTTTCAGTCTTCTGTCTCTGCTGCACATATTTATATTTTTAACCTGGTTACCAGTTCAGATGCTACATTCAACAGTAAACAGCTTTGAAGGAAACTCAGGAAATGCATGAATGGGGGTAAAGTTAGGATATGTGCTTCCTGATCTCCTGTGTATCTCCACTACAGGCAGTCTGTCATGGTTTGAAGACACTATGGAGACAGACACATCACCTTCAAGCCCATACAAGCAAAGATCATCACTGTGGCCTATGGACTCGCTTACCTTCACCCCGGCAATTTCTCACACCAGTATATTCATGATCAGATATTCCAGAAGAATCCTGGGGGTCTTCACCAGCTTCCATGGCAATTCAATTGATCACCGTCGCATGGACACGCCAGGTGAGGTCTGACCTGGAAGTTGGAAAAAACAGTGGAAGGTGATAGAAATACCACTGAACGAAAAATAAGATCCACACCCTGAGGAATTATCAGCAGGAAAATCCGTCAGAATTCAAGACTGCATGTCTGCTTGATATGACACCAGTTTTACTCATAATGACATAGTTTCACAATGGAGCTACGACTTAGAACTTTCCAGGAGTCTCAGGGAAAACACCGTAGTAAGTTTAGGTATTCCGAAGTCTATATTTATTACTCATGTTTTCCATCATGTCACTGCATTCCATAAGAATTCCATACCTCCTCCTGTCTTCCCTGTAAAACCCCACCCTTCATAAAATATCTTCAAACCATGACCTCTTAAGACCTCTTCTCTCTTTTACTATTATTATTGAAGCATTTATGGTACTTTGTCCCGACAAAATGATCTTTTATTGCTTTGGATTCTGGAGACACCAGTGTCATATTAATCTTGGAAATAGCTACCTTACCAGCAGCAATCCCACAGATGAAAAGTCAGAGACGATTACCCTCCATTGCTCCTGGCGACAGATATTAGCGCAGTGCTTAACAATGTCAGGCCCTTTGTGCCCTCCAGGTGAATGTGGAATTGTGGGAAATGCACCTCAACAAACCAAAAAACCTCCACACTCCCACATGTGCGCACACAAACAGACCTGTACTCATATCTTTGTGGGGACAGTCCATTAATTTCTATGGAGAAAACCCTAATCCCAACCCTCAACCCCAACCCCTACCCAGCCCTAACCTTAACTGTAAGGAACCGAACAAAAATCAAGACCTCTGCCAACTTGATTGCATTCACAGATCTTTGTGGGGACCTGAAAAATGGTCCCCACAATGTCAAAATAACAGGTTTTTATCACACTGAGGGGGGCATGTGGTCCCCACAATGTAATATAAACATAATCCACACACACACACACACAGATTACAGTGCCGTAGCGAGTATCAGGGGCTTAACTGGCCACATTCCGTGGACCCGGACAGGCATGTAAAGCACAGTAAGAGATCACAACAGCAGCATGACAGGACATGAGCGGCTGGGTATCACTGAGGCACTCGGGGGCTGCTAGGAACCACGCCAGCTCCCAACATGCCTCTGACCACACGGCTGCCTCTCGAGGTTGCAAAGGCGGTAAGAGAAGCCAGTGTGGTCTATTTCGACACAGTGCCCCTGGATGAATGACCCCCCCCCAGGATGTTTAGCTGTCTGCCACTCTGACCTCCGCCCCAAACTGGGTGTCTTCATCACGGTGCTCTTCAGCATGGCCACCTTCACCATAATCAGTGTCACCACATATAAGATAGCCGAGATGAGGCCAGGTCTGAACCCACGTGAGGGCTAATCTATCATACAGAGTGCTGGTCAACCCACCTGCCTATGGCATCCTCTCAGGATTGGGTGCGGGGTTTGGTGAGGCTTCCCAAGGGTACCACATGGTATTGATGGCTGTATTGATGATACCATGTTACAACTTACTGTATTTTTATGTTAACATTAACATAAGGGAATCTCTTTGTACCTTACATTCATTACATTGCATTAATAATACGCTACAGAAAAATATGTACAGATGATGTTTTACCAACAACTGGGTGCAGTTCCTTGGCAGAATTGTTTCCTGGACCTGATTTACAGAAATGAGAAATTACCCCAACAAACCAGACACTTTTAGGCTACTAGTCTGCGTTATTTATGCCCTGAGGAAATTCATCGATTGAAATGAACTTAGTTCATGCGATCAAAGCATCTCTCTGTAATAGTCTGTGTATTTCTGGTCACTATTTTGCAAAGAAGAACCACAAAAATAAGTTATAGTTCCAACAGCTACCGGTCTCCCCTGAGACAGGCAGAAGTACAGTTACAGTTTGCAAGAAAGTTCTATTAGGGATTCATACCTACAGGAAGATGTTTGCACTTGAGTCAGTTCCTATTCCATCCGCTTCTTCTCAGACACATGGGAGCCAAACTTCCCATAATACATGTGACCAATGACAGAACTTCTCCTAACCACCACACACCATCGGTCGGATTTTTTTTTCTACTAAAAAAAATATCATTATTAGGTTAACAGACATTTTTTTTTTTTAATCGCCCAGCTTTCGATGTGTACGAAAGAGCCCTTTGTTTACAAAATGCCACAATCTGACATTTGTCGTTTTGCAGAAATATCGCCTCAGCCCTTGCATATTTATGATGTTCTCAAAGTCAAACCCTCCGATGGAACTCAGGGCTCTCCTACATATTTTCCAAATAGCAGATAAAGAATAAAAGCATTTTACGCTCTTCTTTTGTGACATCCACAGTTCCATGCCCTACACAGCTTGTGTGTATGTGTGTGTGTGTGTGTGGGGGGGGATTCTTTCCTGTCATTGTCAGCACATACAAGATATATTATGTATATAACCTCCTGAGACCCCACCCATTCATTTATGTCCATTGTAGTGGACATTTTATTTTTGCATCTATCTTTTCACTGATGTAAGGAAACATATTTATTCCTGTTGTTCACTGAAGCGGACATGCTGTGAAATTAAAAATTAATTTGAAAAAATCCAAATTGTAAAATGTCTTATCTCCTTCAAAGACAACTAACCCACAATTGAAGGAAACTTTTTTCCTTCAAGAGGTCTCAGGAGGATAAGAATTTTAGCTGCCCACCTCTCTTGATAGGAGGCAACACTTTGTGCAGTGCTCACCTGTGGCCACTGGCAGCTGGAGATGTGCCTGACTGGTGTTTCACTTACCTGCTTACCTGCCTTGCAGGGGTGGCTCTGTGGGTTTCAATGCTGTGCCTCTGATCAGAAGGTTGCCAGTTCAAATCCTTGGATCAGCAAAGTGATGTCACTTTTGTGCCCTTTGAGAAAGGCCCCTAACCACTGATTCTCTCAAGCACTGCCTAAACCTGCTTAGTCAGCTGCACATGGATTTGGATAAAAGTGTCTATTAATTAAATAATATGTTAATTCAATCAACTGCATCCCTTGTTTGCAGTGGCCTTCTGGTTGTTGCGTCAGACCACAGGATAGAAGGTTTGTATTGGGCACCCAAGGTTCACTGGCAGTGTAAGGGAGATCACACTGCACAGTTCATGTTTGAGTTTGTGGGGGCTTTGTGAAGGCGGCGCTCTTTGAACTTTGGCTAAGTGTCACTGCCAACACAGTCCTTTTGTGAAGTAATGTGGGACTTGAAAGGTCAGAGCAAACACTCAGTGTGAAACCCCATTCCCCGCTCCCCCCAGGCCCAAATTACCTGAAAATCTTCCAAAGCTCTGTGGAAACTTCCTCTTTGGGAATATAGAGTTTAGCATTAGGACCTAAAACCAATCACCATCCTAAGTTCTGGAACTTTCTGCAGACAAACACTTAAATCTATAGTGATTCATTGCAACTGGGTTTGTCCAGCGACCCACTAAATAAAATGTTCATAACTCATGAGATCACACTCCTGTGTAGTATTAGCAGATACAAATACGTTACTTTTTACACATTTTGTCTTTTGCTATTAGGCAAACCAGACTGCAATAAAACACCAAAACACTACAACTAAGCAAACTGGTCGTCAATCGCTCTGCGGGATTTCTGGCACTGCACTTGACAGTCTGTAGGAGTGGGGCGGGCACAGGGGGGCGGCTTGGCCCTGTCCCGTACACCACTTCGCTGTGAACTTCAGAGTGCGCGCTCCCACGAACCTGGCGCGCACTGAAGGGACGCCGGAGGACTTTCTCGGATTTTTAATCCTTATAAGTGTATGAGGAGTTTCAGCTTCGGGGAAATTCGAGGAGACGGCTGGCACAGTTGTTAAACGTAAGTGAACATGAGTGTTTTTCATGAAACTAACCCACTTTCACTGTCTGTTTAGATGTTTGAGTCTTATCCTCGTTTGTGATTATTCAGCACCGCGCACGTGGTATGATAATATGTGCAGTATATTTCAAATGCCGAATTATGTGTTTCATCCCAATCGGTAAAAACACCTAAAACATTCTGTAATTCCATTAGAAACAGTGGGTGAACGGCTTGCTTTTTAACATTAGCTTTAGGATACCGACAGAATTCTGCAACTCAGAAAACCAGTACGGACTTGAACCAGTCGCCCCAAGCTATATGCATTTTAAGTTATTCCAGGTTTTCCTAAATCAGTCTGCAAAGTATTTACAGAAGCGCCTATTCTTAGTTACCGAAAATACTACAGTTATTTAGTTATTCATTGTTTTATTATTACACTTATTGATTAAATTAATTTAAACTGTCAGTACCTCTGCTTGGGAGATCCACTGACGGTTATAGGGTTTCTAAACCCAGACCCACCTGCGTAATGAATGCGTTCATATCAGACCTACAAGACGACTAAAGGACGTGGCAATTACAACAGGAATTTGTTATAGCCTACGTTGTGAGTTTCCGAAAGATGAATGCAAACTACGCGTCACCACTTTCAGCGTCTTTACGCATTTGATTGTGCTTTAAAAATGTGCGGATACCAACCCAACTTTCTGCCCATAGTGACCTGACTGATGTATTGTTTTTAAAATGCCGCTGATCTTTCTGTGGTCACCTTTTTTCAAGTTTGGTTTGTATGACGCGGTCGTAGTTGAAAGTTGGACGTTTACGCCCTTTAATTTTAGCGCTCAGTTACAGACTAGGTATAAAGGTGTTTGATACAGCGGGAGGTACTGTACCCAGGAGAAAATGTTTACTTTACCCAATATGTCTGCGCCCTCGTCTCCCCAAACTATGGTCCTTATTACCGTCTGTGAATACAGTGGCCTTTCTGCCATGGCTCCAGCAATCAGCCGGCACCTACGTATCCCTCGCTTCTCAGTCATTTTATCAAAACTCTTGTACCGTCTGAGACTCTGCGTTACTAAATGCACGGTTTGTTTTGCTTTGCTGCTTGAGATGGGTGTTCTGGAAAGCAAGCACTTATTCCAAACCTCAATGCCATGTTAGTACAAACCCTGCAGGGTTAAATTGTGCTGCTTTCTTAATTTAATTATTTTTGGAAGGATTATCTGTAGACAAAACCAAACAAAAGTGAACTTGATGGTCTGCCCCGGGAAAGAGTTTATGCTGACACTGCAGGCTTACAGCTGTGGTTGGTTGAGAAGAACTGTGATAAATACTGTAGAACCTAACATGACCGTAACAGATAATGCATGTGGTGGTTCCTGGCTTGAGGGGGGGTTGAACTTATGAGATGCATGATGCATGGAGAGTATCTGTGATCTTTTATTTTTATTTAAGGGCTTTGCTGCAACCTTGCTGGGATGGGCACCAAATTCATCTAAAATGAATTAAGTTGTTGTGTTGTATTTTTTTTTTTTAAATGTCATTGTGAGTTTGATGGTTTTTCCCCTCTAAACTATACATCTGACCCAAAGTTTAAGACCCCGAATCATGTAACACTCTTCAGAAATGTCAGTGAAACCCGGTGTGCATGTTTTGTTGGGTTTTATTGAGCAGTTGGGGATTAAAAAATAAACCTCTGAAAAATATACAGCTAAATGAGCGAAAGTCATGTGTCTGACGCCCTGTCTCAGCTAAGCAGTGCCTGTCACGTTCAGTTAAACCCAAGTTGCAGTTGAATGAATGTAAACGTGAATGAGCAGGAGCACCGGCTTTGATAGAGCAGTTGCACAGCATCTTTAAATAATGATGCTTATGTGGACTTTTTCATTAAATATTTCTGCACAGAAACTCCTTTTGTGTTTTTTATTAAGGGTTCTTTACTCTTTGTGCGTTGTGGTCAATCTTTCCCGAGACTGTGGCAGGAAATCATCTTGCTGGCCTGTCTGTCCATTGTGGACCTTAAAAGGCAACTATGATTTATTGACAAATAATACCCTTAATTCAGTTTGCCCTGATGCTATTTTCCTCCCTACAATAAGAAGCAAATTCCTAAATGTCTCCAAACTCATCCCCGTTCAAATGAAAGCAAGGAAATGGCAGATATGAATGCTTAAAGGAGGATTATGCCGGCATTCTGATAAAGCTCTGACAGACGTCTGGCAGGTAGTGCCTTTATTTGGAATTGAGCCCCGTTAGTCAATCAAGATGGAGGTCTAATCTAAGCCTGTATGTGTCCCAGCTTGCACAGAGTCTTTTCTATGGCTGCAGGAGCCTCCAGAGGATGTGTGGAGGGTATTGGCTGTCAAAACACAACACCTGGGAAACTGAATATCATTGACATTTAGGTGTTTACACCTGGCCGTTTGGAGCTCATGCATTGTCAGCTGAGATGCGGGCAATCTGGGTGTCATCACATTATGGCGCCTTGAAATGAATAACAGAAAGCGGGTGTCTTGTTACAGAAGCCCGGGTTGTTCCTCGGGCTTTGTTGATACTCTTGTTACTTGAACAGTAAAAATTGAATAGGAAGTGGGGTGAATATTGAGACTTGTGAACAGCAGGATTATAGAATTACCAAGGTGGCTAAGTGCTCTAGCCTAAAGGTCACATAGCAGCGGAAGAACCTTTTAGTCTATGTGGTTTATTTGGGTTTTTACTGGACAGTGGCTGTCTGTGGTATGTCTTGGTAATTGTATATTTTCTAATATAATTCTTGCCTTACCAGTGTGGCTATGAGGTAGCGATATCTGTATAAGATGTGAACTGTGTATGTTCGTGTTTGTGTTTGTGGGTTATATTAAAATAACAGGTTTTTATCACATTGTGAGGACATTTGGTGATTAAAAACATGTTGTTTTGACTTTGTGGGCACCAGCTTTTCAGTCCCCACAAGTGCCAAAAGTCTTGTATTTTGCTTGGTTACTTATGGTTAAGGTTGTCATTGTTGGGATTAGGGTTATGCCCATAGAAATGAATTAATGGGTCCCCACAAAAAATCTACAGGAATGAATACAAAAGTATGTACGTGCATACACAGCAGTCACAAAAGTTAAACAGAAGAGCATGCCGAAGACCCGAGTTATGGAACTTTTTTTGTTTAGTACCTTCTTAAATCCATTTTTCTGAGTAACTTTGTCATAAGGCAAAATGGGCTACTCTGTTGAACAGTATACTTGTTGTGCAGATGTAATAATGCAGTGAAGACATTTCGGCGTGGACAGGTGCCGTCCCAGATCTCAAATGCCTAATGATACAGTAGGTGTTACTAGTCGCTTGTGGCCCATTTACAGATGACGTCAGGTAATTTGACTTTTAATAATAATGGCCATCATTTAGCTGTTAAACACTGTAATCCCCGAGTGACAGGAGAAAGTGGCCAGCCCACATGATCCTTCATGACTGGGATTTCCCTCCCCTGCTTCTGGGGGCCTGCAGGTGGGCTGGACGTGCACTGACGCGTGTCACCTCTTTTTCAGCAGGTGTGACTGACGAGACGAGAGCCGGACCTCCTCCAGCAGGATAGCGGAACCAGCCAGACCACCATCATGTGCACGGCGTCACTAGTTACCATCTCCATTGGTAGGGTCTCTAACGAGAGTCACAGAAACGCAGGATTCATGTTCCGTGTGGTCAGAGCTGCAGCACCTGAGCTGCCATCTTGCCATTTTTGTTCCTTGGACTTAAAGATCAAAGCATTTCCATGTGGAGGTCTGGATTTATTACTGGGGAACAGTGAAGGGGAAAGTCAGAGATCATTCAGCCGAAACGTAGGGTGCAGGCTGCTGTATTATCATGAATAACAAAACTACTGTTGAACTTCCAGAAAGGAAAGTGGGGTATGGGGAAAGTGATGGGGGGTCAGGGGGAATAAACACTCACTATGCATCAGTCAGACAGCGGAGGGGGGTCTGTCATGTGCCAAGAACCATGAAGCGGGGAGGTGTGATGTCATGGGCCCGATATGTTCATCTGAGCACATGCTGCACAGTATTTACAGTAGCCCTGTTCACACGGACACAATTTTTTTTACTTTTAATCCAATTGATTACGGAAAACGATTAAAAACGTCTCATGTAAACGGCTCAAGTAATCGGAGTCGACTGGATCCGTTTAAATTTGGATGGGCGTAAAATCCGAGACTGGGGTCATGTGAGGTGACATTACCATACAAACGTAATTTCATGAAAGACCTCCGATACGGAAGTTTGCCCACCGCTCCTGGTCAGTGAGAACTACAGTTTCCCACCAGTGTTTGCTACCGATTCTCATCCACTGGGCTATCAACAGTGGTGGGGGGAAGACTTCTGCTTCAACTCGTTCCCTTAAATGGTGCCAGAGTACTAAGAACTGTTAACAAATTATCGACAGCACACTTACCAAGAGACACAGAACAGACATTAATGTCAAATCAATGTTTAAAATGAGCCGCAACGGAGGCGGGACTGTTCAGATAGCCGATGCTGAAGTAAACAAACGAGAGGCTTTTTAATCGTGTGACGGATGGCGAGATAAACAAGGAGAATGGAAGCCTCAGAGGTTCAGACTGAGCAGAGGCCTACCACAGCGCTTGTCAAAATAATGTACAATCGGATTAAATCGCTGGAACATGTAAACGTGAAACAAACACGGATCTCTTTATTTGACGCTCATGTAAACAGCTCAGTTGGGTTCCTTTAATCTGATTAAATTCAATCGCATTGAAAAAAAGTGTCCATTTAAACAGGCTGGGTAGTTGTGGGAAAGCTGCCTATGCTCAGAGACAGAGCCAATAGGATTTTAGGTGGTGGGGGGGGAGCATGTAATGTTTTGGAGTGTCAAAATATAGCTGAGGTCCATGCTTATTGAGGATTACAAATGGGGAAAGAACTGGAAAGTAATGGTCAGGTGGAAGAGAACCTGTTTGGTCATGTGACTCAAACTCATGGGATGGATTGACTGAGAGTGTCCCTCCCCCCCATCAATATCAAATTGTATAAACCCCAAAAGCAGTCAGCCTCAAAGCATCATGGGGGAATTTGCATGTAACGCAAGCCTGTCCCATCTCTCCAGCATTGCTGCTCACCTGTGGCGTAGACGCCGACCCGGACGTCCACAAAACCAGGAAGCCGAAACAAGGCGAGTAAAGGCCGCGTCCGAGGTGCAGGCTTTCTTGAGGCACGATGTTGACGTCTCGACGCCACTTCTTCCCTGCTGCAGTGGTGCCTGCCATAGAGTGCGACTTGAGAGCTGCGGAAGTGCATATCGCAGAATTCATTGCGAAGTGCCCAGCCGGCTGCAGGGAGACGAAGCAGCCGGTGTATGGAACGGGGATCTACGCCTCCATCTCCAGCATCTGCAACGCGGCCATTCACGGGTGAGCTGGGACCTGGGGGAGTGAGCTTGGAGTGTCAGGGAGTCGCAGCTTTCTGGCAGCGGCGTGATGGATCTCAGTAGATTGCAGATTATGGGCAGATTAAGGAGATGTCTGTATTGTTGGATTCAAGAAGGACTAATAAGTAGACTTTAGTTCACCAAAACGTCAGTAATCGAGGAAGTCGCAGCAGCACTAGTAGACTTTGCGTTGACATGCTGCTGTTGGTTTTGCAGGGGCATCATCACCAACTCAGGAGGGAGAGTGATTGTGAAAAAGATGGCAGGTCAGACAGTCTACAAGGGCAGCTTTGCTAACGGGGTGTCGTCCCTGACTCTGCCCAGGCGGAGGGAATCCTTCATAGTGTCAGGTCAGTCCCCTGCAAGTTTATCATCTAAGCTGTAGCAGACAGTTGTACCCAAAGCACATTGCACTGTTTTGATCACTCATCCATATTTCATCCGCTTATTCTGAGCAACTTCTTGGTACAGCTACCAGTGTTCAAAAACTTGCCAGAGAACACAGGTCTGTGTTCTTTCTTAACAGTGGGTAAACCAAAGAAAGGAGTTATCTACCCATCCACCCTGGACTACACCCCCTTACATTCCCCGTCGGTGAAAATAGGTGAGCTGGAAACTTAACAGCTTGGCCCCCCTGGACTTGCCCCACTCGGTTCATTAATCATATGGCGCGTACCGTTGAATGCGTTTCTGACATCTGGAAGGCAAGATGCACGCTACATCATGTTTTCACGGGAAAGGAACCACGTTTCTTTAAAGTCCCTGATTAAAGTATGACTCTAATTTGTCAACCAGCTGCTGCTTTTCAGATTAGGCTGTATTTATGTCATGATGATCTCCGTGCCAGTCGTGAATTACATCTTTCCTGTTGTAGCATGGCTGCTGGATATTTAATTTGATATGTTAACTTTTAGCGATCCAAATTCTAAATGTGGGCCAGTTCTGGCTCAGCAGTGGCTAAAAAGAAGGGTCGAGCCATTCTAAGAACTGTTTTTCAGCTCCTCCCGCAGATCAGAAGGAAGCCAAGACCTCTGTAACGACCACCGTGTTGCCAGTGACAACGATAGCGGAGCCCACCACGACTCCACCCGAGCTGACCACCACCTCGAGCACACCCCCACCCACCACCACAGCCAAGCCCCGTGCTGTGCCCCACAAGGTCCGGGATGCTGGTGAGTCCTACATAGATCCTGGACACATTAGCACTTGGATGAGAAGTGGATCCGTTGGTGGTAGGGTAACGATCATTGCGTAACCACGACATACAGTTGTCATAGTCAGAGGGCTATGTCCAGCTGAACCAATGGATCCTTCTGCTTTGGATTGCTGTACTGCTTCTTGGGAATTCAGTGATATGAGTCATTTCAGCGGTGGAAGTGCCACGCAGACAGTGTCACAGGGAGGAATTTCAGCTCTCCCTACTCTCTAATTCAAAGCCTTTGTTTGGATTTATTTGGGGACTGGATACAGTTTGTCAGTGAACGCAAGCCTGAGGCAAGGTGTCAGTCAGAGGGTTTTGGTGGGAGGGCCCTAGGAACAAGCCACACCCACGCAAGTCACCAGAACCCACCCACCTGAATTATAATTCTGTGTCGTCTGATGCAGGCAGCAGTCACCCATATTTTGCCTCTGTGGCAGCTGCAGCCAGTGCCAGTAAGTGTAGCTGTGTCCCGGTAGGGGAGTTCAGGGGCATGCAGAGATTGGGGTGCAATAGTGGGGTGTTTGGTCTGTCCTTTCAAATGCTTGACTAGACATAATTTAGCATCTCTGTGTGTGAAGCCCCTTCTGAATGCCTGATAGATGCCTTCAAAAATGGACTCTTTGGGAATGAGTCCCACGAAAGGTAAACTAACAAAAGCACAGCATTGAGTTTCTTTTTTCAAAGATGTAGGTTTTCCTTTCATTTAATCTATTTCCTAACAATAATATAATTACTACTCAAAAGAAAATATGCATGAAACTATCTGTTTACGTGTCACTTGGGTATTAAGTAGAGTTCTTTGTCAGTCTCTGTTTTAGGTGAAGGTTGACTTACTTAAACTGCCTCTCCTTGTCATGCTTGGCCTAACCAAACTAACTCCTTCAGGTGTGAGGTGGAGCATGGAGCACTGACCATGGTTTGCAGCAGTGTTTCCCAACCCAGTCCTTAGGAACACGCAGACAGTGCACGCTTTTGGAGATGGGAGGGAGCAAAAACGTGGACCGTCTGGGAGGGAGCAAAAACATAGGTCCCTGAGGACCGGGTTAGGAAACCCTGTTTTACCGTAATCCCTAAACCATACGAACTTTCTCCTTGTTCTCAACGTTGGCTACAGGACAGGCACAGAGTGGTCTCAGAGATGGGTCATCTCAAGGTAAGGAATTTCCTACAGCAGTCGGATGGGCAGAAGTAGACGTGCACCCTGCTGCCTAGGAAACACCAACTAACGTTGGTAAAATTGTTCCCCAAAGCTTTCAGGGGAAGCCCCACCCATACGAGCAGATTCGCACCTCGTATCATACAAGGTAACTCGATCCTGATGCGTGTTGTCTGTCCTTGGCCACTTGGCAGCACCGCGCACAGGAAGTGGACGACCGTAAAGGGATCGGGGTGTTTTTTGCGCCAATCCTTTTACTGCTGTTCCTCCCCTGTTCCCCGCATGGTGCTCTTTGCTTTGTATGTGCACAGCTGCTCGCAGTGTTTACACACCTGATCGACACGGCCCACATGCTCCCTCACTGTGGTGAGTCTTTCTCCGGGCTGCATTAGGTCATGCAGGTGTAATGAGCAGGTGAAGTCTCCCGACCTTATTTTGATGGGAGATGCAGGGGTGTATATAGGGGTGGGGCCACAGGGGCATTGGTGGACCCAACTGAAAGCTGATTGGCCCCCTCCCGTGTCATTCACCAATTCAAAATATATTATTGGTCAATGAAAAGGTTGGCCTCTCTGTATGAATTATGATCCGTCTTATGCCTTCCACCTTTAGAAAAATCCCTGGAGCAATGTGTTGGTAAAGAGGTGCCCCTGTGGAGGTGGTGGGGGAGTTGAGGTCACATGGGTCTCAAACTCACCAGACCTGAACTTTTTCTTTATACTACACAGGTCTACACACACAGGAGTCGGGAGCTGCTGTCAGGCGGCCAGCAGGCCCTGCCCCGCGCCCAGGTCAGCCTCCGTCTCACATGACACTCCCGTCCCGTCCACGTTCAACTGATTGCGCTGATCCTAAGTCAGTGGGGAGGAGTGGGGATAAGAAGGCACACGATACTGCTGCAATTTAATGGTAACTGGTTGATTGATGTGTGTACAGATTGCCGAGAGTTATGTTGAGTATGGTGTACAGGTTTATTTCACTTAAGGTTGGTCTCCATTTTAATCACATATTTTAAAGTAATTTCATAACTAAGAAGTAGGTGTCTGGAGTAGTCCGTGGGTGTTTGACATGTTCCTGAAGAGCTAAGTCCACCCCTCTGCCTCGCAGGCCGAGTGCTGCTGCCCCCCCCCAACAGGACCCAGCAAGTGATACAGAACAACCCCAGTGAGTGCCTGCAGATCACGTGCCTGCGGGCTCATGGTCCATTCAATCTGACCATTAAATAGTCCCTGTGACGCCCTACTGAGCAGAGTTCTCGGTGTGCCGGACAGCAGCACTGTTTTCATTAGTGGACGTGCTAATCCCGTCTTGTGAAAGGACTGAGCCCGAACATTAACGGGTATCCTGACTGTCTCCAGCTCACTGCCAAAAATGAGTGACAGGTGACCCCCCCCCCCCCTCCCTGCATGTAACAATGGCGGCTGCTTGCATGGTTGGAGCCCCTGAGAAGATCAAGGCCCAGACAAACTGGGGGTCAAATGGGAAATGTGTTTTCCATATTCCGCATAAATAGACAAGCCTCCCTCAATGTGAGGATGCACCCACAAGAACAGCCAGGTGACGGTCATCCTTTGTGCTGGAGCCAGAAACCCCTATCGACAGTGGCGCTTTCATCTGTGCTATAATTTAAACATTTTATTTGCCTACCAGAGCCTGTCATCCGAGAGCTGAGAATATCCACAGTCTCCTACAGATGGAGGCCATTACTGTAGCACACAGAGCTCATGTCTGAACATTAAAACCAGCTCTGGCTGTTTCTGTCATGAGTGTGAATTTTTAAATACTCCACCTCCCCGCTGTGATCATCTGGGTGGATCATCTCCTCCCCCAGCCTCCGTGTGTCATCAGCAGATTAGCTGGGGGGAAGTTCAGTATGGTTCCCACCTTTGATGGCCAACACAGTGAACACAAGCTGGCAGTGAGGGAATCTAAAGTCCTGGTTTGGGAACGCCCTGTACAAACACAGCTTGATGATGTTTTGATTGGCCGATTCAAAGGACCTTAATAGCTGTGAGAGTTATACAGGGTTCAGTGGGTGTCAGCTATGCTCATAAGACCAAAAATCCATTTCCCATTGACTCAGACCCTTCTCTTGAATGCTGGCCCAGCTTCAGCTTTGCTTTATATCAAATTTAAAAACAAAATGATGTCATCATTCAGAAAACATGGGTGCAGCTTGCTTATGGAGTCTTCTATGACTGCACCTCGAAAGCCCTGCCTGGCTACTTTTGACCTTACAAACAGCCTAGACATCAACTCCCAGGCTGCTGGTTTTCAGTCCATTAACCAATGAACCACTATATTCTCCTAAGCCATGTGTTGGAATCATCCCATCTGAGCCCTGATTGGTTAACAGAGGAAGCCCCATCTGAGCCCTGATTGGTTAACAGAGGAAGCCCCATCTGGACTGTAGTTCAGAAAGAGTAGCATTGCTTTCTGAAAGTTTAACATCCACCACAACATCCAGCCGCTGAGGGGACATTGATGGTCGGTTGCTTGTCTCTGTATCTTTCTGCAAAAAGCTATTCTATACTTCTTCCATGCAGCTTTTTCCAGGAGGGAATGGCTACCCTCCTCGCACCAACACCCAGATCGATTTGCTGCTCCAAGACGACCAACAGGTATCACATGCAATGGAAAGGCTCAGGGAAGAAAAGTCCATGTAGCAATGAGGCAGAGTGTGTGCTGGATTCACTTCAAAGTCTGCTGCAATGCACCAGTAATTCGACACATAATTAAATATACACTTTAATAACATAATTATTTAATGCATAATTACTTCTAATAATAAAAATTTAATGCACTAGTAGCAAAACACTTCCAATTCTTAGATTGCAGAACTCTGTTCAACTGCTGCTCTATTTACTTATTTAATCGTTCACTGTATGATATTTGTAACATTCTTTTTGATTATTTATAAACGTTTATAAACATGAGTAGTAATTTTTAAAGCCAGAAATACTATTTTGGCTACTAGTATAGATTATAAATTGTACTTCACAGTTAATAACAGCCCGAAGTAAAACCCCTCCATGTGACTTTAATTACTGAGCGTTTTGTTCAAAAACACAAAGTAGCGAGAAAAGAGAGAATATTACTATATTAAATGCAAATAAACTGCTGAGTAATAAACCCTTATGCGGTGTCACGGTTAGCTGTAGTAAAAAGGGATCATTAACTCTCCCACCCAATCATTTGCCTCCATGTTCAGATGTTAGTCACTCGACTCTGGACAGGGGGAGCACCGGGGGCCAGCCGGACACGCGCATGACTGCAGGTGAGGTGAGGAGCGGGGGGTGCAGTCTCAAGGTGCCCTCCGTTACCTGCCGACATGTTCACGTGTTACTTGCGTTGCCTTCTTGATTCTGTCAGCATGTTGATCATGAAACAAACTGCAAGGACATAAAGGTGAGATGGAATGTGTTGTGCATGAAGTGCTTTGACTGGCTTGGGCTTGGCGAATCACGGTCCAGTAGATGAGCCTCCTCCCAGAATGCACCAGGAGTCTCTGCTGATGCTTACCAAGCCACCTGCTGTTTCCCCATCAGTACGGAACCACAGACCAGATGCCTCAGATCTTGACTGGCGCTATGGACAGTATCGTAAGTAAGCATTTGTTTCATTACAGGGCAGTAGTGTCAAACTCAGTCACTGAAAGAGCCACATTCAAAACCACCAATGTATCTGTGGGCTGACACATGGATTTCTGTAGTTAACAGTATGACCCAAACTTTGCACTTATTTGGTTGAGTTCTTTGGTATATGTAAATAACATTTATAAATGTGAACTTCATAGTCACTTTGGTTTTCCCCCACAGTCTAAAAACATCCTAAGGTGAATTTGAGTTACCAAATAGCCTGTAGGTGTGAGTGACTGGTGTCCGAGTGATCCTGGGTTGTTCCCTGCCTTGCACCCATAGGCTTCAGACCCCCCACAATGCTGAATAGAACAAGTGATTACATAAAATGGAGGGATGGAACTTTGAAGGGAACTTTATTTCTCTACATCTTTTTATATTTAAATGTCTTTTTATATGAAATTGAACGATATACAGAAACCTTTTCAAAGATCGATCCATCCATCCATCTTCATGAAACACTTATCCTATTCAGGGTAGATTGCAGTGTTCACAGTAGCTAGACGGAGTAGGCTGGTGGTGGTGACAGTTGGGCAGGCAGACGGACTAGGCGGGCATGCTGATGGAATAGCTGGGCAGGGGGGAGACACAGTTCGGCAGGAACATGGAGTAAGGGGGCTGGGGGGCAACCTAGGAAAATGGGGATGAAATAGGTTGGCAGGTAAGACTAGGTGGGCAGAGGTGTGACATAGATGGGCTCGGTGGGGAGGGTTCTGACGTGGGTGGCGGGTGACAGGCAAACAAGCAGGTGGGATTGGTGGGCAGGAGGTGGCATAGGTGGGCAGGTTGACTGACTAGGTGGGCAGGGGGACAACCTAAGCGGGCAGACAGATGGAGTAGGTGGGTAGAGGGGGTGATATACACGGCATTGCAGTTTTACTAATAAATAGTATTTTTTTTGAATAATTATTTAAATAATTCAGTTTTGTTTTCCCCGTTGTACTGAGATAACACTGAACTGTGACCCCAAAACCAAGGTACTTGTACTGAACCATGAGTTTTGTATACTGTTGCACCCCAATTTTGGGCCATTTTTAACAAGATTTCAAAACTATTTTGTATGCCATAAGGAACTGTGCTGCAGATGTGGCCCGCAGGCCTTCTGTTTGACATGTTTTAGGGGACCTTTAAAGGTTTTTCTTTTTTTTTTTTTTCCTTTCTTTAAACCACCGTCTTTTACTTACCAGTGTAAGGTCTGCTTGGGTTTACAGGAGGAGAATTTACCAGTTCTGACATTTGCGGCTGGACAGCTCCCCGGTTCTAAAATGAAATAAGAATTTACAGCCCAAGACAACCATAACAGGAATGTCTGAAGCACTTTGTGGAACCAAAAATGGACTTTGAGTAACTGCAAGCTTTCCGGCACACTAGTAGTAGCATAACTGGCGCTCAGGAACATCTCTGCGCACTGGCTGCAGAGAACAATGTGGTCAGGCTGGGTCAGTTTACATTTTTAACAAAAAAAAATCCGCAGAAGCCAGAAATGTCTGCTTCATTTTTTTAAGCATTACTGTAGTTAGACCCCATAGATCACAGCCGTTGTTGAGCTAATGACCTTGGTACTGAGAGGCTCAGAGGAAGGAATACAGACTTTGGGGAGTAAGTTATTAATGTTAAATTATTAATTAAGATAATAAGGCATAGGTGAGTTGTGTACAGGATGCCATTCCTTCCCCTATTATGTATCTGCTGAGAAGGCTGGCAGTTCTCTCTTTTAAAAACTTTTCAGTTTTTAACCAGCCAGTGAAACGTTTGCTTGCCTAAATAAGGATGGCAGTGGAGCCTTCAGTTTGATCGAAGTTTACAGCAAAAAAACAAAAAAGAAAGTATTCTGTGGGTCGATTTGCGGAGTCTGTCATTTTTAGCATCAAGGTCATTTTAGATACCAATGAACTACAGACTGTAAATCATGGGAGCGCGGGGTGGATTGGGGTAGGGTGGGGTGGCACCACAAATGACAAGACAGTAGTGTGGCATCTGTACGGCCTGGCTTTTATTTTCATTTATGTATTTTCCTGGAGATTACAGGGCGCATATATATATATATATATATATATTTTTTTTTGTAAGGCCCCAGAAGTGCTCAAATTAAAGTGAGCTTGTTTTGGATCGTTTCGGAGCAGCAAATGAGTGCTGCAGAATCGGGTGCCATCTGGCCACAGGGGGCAGCGTTCAGTCAGAAAGCCGCATGCTCACCGGGGGGGGGGGGGGGGCGGGGGGGGGGGGGGGGGGGGGGGGGGGGGGGGGGGGG
>JABFEA020000067.1:5665169-5677840 GCA_019775915.2 Cyphomyrus plagiostoma | reverse complement strand
ACCAACCCACCCTTCAACACTCCATTCATTAGTCTGTTTATTTCCAGTTTTTTCCTCCTGTTTGCAGACCATCATGTGGCTCAGCCATCGCCTTACCACCATAGATGTTAGCTGTGGCAGGCTAATGCTAAAGACATCGGTTTATGTGCCAGCCTTTAGTTCCAAGCTGCCTTTGCTATATCAGCTAGCGTGAGGATGCTGCAATCTGGCAAACTTTGGTACATTTAAATAATAACTTGCGTCTCGTTGTGCCATAAACACTCTGATGACCCTGAGCTCTTGTTAACACATCACTGATTAAGAATCTCCAACACAGTCGAGCCCATCGATGCCTGGAAGCCAGACGCTACCCCCTTCGATGCAGGTGAGTGCGGCTTGCTCCGGCTTTTGGGCCATGAGTTTGCACAGGTAAGAATACGCCGAGCTGAAAGTGGTCAGCGTCTCTGCGGAACACAGGGAAGACAGCAGCTACTCACCTTTTTGATCTGGAGAAGCAGATTCATGTTAATAGTTGGTACAATTTACTTATTTGCCAAGTGGGAGAACATGGTCGGTGGAGAAGACAAGGTCTTGTGCCACATGCTGAGGACCAGGTGTCCCCACCGTACATTGTTACAGGCTGCACGTTTTCCTGTGTACCTCTGCTAGCAGGAGTCAGAATAATTACTTCCGAGTCCAGATCAGCTTCTGCTGAATCACGTTTACTGTGGCAAGTTCAGGTCATAAACGAGGCGCCTTTCCCCTTAAGAATTGGAGTAGACTGATGGAAGCTGACATGCTGGTGCTGGGATTGGCTGTCTGGTGAGACACTCAGTGGTTTTCATGTGCTTCTCGCAGACTTCAGCGTCCGTGAACAAGACTCCCTGCCCAAGACTCCAGATCCTGTCTCACAAGGAGATCCAAGTAGGTCTCAGTGCTGCTTTTTCCAAATGATTCTTCATAGTTCAGTTCTGATGCCGTTTCATGACCTTTAGCTCACTTATTCACATTCAACAATCCTGTATTTTTCAGTTGTTATAATTGTCCTGCCTATAGAGGAAATGACTGCTGGATTATACAGATACAAATGTCTAAACTGGTTTTGGTATGTCAGTGTCTATTTTAATGATTTGATCAGTGTCACCTTTTTCCAAAGCTTTTTGACACAAACATGCCGCCCCCCCCAGACTGCAAGGTGGACATCGCCTTCTTGGTGGATGGTAGCTGGAGCATCGGCAAGCGCCGCTTCAAAATCCAGAAGGACTTCCTGTCCATGGTGTCCCAAGCCATCAACGTGGGCACCTCTGGGCCTATGATGGGCATGGTCCAGTATGGGTAAGACCTGTGGGAGACGCCCACGCCTGTGGCAGTCATGGACGTTGCCCTGCCCTTTGATGCATGTTCAGAAGTGTATCAGTGAGACATGATACTATATATATATATATATAGTATGATGCATTCAGCAGTGAAAATGAGTGAAATCAGTCAGGTCAGGTGCTCTATGGATTATATACCATGAAATGTTTGTCTAAGAATAAATGGCGCATTAAATCCATTCTGATACAGAGTGATGGAATAGAGTGGGTCCAGTAGCGCACAGTGAAGGCCAACAAATCCTGTTCACCAGAGTGATTCTCCCACCCCCAAGGGGAGTTAAATTAGCATGGATGTTTTAATGCTTTTGGGGTGGGGGGGGACTAATTTACATATGGTGGCGTTGGAGAGGGATCACAGATGTTTTGTGTTGCTTTTATTTTGGTGGGACAGAGATGAGCCCGTGACAGAGTTCAGTTTGAAGGTGCACACTAGCTCAAAGGACCTGAAACCGGCAATAGACAGGATCGTCCAGAAGGGGGGGCTGTCCAATGTGGGTGAGTAGGTTTTGCTGCCTGAATTTGGATGCATTGAATTTGCTGCCCTGAGTAATCCTTCACTGGTGAGCCGTCATGTCTGTGTCCATGTTTTCACCGTGTTTGCCAGCAAATAATCAGGCAGTTCAAATTGTTATACAGTATAAGTGGTTTTATTATGAAAAATAAATTTATAAGTCAAGTTATTGTGGCGGGTTAGGGAGTGATTCGATTTTTGCAGAAGTCTTTCTCGAGTGTTTACAGCTGAAATTGGTCATTGAAGAATTTAAAATTAATTTCTGTGAAAAGTGGGAAATTTACCTCAGATCTGAACATGTTCAGTAGTGAGAGTTAGTTTCCCAGCTTCATTTAGGAGAGTTTGACACAAAAAGCTTCACAAAAATAAAAAATTAAATGAATAAATTTGGTTTTAGTGAGAGTTTGGGCAGCTATATATCTGGGATTGAGTTTGGAGGGGATCTAAACTTGCCCTCCCACTGCTGTATAAGTTACAGACCTCTCTGGGGAGTGGGGGGTTCCACCTTCATGTGGAGCTGCCTCCCGCCCTGAAGGAGCGCCCATGTTGACATTCCCTCCCATGCCGACCGCATACAAACAAGCTTGTTTGTTACATGGCACTGTCAACAAGCCCCTGAAATCCCCCCCACCAGACACCCACTCATTTATGTAAATTATACTTCCAGCGCCCTTTGAAGACTGACATATTGGCACTGTGGGGAAAAAAGTGTGTGTGTATATATATACATACACACACAAGGGGAACTCACTAGAACTCGAATTTCTTTAAAGTTGAACAAACCAGTTTGACCTTTGATCGATATGAATATCAGAAGCCCAACCGTGAACGCTGACAACAAATTTATTTTTGTATGGCGTGTTAACACAACATTATATCGTCTCAAACCTCTTTACAGCATCCCCACCCAAAGCCCCCAGTAAGTAAACCATAGGCGACAGTAGCAAGGAAAAACTCCCGAGAAGGAAGAAACCTTGGGAGGGACCAGACTCAAAGGTGGAGCCCATCCTCCAGGGGCTGGCAGGGAGAGTAAAATTTGAGACATAAACGGGGAGCAGGGGGGAGATGAGAAGCCGGTGCCAATGCTCCCTCCAATCGCCAGGCAACCAGAAGGCAGGCAGCCGGTCATACAAGGAAGACGACACAGGCAGAAGGGCGAGCTGGATGCACGGACGTCATTGGTAGTGGCAGTGTCACATGTTGCAGGGTGTGCTGGACGTCTTGATAGATACACCTAATATAAATTTTACGCGGCAGGAAATGAGTCACACTACAATGCAATTCTTACTTGAATGCCGCCTTCACAGACTGGACGATTAACCAAATAAAGCAGCGTAACATTATAGTAACTAACAAATAAACCACTAACTTGCGTGTACTATTAGAGCATTTGTCATTTATTTCAACTTTATTTTACCGGGTAAATTAACTGAAAACCAGTTCTCACTGCTTCATGTGATATTCGGGAGAAATAGCAGATTACGCATTGGAACTGTCTGGGATACAAACGTCATGCGTGTAACTAAACTCTTCAGCCAATAAGGGCAAAGGTGTGTCGTCACGGAGGCGGTTCCAGTTTGTGCGGCCGGGTGAGAGATCACAACGCATCTAACCGTAATGCATTGCGTCAGGATGAGAATGCATTGCTTTAAGCCAGCGCTGTAAGCGAGTTGAACGCAACCAATGACCGGACTGGGGAAACAAACTGAAACGTGGACTTAATATGGAGGACTAATGACAACAACCAGAAACAGCTGATGACATGGGGATCCCACATGAGGTTAACGAGGGGACGGGCACACGGAAGCAGCGGTACGATCTGGGCAAGACAGGGGTAATGTTGGGATAAGATCTTTATCGTTTTGGAAGCCATTAAGAGAAAAATTCTCGTTTTATCCTGTTCATTTTGTGTTTAAATGCTTAAAACATATTTAGGTGTAATTTTGGAGGGCTGGGAACCAATTAATTGGTTTTCCATTATTCCTTATGGGAGAAATTCGATCAGAAGTTCGAGAATCGAGGTACCACTGTATGTATGTATCTTTTCAGTAATTAGTACTATTGTTGAATAAGTCAAACTTATGTACTAATGACCATTCACCTGTATACAGCAGATGGCACTAGTGAGCCAAGAGCTGGTCTCATGCTGGACTGGGCGCTAGTCAATCTCAGGGTGTACAACACACATGCACCTTAAAGGCACTACTGTCTATATTAGAACTAATAATCTTAACGTTCACCACCACTAGCATCAATCCTTCGTCGCTGTATGCCCTACTTGTATGTTGGTGTTGCTGCCTGATGCAGCTCAACGCCCCCTCCCCGTTTGGCCCCCACAGGAAAGGCCCTCGCCTATGTCAACAAGCACTTCTTCTCCGACGCCAACGGCAACCGAGGCAGTGCGCCGAACGTGGCCGTGGTCCTAGTGGACGGCTGGCCTACAGACAAGGTGGAGGAGGCATCCCGCCTGGCCCGGGAGTCCGGCATCAATATCTTCTTTGTCACGGTTGAGGGGGCTGACGAGAGCGAGAAGCAGAGCGTGCTGGAAGCCAACTTCGTGGATAAGGTGATGCAAGCAGAGACAGCCTCATAGCACAGCCATGCATATGCGAATGCAGCTCAAACATACCATAGACCCACGAGCGCCAAAGGCACCGACGTCATTTAGGAAACCATGACATGTCACCCGATTGGCTACAGAATCATGGACTTAGGAGGGAGGGGCCACATACGGAACCGTTGGAGCACAACACAGCTCCGCATAAACCAAAAGTGATCTTTGATCCTCCTGCCTAATTCCACCTAACAGATATGCAGGTTGACGCAGTTACACAGTTTACCATTTTAAGCCGGGCTGGTTCTGATGCGTATGCAGTTTCTTTAGGGAAACTAACTCTGGTTGGTTCGCATCTCCATTCCTTCACCTATAGGCGGTTTGCAGGACCAACGGCTTCTTCTCGCTGCCCGTGCCAAGCTGGTTCGGGCTCCGCAAGGCCGTGCAGCCCCTGGTGAAGCGCGTGTGCGACACGGACCGGCTGGTGTGCAGCAAGACGTGCCTGAACGCCAACGACATCGCCTTCGTCATTGACGGCTCCAGCAGCGTCGGCACGGGCAACTTCCGCACGGTGCTGCAGTTCGTGGCCAACGTGACGCGCGAGTTCGAGATCTCGGACACGGACACGCGCGTGGGCGCCGTGCAGTACACCTACGAGCAGCGCCTGGAGTTCGCCTTCGGCCAGTACAACGCGAAGGCCGAGCTGCTGGCAGCCATCAAGCGTATCGACTACTGGAGCGGTGGGACCAGCACGGGCGCCGCCATCACCTACGCCTCCGAGCAGCTCTTTAGCAAGTCCAAGCCCAACAAGCGCAAGATCATGATCGTCATCACCGACGGGCGCTCATACGACGACGTCAGAGCGCCCTCTCTGGCCGTCCGGCGTGCTGGTGCGTGAAAGATTTCCCTGGGGGTGGGGGGCTGATTTTCTAATTAGCTACCCTAAGTCATTTCCCAGTCGGGGCCTCATTCTTTGGACAGTGATGGTCCCCGAGGACTGGATTGGAAAACACTTCCTATTCACACAAGTTTAATAGGTCATCATTCCTGTGTTGTACACAGTATCCTTTTAGGGCAACAGAGCATAGCAGTTAAGGGAAGGGGGGCATAAGGCCGGAACGATGTCCAGACATGACTATTTTGCCACAGAAACCATATAGCTGTGCAAATTCTTATTAGATAACATTGAGTAATTTAAAGAATTTACAACCTGTGCCTGGTTCTGCCAGCCAACCAGCTGAGGGGTGTGTAGGAGGTAACAGACATTAACCAGTCGCCTGGGTCCTTCTCCGCTACATTCAGGTGTGATCGCGTACTCCATCGGTATCGCCTGGGCCGCCCAGGATGAGCTGGAGGACATTGCCACCGACCCGGACAAGGAGCACTCCTTCTTTGTGGATGAGTTCGACAACCTCTACAAGTTTGTGCCCAAGATCATTCACAACATCTGTCAGGAGTTCAACTCCCAGCCACGGAACTGAGCAGGCAGCGGGGGGTGGAAGGAGGTTCACTGGACTGGGTAAGTGGTGCCTTGGATTGACGGTCTTCTGTAGCCCTGGATTTCCTTCTCTTTTCATGTGGGGCCTCCTGTCTCAACATCTAGTGTCTTACAGGAATATTCCTGGTGCGCTTAAAACATTATGGATATCTTTAACATTTTGTTAGTCTGGGTATGATGCCTTTTAACAGATTCACTCTGAAACATAGCAATGATTAAATTGTCTTGTGATCAAATACGGTTGATCTTCAATAGTGAGATGAGGCTTATTTCTTTAAAAAAAAAAAAAAAAAGCGAGGAAGTACTCTCCTAGTTTGAGAGTGTGCAGAAGAGGAGTTGTACACTCACTGCTATGTGCCTTTTGTCATTCTGTTAAAGTCCTGCTTCTCAGAGACCTACTATGTACATCTTAATAGCACTTCTGCCCCCAACTCGGATAATCATGAATCTTAAATCATTTAGGCCCAATTTGCAGTGGTGGTCAGTTTCAGAAAAGGGAGAAAACACACATTACCATTCCAGTAACTCCAATTGTACTTTACAGTTAACAGGTTGATCGGATTTGTTTTGTTTTTTTTAAACTGTTGCCTGTTATCTGGTCACGATGCAGATTATTTCATAGCAAAAATATTTATACAACTTTTCTCCCTCTATTTGTACATATGCATATTAAATCTTGCTTGTGATTTTTAAATATCCAAAACATTAACAGTATTGTACTGGAATTTTTAATAAAACATATTAAAACACTTTGTTTGCATTATCATTACCAAGGTGCCAACTTTGCAAACAGATTTCACCCATCACCACTCGGGAAATCATGAGACGACAGAATTCCTGGAATAAAGCCGCGATTGACCTCCTACATACATGGATGAGGGGCTGCTACGATGGGGACTCGTGTGACCATCTCCTAGGGCCCATTGCATGACACCAGTAACACACCCCATCTCCACCACAGGAAGGACACACACTCACACCCCGTTCACATACATAATATACAGCACATAATGCACAACTGCATTTAGCTGAAATACTTCAATATCTCTGGAAATATTTTGGGTAAAAATCTGTGCAGGTCAGCGGACCCCCCCACAGGCAGAAGTTAACAAAAATAAATTATACTCTACAGAGCCAACAAGCAGAGAAGTACACCATCCTTAACCGTAAAGCGACGTTTTTAAAACGTCGACTGAGCCAGACCCCTGTGGAGTGAATGGGCAAAATTGTTGGTAACGGCCGACTAATAAATCCCAGCCAACAGTAACTGCCCCTAGAGGAGAGTGAGAGAGTCAGGAAAGTGACGAGCTGTCGTGGTCATCGCCCTCCTAAAGAAAGGAACCTGCGTTTCAACGCAGTGATGAAAGTGGAGAGATTTACTTTCTACAATGAATTCCATTTGCTGTAAGAGGAAGGGGATCACCTATATGACGTCAAGGTCAACATTCATGCCTTAGGAACTCATAAAAGCAAACCCCATAAGACCTTTAGCAGAGAAGTATACCGATATTCAAAATGAACTGCTCCAGAAGGATCTTGGTACACACTGCAAGCTGAATCACAGTAATTGAGGAAAGCTATATTAAGCTGCTTGGAACTGACGAGGCGTAACTCGGCAAAGAAGATCCTGACTGTTGTGCTAGAAAACAACCAGCCTGTCCAGATGACAATGAGGCAACTGGATGAAAGCCAAGCAGCCAATGGGCACGCTGACAAAGGAGTGACAGCCAATGACTATTCCAGGCAAATTCGCCCCTGGCAGTTGCACATTTAATCGAAACAATTGCTCAAATGAAGTCAAATTTCAGCATAAGGATCCAGACTGGATATATATTCTGTTTATTATGAGCATGTAACTTTACATCCAACTTTTTTTTTTGTTAAAATGGACACCCCCAACCTTCCAAAGAAAAAACATTTGGTAAAAATAACATAGTCTTTAAGACCCTTTTGAAGCAAAGGCACATTTTCATAACATGTTTAAAAACAAATGCTGGGGCAGGCGAGGGGGGGGGGGGGGCATATACAGGATTTAATGGCAGTCATGGCACGCCATATTACAATATAACCCAAAATTTTACTAACAGGGGGGAGGGGCTTGCCCTTGGAGCGGTGCACTGGTGACCAGTGGGGGGTGGCAAGTGTGGCATCCGCGCACACAGCAACCGAGTACCGACGGATGTTTCCCGGCATGGCAGTGGAAACCCCCCCCCCAGCTTTTGAACAGACTGAGCAGTGCCTTATCCTGCACGTTACTGACAGAGCTCAGTAGGGATCCACCCAAATGGGCAGAACCATCCGCCAGGTAGCACCCAGGCCTGCCTGGATGGATGGGGGATTGGGGGAGTGGACTAGTGAGGGGAGGCAAAAAAAAAAAAATAAAAAATGAAAGTCTGTGCCACTCGATGCAAAATCATCCCCTCACCCCCATTTTCTAATTCACCACAGCCTTCCGCTTCGATCCAGACGCAGGGCCAGGACTGCTTCAGGTTTGGCCAGACAGAGAAGCTGAGAGGGAACAGAGCTGATTGGTGGGCGTGAGGGGTGGGTGTGGCTCCGACACCTAAGCCCCACCTCACCTCCCTTGCCATTGGCCCCTGACCGTGATGGTATCGGGCCCCAGGGAGAGAGTGCGCACCTCCGTGTCATACAAACACCTTGGCCAGAGCGTCGGCACCAGCGCTGGCGATGTAACACTTGGTCGGGTGAAATGCCACATCGTGGATGGACTCCTCGAATTTCTTGCGGTGGGCAGTGAACTCCTGGATGCAGGTCTTGCTTTCGAGGTTCCATAGGCGGATGGAACAATCATGACCTTGGACAAGGAAGATAGGATGGGTTATTGGAGATTAAAACTAAAATGTCACGTTTTATGTAAATAAACATTAACATGTAGATGTAGCAAGTTCTCATTTCCAGTCGAGGTGTTGTAGACTTTGGCCTGTGTTGCCCTCTGCTGTACAGAGGGAGAACTGCAAAAGTTTCACTACCTATGCTTGCTTCCCATCTAGTAACCCAGGTAAGTTCACACACACAGACGCAGGTACAATACTTACTACCAGACATAAGGTACAGTCCATTAGGGTCCACGGCTAAACTTGTGACCGCATCCAAGTGAGCCACCATGGAATGGATTAGCTTTCCTGAAAATGTAAGTACACTGATGAATTAAGGCTACTGAATGCTATGAGAAGCTATGAAAGACATTTAATTAAAAAAAAAAGTTTAAATAAAATTACTACATGCAGTGCTCACAGAATGTCATGGGATGCTTGCTTGATTCAGAAAATTTGCAATATTTTATTGGTTTTATAACAAAAATCATTACTTTATTCATGCTTGCAATATATATTAAGTTAGACACAACCAGTAGTTAAGTAAAACATTAATTTCTACTAGCAATAAACAAACCCAAATTATAGTTGTAAAGGAGCTGTTCCAAGTTTAAAAAAAAAAAAATCACTGAGAAGCAGTCTCATTGGGTGCTTTTTAATTAGTAACACCTTTGCAATAACACAGAACACCAAATACTGTTTACTATCCCTTTGGGAGCCTGTAACTACATTTGCAATTAATTGCAAAAGGGCAAGAACAGAACTGAGTGAGTCAGGCAAAAACATTATGACACTTAATAAAAAGAAAATGTCTGCGGAAGATATGTGCAGATATGATAAACTTTGCTTGTTAACGGACTTTTGTTATGAAACCAATAAATTTGCAACATTTTTACAGAACTAAGCGAGTGTCCTGAGACACTGCGAGTTCTGCACGGGGTGGTTCCTCAACATTCAGAAGGTAAACATCAGCTGGAGGACGGAAAATGGTACCCGTGTTGTTATCGAAGAATTTGATGTGGCGGTCCTCCTGTGCCGCGACGGTGACAGGGAGGGTGGGGTGACTCAGCACTTTGTTAATGCGGCAGGGAGAGCCTAAGGGACAGAGATACAAAGCCAAAGGGAGGGGGGGACAGATAAGTGGGAAACAAAGGCAGTCATTGCGGAGCAAAGACGCTTTGGCTGGCTCATCTTGCAGCAGCGATCAAAGTTGGCTGGAACATAATGGGGGGGGGGGGGGGGGATTTACGACAGCACCATGACTCATCGTGGCAATAAGCAGTGACTGCAGCACAGAGCTCTGCTATCAAGTTAGCCGTCCGACGCACTGCTTCTCCAATGTACTTGCTCTATGTTAGTCAAAGGCTTTTCAAACTACCCTCCCACCAACAGGTGGCACTGTACCTGGCTCCATAGTTGACTCTAGGCTGAGGACCAGCTGACGGGTCTCCATGTTGAAGAGGCCCATCCGGCCAGTGCTGAAGGAGGTGACCATGTGGGCTGGCTCGCTGCACACAAGATCGACCGACGAGGGGATGCCTAGTTCTGGGGCACAGAGTGGAGGGACTGTCACCAAAAAAATCCTACCCAGGGTTACTCCATAATATATGTGTCATGTGCATCAACCAGGTTCTTCCTATTAAAGGCCATGCTACCTACAGAATCTGAGAATGAGTTCCTGAGTTGAGCTTAACCTGACTTTCCTGAAACTCTTGGCATAGACAAGCAGAAAAAAAAAAACCCACACACTTTCAACATGCCAAGACCCATGTCGAGCATTTCAGAGGACACCAGCGAAAGCCTGTTCATTCGACACCAAGGCTTTCTGCTGGATCTTACCTCTGCTCTCATTGAAGACCGCAAGGGCGGGAGAGGTGTCTGCGGCGTTCCACAGTCGGACTGTGCCGTCAGCGGAGCAAGACAGGAGGCGGTGGTGAGCAGAGCTGTACACGAGGCCCCAGACTGCGTCCGTGTGACCGCACAGCCCCCCCCGCAGCGCAGAGGGCTCTGTGAGACGGAAGCAGGAAGTCCAACACTCCATTATCACGGGGGAATCGTTTAAATAGTTCTAATCCGTTTCCAGACGATATGGTGCATAGTATCATATACAAGCCTTCTGAAGCACTACGAACAGAAGGGAATCTGCTGACATGCAGTGAATGCAGAGGGGCACCGCATACCGTAAGAGTCGTAGGGGTCAATGTTGGGGCTGGGCATGTTCCAGCTCTGGATGGTTCCATCTATTCCCCCACTGAAGCACTGTTCCCCTGAGGCGCTCATGACGACACTCAGCACAGCACCCCTGAAAGAAGGGTCGAGGGCAGCGTTACGCCCAGACAGACGCCTCTCCCCGCACTACCAAACACCCTACGCTTAGAAATGCCAAACAGCCAAAACCAGCCTGTACTGAAGGCTAACCGGGCTACCCACTACTGGACCATCAACATTCTAGATTAGCGGAAATCTGTCGTCTGCAGAACAGCATACCCACCGGTGTGCCCTGAAGGTGTAGATCGGTTCCACGTCTAGGGAGGCACTCCTGCAGAGGGGAGGGGGGGCAAAATAAGCAGAGAGTCTGACAGGGATGCTTCTCCGGAGAAGGCAAGCTGCCCCCTAGAGGACACTCTAAAGCGGCGTCTTCACATGCTCATGGCGGTCAAAATGGTCAGAGATAACAGGCAACAGAGGACATCTGAGGAAATGTGCATGAGGCCTCGTACTTCTTGGCCGGGGCAGTCTTTTGGAGGTTCCACATCTTCAGAGTGTGGTCCTCAGACGCGGTCACCAGCACGGGCTCCAGTGGGTGGAAGGCCAGGGCACGAATGGCGTCGAAGTGGCTCCGAAGCGTGAATTTGGGGTTCCAGGTCTTCCTCAACGCATCCTGGTTGTTGGAAACCTGGGAGTGGACACAGATTGTTTGGAGACAAGGGGTCAGACAGACACTTAAGGAAGCTTCAGTATGTCAAAGATTTCTTTGAGGGGGGCTATGAAATTTTGGACACGCGTGTCCAGAGAAAACTGCAGGCTGAAACGTCAGCGGCAGTATCTGCCGCTACCTTCAGCACTCAGTGTCCCTGTGTTGACACTCAATCCTGCCAAATGAAGTGTGCGAATCAATTTGCAGCTCGCCCACATGACGGAGGAGTGAGTGCGGATGAGCCGACCCAGATTCGAGTCAGCTTGCCCTTATTGGTTCTGGATGATGTGTTAATCTTCTTAAGGCTGTTATTTTCTCACACTGACACATCTGGATAGCCAAGTGCATAGTGAACAGAATACCTACCAGAGTGTGAAGCCTTGTGGCAGGGTTCCTCAGTCATGGTGCTGGAGGGCCAGTCTGTGACACAGTTTGCAGATTTCCCTGCTCACACACACCTACTAAACCTGGCAATTGGCTGATGAGCTGAATAAGATGTTTGAGCAGGGAAATCTACAAACTGTGTCACAGACTGGCCCTCCAGGACTGGAATTGGGGAAGCCTGCCTTTTGGGGTCCTACATGTTTAACACACATTTGGATGCTGATTAAAGCCAGACAGGCAGCAGTACAGTGATTTGGGGGCCACCACCACCTAGCCTCATTTCACACTCACGTCATAGGCGAGGGCATCGGCCTCATTAGCCACAGTCAGGCCCGCCAGCTCCCCCAGGCCCAACTCTGTCTCCATCGCCTCGTCGGGGGTCATAATGAAGGACTTCCCCGTTGCTGGGGGGAATGTCATGGCCTCCACTGTAAGGCAAAGGCACGACAGTCAGCTCCTCGCGACAGCCACGCCCTCTGGGTCGGGAAGCCGAAAGAGCTGCACACCACCTTCATCACCATGGCTGGGTTCATGCTCTCCCAGTCTGGTTGCGGGGGTCCGCGCGGGGGGCGCCTCCGAAGGCTGCATGGGTGGTAGGTCTTCGGCATCCCTCAGGTT
>JABFEA020000067.1:5634974-5663608 GCA_019775915.2 Cyphomyrus plagiostoma | reverse complement strand
GCCCCCCCCCCCCCCCCCCCCCCCCCCCCCCCCTTGTTTCTCCTCCCCCCCCCCCCCCCCCCCCCCCCCCCCCCCCCGGGGGGGGGGGGGGGGGCGGGGACACAGATCGACATGCTGTTCAGTCCCGTTCAGCACCGCAGAGATGAGCGTCCAGAACCTCCCTCTCCAAAGAGATTGTGAATATAACGGTCACCTCTTTTGCTAGGACTGGAGGAAAAAAGGAGCAACGGATTTCTCAGTGGGCCGAATGGCATGCTGCACTTTCACTGTGAGAGGAAGGGAAGACACCAGCGCACAGGGAGCCAAGCTGGCTTCGGACACAAGGCTACAATGGCTGAGTCTTACGCGGATTTGCTGGTCAGCATAGAACAAATGTAGAACAGATAACCCACAGCTTTACAAACCTGGGGAAGGACACCAATGAAAACCACTGCTGGCGGGGAGGGTAGGAGACAATTAGGACATTACCACATATTCGGGGAATGACAGCTGAAAGCATCCATTCATAGGCTTAGCATGTCAAAGATGTCATTACACCTTCTGCAGTGTGTGTCATGATGAAGTGAGTGAAAGATTAACCAGTTACATTTTCCCTTTTAAACTGGGTGTTTTGTGTAGGTTTGAAGGACAGAGTGAACAGGTGCTTAGTATCTCACAGTGATAAGCCACTGTTTAAGACATGCAGGCCTTTAAGATAATGCAGATGGCCAGGTCACTACTGCCCAGGCCGACCACACAGGTCACTGCTAAGCAGAGCTGAGCTGAGCGAATGGAAGGACACGGACTGACACCTGGAATCCCCAAAAGCGAACGTGATACAGTACATTCTGCCTGGTCAGAACTTCTCCCCATGCAGAAGAATCCAGAAGCTCTTCTACACTTTGTGCTTGTTTATCTGTTTTAATACAAAGTTTAAAGCACCAAGATCGTGACATCAAAAAAAAGTACAAAAAAAAAAAAAAATCAGTAATACTCCATAAATTCATCCGTTTACATGAGTGACCTTTGTCAGCATCTGACTGTGGGACGAGTTCAGGAACTGCTGGTTACCGAATGGTTTGGGTAACAGCCATTTGAGGTGATCGCTTCAGATTTACCACACCCGTTTGCCTTTTAAAGGCAAAAAGCTTTGGGAAATCTTAGTGTCATCACTTCATTCCTTAACTGTGTTGGGTGGGGGGGTGGGGGAGGGTTGGTCAAAGACACAGACAGTAACAGAAACCATGTCAATACAGCCGATTCTCTATTTATATGGCATTGTTTACAATCAGACAAAGTAATATGCTATTAGCGCAGTTGAGTGGCCTTATATTAAAGCCTTATGGTAAACATTTAGTTGCTAGGAGGGGATTGGCCCTACACTAGTAACCAAGGCTGTTTTACTCCGGATTATGTGACTTTTCAGTCAATAACATTGCATAACTTGAGTCACAACAGGAGAGAATTACCTAACACACAAAAGCTGCCCAGGACTAGCCTGAGGGAAGGGTGTGTTTTAGCGGAGCAAACACTGACATGTAAGGGCGGATGTGACACAGGCATGTTTTTCCTCCCCTTTAGAATTGATCTGGGTTACACATACAAAAAAATAGTCATGATATGTTCTCTAAACAGATGACAAAAAGAAAAATGAGGTCAGGAACAGAAATGACTGATGTATCTGGCTGTCTATGGCCTTAATCACTGAACTAAGCTCTAAGAAAGACAAGGGGTTCATAGAAATCTGTTGGCATTGAGTCCTAGACACTGAGAGAGCCCTACGCCGTCCCCAGTCTCACCCCAGTCAGTGCCATCCCCAGCACTCCGGGAGTCTGGTGACGTGTCCATCTCCTCGGGACTGCCCAGAAAGTCAAAACCCTTCAAGGCTTCCTCTGCATCTGGATCATCAGTGGGACAAGGCGGTGGTACCAAGGAGGAAGATGGCTTCTTCCTTACAATCTGTATGAGACACATCACAGTTACACTAAGTAATGCTCAGCTGGATTCTTGAAGAGGACTCCATTCGCTTTTCCACACCCTACAAAGTTCCTTCCCAAGAGAGCCTGTGTAAGGAAGCACTTTTGAGGAGTTGACAGACTGTTCAAAGCAGAAAAGGTCATCTGGACAAAATGACTTCACAAACAGTGACTCACCGTTGCAGAGTCAATGATTGTTTTGTCCTTCCCCTGGCTGTCGTCGTCGTCGTCGCTGTATTCAGGGGCTGCATTCTCAATGAACTTGAAAGCATCCAGTACGGAGGACGTGGAGTCTGCCAGATCAGATTTCCTGACAGCATACAAAAAGATTGTAGTGAGAAAACTGAATAAGTGTGGAGGTATACAGCAAATCATGAGCCAAAGACCAATCTAAGGATGGGACCTAAGATTCCTCTGCATTCAGTTGATCTACAGTCTTGCCTCGTCTTCCTCCAAAACTTCCATTAAAAAGCATTCCTTACCCCAAAATGCCACCACCCTTGTGGGACGTTTTGGTGCCGTTGACCATCCGCTCAAGGTTCTTGCAACTGGGTTTCTCTGCATTATCACTGGTCAGACCCAGGAGGGCTTTGACTCGCTGAGACTTGACATCAAGGATAGCATCTGTGAATCCCACCTCCTGCAGATATCTGAATAAGGCAACAAGAGCAGCTATTGGGAGGCAGCCCATTTGCATGTATGATGCATCTCAAAGATGGGCAGTTCGGTTATAATGCAGTGCAAAATTATTTCATGCTACCCAGAGCAGAAGTAATATTGCTCATAGGCAAAAGGGGATAATTAAACATCAGCTGTTAACATAAATGCTCTGCATCAGCTTTCTAGCCAGATGCAAAAAAACCAACATGTCTCTACAGATTTTGGATACAGAGTTTAATATGCAAAACATATGAACTCTGATATTCTCAAAATTAAGCCAAGAAGTAACTCAGGTCTGGGAAAGGTTATAATAACAGCCCCGTTGCCGTTAACAAGCCAACTCTCAGATGAGGCGTGGGAGACATGATCGCAATGGAACCCTTCAGTGTCTAGCTAGTCTGGTCCCAGAATGGAGCTCCGTTCACTAATGCTAGCACAGTTTCTCATGATAAAACTCCTGAAGCAGCTAGTGGGAGAATTAGAAGCATTTTTGAGTGCCAGGAGAGCACCAGCCAAGGTAGCCGTGGGAAGCCTTTGCCCAGAACGTCTGCAATGATGTAGCGTACTGCTGGATGGAGGCATGAAAGCAACTAAAAAGATAAACTGTGGGAACAACTCAAAAAGCCCAACACGGACCTCACCAAATTAGCGTGGAAAAAGATCTCTACTGAACTGAGGAGAAACTGCAAGGCTACTGCTCACAACTGGCAAAGCTGAAGCAGCTGCTCCTTTCCACTACTGCTGCCCTGCCCAAGGGCATCTAGGTGCCAACGGCCTTAGTGTAAAAACGGGGCTGGATGTGAATACCTCACATAATGAGAGCAAAACAGCCAGAGGAAGTTAATCCAGGGGCGGGCAGAAGCACTTTCAGAGACACATAAGCACCCTTTATATCCATCCAAACATCTCCCATAACCACTTACACATTAAGCTCACTGTAACATATGAATATATGAAGTGTTATCAAGACTACGAGGGAAAAAGGTCCTTTAAGTACTTTTAGTAATAAACCAAACCGGTGTGACAGGGACTTTTAAACAGTGATGTGCTAAAATTGAGGTGATGTGGGACATACATGTAGGTTGTGTGTTTATTAAGCATGTATATGTGTGGTTGGGCAGGGAGGTGTTAGTACTGACTGGTCTAGTTTATGGTCTACCAAGCCTGACTGATGGAGCCACCTATCCAGAACCAGGAGGTGTTACGGAGCAGTTTTGGGGATATTCCCCGTGATCATAAATGGTTAATCCTTCCAGGCACACACTGGTCGCATATCTGCAGGACATGAGGCACTGTGAAGGTGTCCATAACTGGAGATCCATTATGGGGCCAGCTGCAGATGAGGAACATTTCCAACATGCCTCACTGAAGCGCATCAGCACAGTGTCAGGGCAACTATCCTAACCTTTCCTGGGGCTGCATTATTTCACACAGACTGGGTTCTCAGAGTTTGTCGACTGGTACCTCAGAACAAGACAAGAGAAAGTTACATTTACAGTCATTGTTCACCATGAGCAAAGATCAGATCCAAGAGCTCCCCAGACCATGGCAAGGTGCCTTGCACCCAAGACCTAACATGGCTGAGCAAATCACAACCACAGTTCCTAGACCATGATGCATTTCCAGCCGGTATCGCCACACTCTGCATAACCGGCACATAGTTTAGATCCCTGGGTCAACATCATTCCTCCCAGAGGCGCAAATCAAATTAAAGCCCGGCAGTCATCATAAATGATACAGTACCAGCCCTTTTTAAGGCTTGACTTACACTCCAATAGGCCAACGGACCAGAGTAGGAAAAACACCTACAACATACTTTCCCTCTTCCCTATGTATTGAAATGCATTTCAGTTCTCAAGTAGAGAAAATATCTACACAAATCTTCATAGCCTGTTTTATCCAGTTATACTCCAACCACTGCCCTGCAGGGGGTGCACTTTCCCCACATCCCTGTATGCCAGGTACAACTGGCCACTGACCTATTCCCTTGACACTGTGCTGACCCACACATGGCTTCTGGGTTTTCCGCCACATATAAACAGCAGCCCTTTTTATAGGCTCAGACAGCACCAGGAGTTTCCACTTCTAGTTCAGGGGTAAACTCTGCATTTTACATATTTAGCAGATGCTTGTGTCCAAAGCAACATACACGTGGGGCAAATAGCACATTGTAAACATACATGCTGTCAAGGAGTCAGTGAGGCATAAGGGCAGCCAGGCTGAGCTTCCAGTGACAGCCCAGGTATGAGTGTAAGCAGGACTGGAGCAGGAGCTACAGGACTACAGGTACAACTACAAGTGTCACATAAAAACATTCAGGCATCAGAGGCACATAGAATTGAAATTGTATTTGTGCTTGCAGGAAAAAAGTACTACAAAACACAAACAACTACGCAATAAAAAAAATATAGAAGACATCCTTAGTGAGAGAGAGAGAGAGAGAGCGCGAGAGAGAGAGAGAGAGAGAGAGAGGGAGGTGGGACTCACTGTCGGAGGAGCTGCCGGCCCTGTTTCCAGGAGAACTGGTTGTTGCGTGTGCCCTGCACCTCATTCTCATTCTCACTCCCCTCATCTGCTAAGTCAGAGAGACACTATGAACCAGCAGGCAAAGGTGGCATCCAAACAGAAAATCACCATGCCAACCTGGGCTCATAACATTCAATCAATACTTTCAGTCACATTTAATACAAAACGGTGACCCTTTATGTTGAATGAAAACAAAAAATCATACAATTCAGGCTACAACATATTCCATGGCAACAGCTATATATGATCATTTTACCCCAACAATACTCTGTCCAATTCATTTTTAAGAACAATGATTCTTAACACTAGACTGAGCATGTCTGTGCATCTCTAACAGAAAGTGGAGTATTAATTCAGATTTATAATCCATTAACTGTTTTGATCGTTGGACTAATATTACTGTAAGAGCAGATCTCAAAAAACACCCGATTGCCAATTATTAAAGTTGCCCATAATAACAAGGGTAGTATTTCAGACTCACAAAAATGTCAGAATCCCAACAAGTCAAACATGCTGCATTAAATGAAAGTTCTACTGGGACAAATATCACCAGTGAAAGGGAGGGAGACCCAATACCAGGTCTGCCTGTATTTTAGGAACAATGACACTTAAATAAGAGACCATGGGACCGGCAGTAGTTTTATGGCATGTGTGTGTTTCCCCGCACGAAGCAGCAGAGTGAATCATTGTTAGCGAGCTCACACAGCACTTGCAATTCAGCCTGGAACAAGCTCTTCAGAAGAAGAGGCGGAGGCTTTGAGTGGGTTAGCATTTTCAGGTCAGTAGGGGATGTACTGGACACTGAGGGGCCAAAAGGGACAGGCGTCACACACTGAGACACAAAGGCGGATTCATTGTCATCCGGTTTGGATTGTTCTTCCTTTTCCTTGCGCCCCCTGCTGGTGCTGCTGCTACATAACAGTTGCACTCAAGAATGATAAGCAAACAAGAAAAGGCGGGAGGGGCTGGTGGTGGCACATCCACCACAGTCTGACTCTGCCCCTGAATGAGTCAGAGACTGAACCTAAAACAAAGCAATATCTTATTTTTATTGGGGCTTAGCGGAATCCTCAGAGGGATAAAAAAGCACAGACAGTGCCAGTCTAGAAGGCGGCTAGTTGAAGTTGCTAGGATGAGCTCAGGACAGCAATACAATAAGGATCCATTACACCAGGAATACTGAGGAGCAGCGTCGGCTCAATCCAAACTGCTACCATGTGCTGGCTCGATTGCACACTGACTCACTTTGCTACCATGTTCACCTCTCTTGCTAGCATGCTACAACTTATTAGCATGCTCACCTCGCTTGTTAGCACGCTACAGCTTATTAGCATGCTCACCTCGCTTGCTAGCACGCTACTCACCGCGCTAGCTAGCACGCTACCGATCATTAACATGTTCACCTTGCTAGCACGCTCATTCTATTGCATGCTCTGGGCACATCAGCATGGTCACTCTGCAAACACACACTGGCGCGTTAGGGTGCTCCAAAAGAGTAAAATTAAAGAAGCACAATAGGCACCTACCAGAGTTGTAACTCGGGGGCTTCAAGTCTCCTTGATTCAACTCTGTTCCATATTTCAGCTTGTGGTACTTTGCCCTGGAAATGACAGGAAATGAGGGGAAAAAAAATGAGCAGGAACAAGAACCACCAAAGCCTCATGACTGCAAATCTTACCTCAGGATCAGAGCTGCATGTTCCAATTGTCCCCCAAAGACTAGAAAAAGTCTGATTGTAAAAAACAGATCTTCCAGCCAGACATTTCAAACAGACACATCTAGTGTTTGATGCAAGACACACCAAGAGCAAACCCATATCAACGCGCAAACCATTAAGAATAATCTATGCTGTTGAACACTAAATATAAGTCGCATTATAAGCAGTTGAGTTTCCAGTAACGCTAAAATACACTTAAGAAGAATTAAAGCTTAGACTGATTATATCAATTGGCATGTTACGAAGACACTGGCAGCCCAGCGTGACCCCACACACACACACACACACACACACACACACACACACACACACACACACACACACACACACACACACGCGCGCGCTTGTGTGACGCTCCCCCCGCCCCAGGCACTAGTCTGCTATACTTATGCATGCTCCACTTTCCATTGATGCACCACACTCCCTTAAGGATAAAAAAAACATCGAAAATACAGAACAGGCTGCTAGGCAGCCACAGATACCGACGGATGTGCTAGAGGCTCAGTGATGACGCTCCTGTCTCTGTATGAATGCCGATCGCCTGTCATGCCAATGCAAAGGTACCATAAAAGGTGCTTTTCTTCCTCCTCCCAACTTAGAATTTCAAAGGCAATCTGGTAAGAATGCAGTGTGAAGGAAACTGGGGCAAGGCATTTATTTCACACACACACGGACACACACACGGACACACACACGGACACACACACCCTAGTACCTGTAATTATGATGCCACCCCCCTAGTTTACGGCATTTTTTCCCTCCATCACAACACCAAGCATCCTGATACATACCAAAAAAAAGTTGTTTTTTTTTCCCTCTCTACACTCCCTCTCTCATGTTTATTGCACCTTTTCCCCACTAAGAAACCCCTGGCTGGAAGCACATCAGCAAGATGTATGCTAATAATGCAGTAGTTGCATACAGCATGAACTACACCTCCCAGAATTCCATGTTCAAGGGAAAATCATGGCGAATCCTTCAATTATGTGTTGGGGGGTTGGGGTAGCCTGGCGCGTGTTTTAGACAGCACGGACACAAGTCTGGTGTACACCCTGGATGAGATGTCGGTAATTACAGAAAATGATTCCCATAAAAAGACAGAAAACAGATTCTGAGCTGTCAGACCTCCTACAATAGAGTCTTAAATCACATCTTTAACTAAAACCTAGGCAACACAGGGTGTCACTCAGTGGTCAGAATGGAGAGACAGCATTCCAGTAAAGACAATTAGAGTGAGTCTTGATACTGTCAGTATTATCCCTATCTAACAATTCCAATACAGTTGACTGTGAGGACAGACCATTAGCCCACATCATATTTGAGGGGAAAAGCTGCAAAGACAACAAAACAAAACAAAAACACCTACAGCACCATTCAGGACCTGGATGGGTGAAAATAATGCTGCGGCTAGAACCTTGTCACCTCTGAGGGCATCGGATTCCATGCAGAGGGCAGTATCGCCTTACGTCCCCTCAGCACGGCACAACGAGAAGTGGGCAAACGAGGCGACAGAACAAGCAGCCAGTTCCCTTGTGACAATGTCATTTCTCTTTTTTTGGGGGGGGGTGGAACAGCCCTATCATAATCCCTGGGCCCCCAGAAGTCTGGACAGAAGTCTGCTTTTAACAGCAGGTGAAGCTCTAACTGCTAACGGCAAGCTACTGCTGGTAGAGGGAAGGGCGCTCTGAATTATCCTTGATAGGTAGACTCCTGAGAGAACATCAGAGAAGATTCAAGACTTTCAGCTTAAATGATGGGTCAGCAAGTGGTTTAGCAGTTCAGGAAGCTACACGACCATTCCAGTCAATGGTGCAATATCCTAAGGGTACCTGACAAAATCTATTGAACGGCAAGCAATAATGAGAAAATAATAATAAAACTATGACATTAGTACTTTACCTCACGAGCACCTCACTGATTGCAGTGCTGTGGTTGAGCAATGGAATTAAAATTACATTTTACAAATAAAGGTCACTATATATTCAAGGTCACGATCTGATCAAAGTGCACTACTGAATATTAAAGCTGACACTGTGACTCATTAAGATGGGCTATTAAAAACATAAGGAGAAAATGAAACACTGCACATACAGTGACTGAAGAAACTGAACGGGGAATAGCAATGGAAGTAAATGTATGTATTGTGAATCTCAGAACTACATTTCCCAGAAGTGCAGTGGCCAGACATGTTCTTGCATCATGTGCTTCTGTGGGAAAGACAAAAAAGCCGGGATGCAGACCTCTCCTGCTTCAAGGCGTACTCCAGCATCTTGATCCTCCTCACCAGGTCCTTCTTCAGGTTCTCCTGGCCCTTCCTTTCCCCTTGCAGGAAGGCAATCTGTGCCTGTGGACACAAATATCGCCTCAGCGTTAGAACAGCTTTTGTATACCCAAGGATATCACAGCAATCTACCAAGACATTACATATCAAGCCCAAATAATTCCTGTCCCAAATGTGAGCCCTTGAACTTCACCTGGCTCAGGTGACAGACCTCTCCTACAGCAGCAATACATGGTGTTTGGCCAGGGGTTAGCACTGCATTAAATAAACCAGGAATCCTTTCAAAAACAAATCATCTGGGGCATGCTCCTATAGGCTTATTCAGAGCAGGGGAGCCAGAATGAATGACAAACTGGATTGGCAAGTAATGTGACTATGTAGCAAGAACAAACAGCTTGCTCCAGCGAGACGGGTAGAGTCGTGCTCTGCCTCCCACGTACAGAGTGACTCAGCACCATAAAGCATCCATTGCATCCAACTTCAGTGTCAATCTGAATCCTAAAGAGCTCATTTAGCTGCTCACAGCTGTGTGAGGACAAGTGCAGGAGAGGCCCTTCCCCTACCAGATTACAGCAAAACAGAACAAAATCCTAACAGCCTTTCCTCATTCTCCTTGTAAACATGGCAGCAAGCTACCAAAGCCGATGGTTACCACGTCTGCAGCCTCTGCCACCCAACTGCATGCCCATGTGATTAATGCCCAACCCAGTTAATGACAGGGTGAGATGTAGCTGACAAACTCCCTGAGAGAGTGGCAGAGTGTGACCTTCCCTCAGAGATGGAACAAAAACAACTGCAGGGCACCTGTTCAGATGCACAAATCTCCCCCAGAGAACATCTTCTGCCTCCTTGCCTTACCTGCCTTTCTTCTACGTCACAGCCAGGCACTTCGTAAACAACCCTTGATTTTCACATTCAGCGTTTTCTTGGAAAACGACAGTGATACTGTATACTAACAGACCATAACATCTTCAAAATAAAAATCTAATTGTAATAGTACAGGTGAAGAGGGGGAGAAAAAAAACCCACAAATAGCTGTGCAAACACGAAGATCAAATAAATATATCAAGGACCATCCGGTTTTCACTACATGCCTTGAAGAAGGAAAAAATTATACACATTGGGGAACTTGTCCCATCAAACACTTCAGTACTTCTCCTTAAATTGGCATTTTCACCCTTTGCCCCCCAGTACAGCTAAAAGCAACACTGGCATCACACAACGAGAGCATAGGAAATGCTGAATGCAAATACTCTGACTGTGACAACCACTTCAGTGCTCTGCAGTCATTGACGACGACACTAAAAATACACACACAGCAGACGATTGGGGAACCCAAAATACTATAGAAGTGTGTCACACTCATTGGACCTCAGATGGAGTGAAAGGCAGCTCAGAAGTGTCCCTGGGATATGTGTGACCTGTGCCTGTATACCTCCCCACTTACGAACAAGAACACCCACACTGCCTGATAACCAGCATTGTGCATTCCATGCATTCCTACAGGGCATAGTAACTGTGCCAAACCCTCAAACAGCCTTTAAACAAACTACCTTCTAAAGTTCCTGCCTACTACCCCCCCTCTCCCTTTCCTCAACACAGACCACACTTTACAGTCTGTGCCACATCCACACAGGGTCTGATTCATTTTTTATAGTAAGCAGGACGTAGAATATTTAGATTTATGTAGCAGTAGCTTTTGAAAAAAACATACAAGTGAGGCATCTAGTACATTACAACCATACAGCAGTCGGGGGCCAACGAGACTAAAGTTCACTTATGCTATGCTTCCGGTGAATGCCCAGGCACAAATGTAAGTGGTACCAGAACAATAGCTGTATAACACCTTTAAAACATAGCAAGAACCCAAGAACATTCAACTCAAAAGATAATGCGCGAGACTAAGACTGCCCCTAGTGGAGCACATGATCTTTCGAGTTGAACGCCTTGGCTTCTCGCCGATCAGGGAGCCCTTCAGAACATGTAGGACTTCCTAGATAAGGTTTGGGCTTGTACGACCTGCCAGTCAATAACTGTTACTTCCACAGGAGTTCCCAGATAGCTGTGTATTCACCGATCACCTCATTGAAACTTGCTGGACACTTAATAAAAAAAAAAAAACTGCTCTGAATCACAACTGTACCTACACAGCACTGTCTGCACTTTAGATTCAATTTACACAATGTTTGTAAAATGTTAGAGTAAATAAGTACATGTAGAGACTCAGACTATATTTCATCCCTGATGTCAGCATTATTTTCAGCCGCTCAATACACAAAGATCTTTCATATCATACTGTTGATGGCTATTTCCCCTCAGCCCGCTTCAGGACACGTGAATAGAATGTCCATTGAGACTGTTCACAGATGGTTAATCAAAGGCAACCTACACACATCACACATAGGACGAGAATCACAATAAAACGCTGCAGCCATTCAAGTGGAGTGTTTGAGAAAGATAAGACTAGTCCCTACTCACCAAGCCCAGCAAGAGAGTAACAGAGTAATTCCAGAAAGATAATCTCCAAAATCCAGCCTAATTGCCAATTAAACTGAACAACATTTCTCCAGCGGTGTATGAATTGCATGGCCCCTGACTTACTACCCAGAGTGCTTCGAACCTGAAGAACTGAATGACTGCCCAACAGGACAATACATCACTTACTAATCACTGAGTACAAATACAGGCCTTAGAGGAACACCCCGCACCAAAATTTCACAGAAAATCCCTATGCTGTCTCATTTCTGATTATGAGATCCGTTGTAATGCCAGATTCATAAACACATTGCTGAAATATATCACACAGCTGCAGCATGATCCCGGAGAATCATCTCTCTTACTGGGTTATTCGTTTAGCCAGGAACTCTAGGAATAAAGAGCACAAGCCAGCATGATTGTTGACTCTTGCTATGGCAGCCATAGCGTATGTCATCACTCGAAGGGCACACGTTTGCTTTTCCCACAAAGCAAAGTCCAAATCCACAGCAGT
This sequence comes from Cyphomyrus plagiostoma, assembly GCA_019775915.2. Classification (NCBI taxonomy): domain Eukaryota; kingdom Metazoa; phylum Chordata; class Actinopteri; order Osteoglossiformes; family Mormyridae; genus Cyphomyrus; species Cyphomyrus plagiostoma. Next base: position 5,651,480 of record JABFEA020000067.1, on the reverse strand, counting down.
GTTGGCGCAGTCGTTCCTTAAGGAGGGCTGGTCATTATCCCCAGACACACTTGAAAATGAGTTTGTTCTTGTCTTAGGAAAGGTGCTGACACATTGGCAGCCCTGGTCAAGCCCCCAACCCAGACAATGAACAACACCATGCAACAGCTACAGGGCCGGGAGGGGGGGGGGGGTGAAACTGCTCAATGAAATGCATTTTCCTCTGGATCGGCATCTAACCAGCAGAAGAAACCGGAGCCTGCTTTTGTGCCCGATGGATTCTGACGTAAACTCATAACCTGGAAGTAATCAATGAAGAACATATTTCACTCATTTAAGGAAGTCAGTGATGCTGAAGCCCTATCCAGCTCCAGAGTGCTCCTTAATAAGTGATGAGATGCTTACTTTCAACTACCTGCTAATATCAACTTTTATTGCATTTACATCAGCTTGTAAACTGCATTAACAGCTCTACTGGCAAGATCCCTCTGTCTGTCAGACTGCTGGAACAGGTTAAGCCTACTAGGGGAACGCTTCTCCAGTTAAGACCAGTAACAAGGACATTACAACCAGCATGAAATACAGCAGTGATTATATTAAAGAGGATATAATAAAGCTCTGGGCATGTTTTCAGTAGAACAAAACCAACTTGTCAGCTGGAAAGCTATATATGGGCTGACAAGGAGCTGATATGTGCAGGCAACTGAAGGACAAGTTGAGAGAAGAGGGGGAGGGGAGGAAAAGATGAAAAACTTCACCAGCTGGCAGCAGCAGACCTACAGTAGCCAAGACGTTTTGTTCTTGGGTCCTGAATGAACCGCATTCCACAGCCTGCTAATGTTCTCCAGGGCTAACAGACCGTGGAGGCCGGTTCACTATCCGACCGCTCTAACTTTGATGTCAACCATCTCAACTTTCCTTCTTTCAGTGTTCCTGCACCTCTGGCCTTGTCACACAACCAGGCCCGGCCAAACAGGCCTTTGCGAGCGGGCTCACCACTCTGAATGTTTTTGAGACCAAAAGGGAAAATGCTGATATATAGCAGCATTGGTATTAGCTAGAGGGCCACAAACACAGATTGCGCACCTGGACACCCTCCAGGAGACTGGCTGGGGGGATTATTTGGCACAAGGCAAAATTGGTTAACAATAGATACTTTTCAGACAAACTGATTTCCATTAAGCATTCTCTGTTGCCAATATTGGGGGGGGGGGGGGGGTCACTGTGTTTATATACCTTAGAACAACCAAAGTCTGCTTAAGTTCTATACTTATAAACAGGTAAAATAGCAGACAGTTTGTCACTGCTGCTTGATCACCATCGCCAAAGATAAATGCTGCTGCAAGGCATGTCGAATAGACCTTCTGTCAAAATTGGACTTTACAGCCCCTAATCATTTTTTTAAAATCAAACTAATTTCGAACATGAGTTGCTGCAGTGTGAGCATCCCCCCCCCCCATTCGACTTACTGTAGCTTAAGAATGTCAATAACCTTACTGCCTGTGTGTGGGTTCATCATTTCAAGGGGGAAAAAGAGCTCGGCAGGGCCTCACTTGCCCTAGATCTTGCTCATTACAATATTGGGAGAGCAACATATAAGCTCCGGATATGGGGGTTTCTGAAGTGCTTGGTAAGTGACCAGTGGGAGGCCATATACAGTATTCACATTCAGAGCAATTCAAGCTCAATCCTCACTGCCTTCAAGAATATATCACCGCACAAGGAAGACAAAAATAAACACTGTGCACATCCTCCAGATAAACATATTAAATCACTGAGCCAATTACACTAATCATGCCTGGATGGAATAAAGGGACACTTAAAACCCATTTTTGGGAGGAGTTAAAGAGCAAAAGCATTGATAAGGAGATTATTAATAGGTCCAAAACACAGCTGCCACTAAATATAGTCAAGTGCACTATGGGATATCATGTCAGAAGTGTTATTTGAGCCAACTGGTAAAAATAAACTACTGAGGGAGAAAGAAACAGGGGAACAAAATATTCAAAACTCAAACCCACTGCCCCCAAGCTCATTTTCCAATGTGCCACTTTCCCAAGAAGATTCTAGATTCATAACTTGATTACTTCTGTGCAATTAATCCAGCTGCCCTTCACACATGTTACCAGGGCGGCTCAGTGGAGAAGCAATTGAGGGAGGAATTACAATAACAGGGCAAACAATCTGGCCTGTTGAGAACGCCGTTCTGGCTGCTGATTTACAACTGGAGTAACTGAGCAGGAGAGAGATAAAGGCACTATTAAGAGAGAAAGAAGAAGCAAACCAAACAGAAAGAGTCTCAGATCCCAGAAAACTGAACCCCACTCCCTCAGAATAGGGACAACGTGAATTCCAAATCCTATGTATTCGTCTGAATTTATCACCACCAGAGTGGTGGAATTTCAACAACAGTCTGTCACCTGGTGCGATGCATGTAACCCACTACAAGTCGCTGACAATACAGGAAAATCACATAGGCAGCAAGCTAGTATTAGCAGAGGAATTTCAAAACATTTCAAATATCAGACTAAGTAAACAGCTTCCTTCCAAGCCCATTTAAGCTCAAAACAATGTTCCAGTGTTTGCAATTCACTGCCCCTTGGATCAGTGCAGGCAAGGGTGGCCTACATGCGGGTGAAACTAGGTAACCCACTTGGTCGAGAATCGCCTCCGCTCCTGCTGCCACGATCGCATTTTTGGCATGCTGGTAATGAAGGCAGGGACTGACCCGCCTCCCCAGGGCAGCTGAGTGAGGGGACGGAACTAAATGCAAAGAAAACGCCGGCTAGCACAAAGAGCTCACTGGAATCTGGAATCTCTTGATCTATGAGGAGCCTCAGCCCCTTGCCCCCTCCTCCTCTGTTCCGTCATCCCGAAATCATCCCGTCTCGGTAATCAAAGCTGCGAGAAATCTCTGCCACAACCGTGGGCTGATAGGCCACCTTCCAACTTCTCCCAGACAGGACTACCCCAACAGGGTGGGATCAAAGCATCCTTATAGGAATTGGATGGACGTATTTACTTAGATCTTAGAAGAATTTTCAATTAAAGGTCATGCTACAAGTCACTGCATGCTGCCGTGTAGCTCACACCCTGAATATAAAATCAAATTAAGTTTATGTGAAGAGCCACAGCAGGACGGGGGGGGGGGGTGTGAAAAGAGCTATGATAGATCTAGCTTAATTATTTCAGAGAGGAGAGCACTGCTAGCAAACTCCCCCGGATTATTTCCAGGCCTCGATTCAAATAACCCTCACTAATTAGCATTTAACAAAAGCATTTTGCCTCACTAATTAAACAGTAAGGCAGCAAGTAACTACCTGGGCTTTGGCATAAGCAACACAGCGGAGAACATGATCATCAGTGTCAAATAAAAAAAATTGCCGTGCCCCCAAAAGATGGCACTCATATAATTACTGCCCACCATGCGTCACTGCCTACGTCGCTCTGGCCAGTCACAGTTTGATACTGGCCACTGGCCCCTTGAGTGATCTTACCCTTCCATTGCACCCAGGAGTTCACCAACAGCTATAACACCAGCACCCAAAAACATCGGCCGTCAAGAGCAGCGATCGCACAAGCAGGAAGAGGATCCTCAAGATTCAAGCACTTTATTGGCCATGCAGGACAGACAGGAGCCATTGGAATGTGTGGTTGTCCAACCCAATTTTATTATGAAAGTCTATTGACAGAATAAAGCAGAATGATAAGTAGGTTGATAAGTGCCGTAACAGACATATAATGTGCATTTGCCGTGCATAGGACTGTTACGGGAAACGCAGATGTCGAAAATTCAAAATTGCCTATCGGCTAAACATATTAGCCGTTAGCTGCAGATACGATATGGGACAAAGCCAGGGGAAGGGCAAGTTAGGCATGCGTTAATGAGCGCACCTGGGGATTTGCGTGCTAGCATGCATGTGCACGGGTGTGTCCGCATATTTCTCCAACTGAGAATGCAATTCAAGAATATCTAATGGCGATGGGGTGAAGTTTCGACCTTGTGGTGTTACCAAAGACTACAGGGGGTCGGAACGGAAATCAGTAGCTTAAACGTCAGGAAAGTATATTCCCCACACCTTAGGGCCCAAAGATTAGCATAGAGGAGACTGAGGTACAGTCATGACTGCACTCCACAGTGCTTAACACTGGGTAAACACTCTCTGCTTTGAAAAACAAACAATGGTAGGGGATAATCCGCTTACAGTAAGAGCCATTATTGTATTTATGTCCGAGTTGAGGAAAAGAACAAAAAGAATAAACTCTAGAGCCAGCTTCCACAAATTTGCACAGCGATGGCCAAAAGGACATCAGGTGGCGTGTCGAGGTGACTCATTCTGGTTGGAGTACAGCCTGCTATACATACGCTAAACCCTACTCCAGACAATAACGACCATGGTTATAATCTTCAGCATGTACAAGTCTATTATAAATGCAGTGTTACATTCAAGCCACTATTCCTGGTAAAATAATATCATATACTGGGCTTTAACAACCTTCCTAACTTCTAGCATTGCCAAGGGGTATCTACTACAGCGACACACACACACACACACACACACACAAAATTGTATTAAAATCTTTGATTGGAACCATCATTTCTATGGGCAGAACCCTAATCCCAACAATGACAACCTTCATCCCTATGCAGGCCTAACCTTAATCATAAGCAACCAAGCAAAATACACCATATAATATGAAATTGATTTTTGTTTTCCGACTACATAGTTTTTCATAAAATTGAGTTTCCCCTTGTGAAGAAAAAAATAGTCCTCAAAACATCAAAACAGATTGTTATCGTATTGTGGGACATTTGGTTGCCTCAATGTAGGGGGAATTTTCTACCAGGTACCATACGTTTCGTACTTCAGGGTGTTGATATTCCACTGCCCTAAAAACTAGTACCGGCACTGAATGATGATGTGAGGTGGGATATATCGTACTCTGAAAAATGGGTATAGTATATTATAGGGCTAGACAGTGTGTGATATTAATACCAACATCACACTGGCCTTCTTTGGACAACTTTGGGAAGGTACTGAGCACGGAATACCGGGAACACCCAACAAGACCTGCCATCGTGGAGATGCTCTGACCCAAGCCAATCACAACGTGGTAGCTCTCACAATTCGGTCCTTGTCAAAGTTGCTCAGATCCTTTCACCAGCCTATTTTTCCTGTTTCCAACACATCAACTGAAGTGTCTGCTTATTTGCCTAATATATAATAGCTCCCTTGACTGTTGTTATATGCTAATCAATGTTATTCACTTCACTTTCAGCAGTTTTAATATTATGGTTGATCGGTTTGTTTGTTCATTTGCACTTTATATACCTTATAGCTGTATGCACAATAATTTACCCCTGGGATCAATAGAGGTAAACTTAAACACATTTACACACCAAAAAAAAAAGAGATGTACATTAATAGACAGTGAACATGAATAATAAACTACAAACAGTAATACTGCAAAGAAAGGTACAGAATAAAGTAGCCAAAGCACTAATTCTCTCGCACATTAACATGTAATCTAGCACTGCGCTCTCGGCAAACCCTTGGCAGGTGGAACCCATCCTCCACACCGTTCATCCTATGCTACTGCCCAGGACAAAGTGCCCACCTCCTACTGATGGTGGACTGCGTTCCAGAAAACTAGATCATTAATTAACCGGCCAGTGCTATTCGGGACCGGGAGTAATGGGGGGGAAAAAAAAAGCATCACATGAAAAGGAAGCTTCAGCTGTTTATGAGTTGTACGCAACTGCAATGCTGGAAGTGGACCTGGGCGACTTGTCCAATGAAAAGGGCGCAGAGGGGAACAGTTTGGCCACAACTGTCCTACTGGCACAGCAGAGGCTCTGCATGGAGAGCCTCATAACTTAACATACAGAACCTCATAACAGGGCACAGGCTTGTCTTTATGCAGAGAGGGAAGGGGGGGGGGTGGATAAAATGACTTCCTGGGGGGGGGGGGGGGGGCCGCCGCCGCCGGCCGGACGGGGGCGCCGCGGGCGGGGGCGGCGCGGCGGGCCGCCCAGGGCGCCACCCCCCTGTTAAACTGACTGCCGCCACCCGCCCCCCCCCCCAACCGAGAGTCCAAATGCAGCAAGGAGGACTCGAAGCAGCGGGAATGCCATTCGCTGCCCACCCTCTGGGTGCCGTCTACCGCCTTGTCGTTACATCTTACTCACGTGTAAGGTGATAAACCAAAAGACCCAAACTCAAAGCCACACACAGGTGAACATGAGCGATCCCCATGTCTACCACCTCTCCTGGAACTGGTAATCGCTAATCTGGCATCGAGTGGAAACGAAGCCAGCTGAGGGGCTCATGACTCAGCAGGTGAAACTCAATGCGAATGTCGTGTGAGCAGTTCACCGCAAACTTCCAGTCCAACGAGGGTTGTACCAGGGCAGGAAGCTGCATGATGTCACTGACGGTACAAGCTGAGGGAGGCTGTCTGTGGGACTGAGTTACAGCAATGAGCGGTTAACAAAGAACATCTCTCCCCAGACTCACCCCAGTGAAGAACAAAACTAAACATAGCTCAACAATAGCTCATCCGCTTATCTGCTTTTCGGGATTCCGCTATCCCACAATGCCCAGCTTGCGTTCTGCAGGACTGCTAATACAGTTGGTGGTTTCAGGAAACAACAACAAACCCAGGCGACTGTGAGTGACATCACAGCACAGATGACACCCAGGAGTCCTTATTAATAAAACTAGCTAGTTTTGGTGCTGTAGACTTCAGCTGATCACCCCCCCCCCTTTCCCACTCAGGAGAGGATCCATGAAGAAACCCCAAGGGCAAGCCCTACACTGTCAGAAAAAAATCACTTGCTAGCATCATTTGTACTTTTGAGGGTACACTTACTTGTCATTGGGGCGGTACTCTCAAGGCTCTGCCAATTGTACCCTAGTTATAGGTAAATGTACCTTTTAGTCTAATTTAAGGTACAGCCATAAACTCTGATAAACATTTCTGTACCACTGGGGGTATATTAATGTTTGTACCTTGGGGAACAAAACTGCACCCAGGTTGTAACCCCTTTTTTCTGACAGTGTAACGGGCGGATGTAATGCTGACATTTTCAACGACCAATACATCACCCCAACATTTGGCCATTTAAGCACAAACTAATGAATTCACATTGCAAACCAGGTAAACTCCTAAAACGGTTAAAGACATTAATACTGAATACGACAGGGAAAAATACAATTAACTGAGACATCTTATGGCAATGACTTTGACGTTTCTCCATTAGCACATGGAGAGAAGCCAGAAGTGAAGTTGGATTTACACACCCTCTCCAGCCCCACCCCCCACCAAAGGCACAGTTTGGAGATCCCAATGGCGCGAGTGCCTACTTATTTTTTGTCCCGTGTAAGGAAAGGCCGCTTGGGAATGTCGAGATTTCCTTCGCTGATGCCAGAGGCACAATTGCAGGAAGAAGTTACAGGACCAAGGAGAGGGAAGAGGCGGGTCCAGGGGTCAGCAATGAGAGAATAACTATACAGTCTGCATACGATCAATGCGTCACCCACGTTTATAAGCCTAACATTATTACATGCCAACAACAAACTGTAGCTAAGAGACCTGTCATAGTCAAAGGTCTTTGAATGACTGTGGGACTTGTGGGACTAAAGCCAAATTCCTGTTGGTTCACAGCAGATGGAAACAACCAATCACAGGACAAAGCTCCCTTGAGAAGCCAAGAACCCACTACTGAAGGGGTGCGAATACCGACAATGCAACAACAAAGTAACTAGAATACCTCACAAAGTTGCCCATCCAGGAGTTTACCCATCTCAGCTTGACGTTAAGTGCAGCTGGAACACCAGTGATTCTATGCTCTGGACTACAGAGGAGAAACGGCCAAGTTCCTCACAGCAGGGGATCCAAGACAGTGTGACCAGCAATAGTGCTTGGGCAAAATAAGCTGGGGGAAATGGAGGAAGGAAAAAGCAACCGCAACAAGCCACCTATCATAGATCTGTCAGCATCTTGGCACAGGCACCAATGTCCTCCTGTCACAGGATACCTCCACAGGGTGCGGTTCAGCGACAAACTGGAAGAGGGCTACTCCTGGATCACTTAATCCTGCTGATAAGGTGTGCCTGAGAGGACAGGGCCCGGAAGCTCATATCCAGCCTCGTGCAAAGCCACCAGCTCCAAACACTGCACAACAAGGTCTAGTCTTTAAATGGTACAATGACATCAGGTGGCCATTTTGCTTCGTGCCAACATATGTAATCCAAAACTACTAAAACTACTGTCTTTATGGCATAGGAGACCTAATGACCAGGAAGATGCAGATCCATCATCCAGGTAAGCCAATAATGAAATCCTTACACTATGAATAAACTGTATGAATGCATGACCGTTTTGGGCCGATACTGCAGACTGAAGCATAGCATTAGAAAATAAAAAGACAAAAACACAAACAATATTTGACTAGTCTCGTGAAGTCAAGTAAATGAGAACCTGGAGAGCACAGACCAAAACACGCAAGCACCATCTCACAGAACACAGACTCACTCATTCGTTCATGCGTAACTGACAACAGGAATTAAAAAAAATACATTGAGCAGGGGAAAGTAAAGGCACCCGGCTCTGGAAGAAGCAGACTCAAGTTATTTCAGAGGAAATGACTAACAGCCTGAAATACAAGCATAGGGGTGTTTCCACGCATGAGAGACCATTTAAGTGTCTCTTTGGTTTGTGTCTGAGGGGACATGATGGCACTCAGCTAATAATGGCTTTTCTGAGCACTGCCCACTTTCCTTGCCACTTTGACTCTGCCACCCCACCTTCTGTCTGGCTTGGAGTAACAGCTACCCAGGGACCACCTGGATAAACTGCTGCCACCCCACACCTTTTCCAGCAGTTCCTAGTTGGTCTCCTATCCAAGTACTGGCCAGGTCCAAACCTGTTTAGCCTCAGGTGGATTACCTAGCCCGAATTACAGGTGTTATGGCCGCTGCAGAGGCTGTTGAACATTCCTTTGTGCATCGCTCATCTTTATCATACCATGTTGGCTTAGGATAACTAGCAACGTCAACAAGTCACTAGAAGACCAAGCTTTGGGGCAATGGGTCAGGCCAGGGGCTACTTTAGCAAAATTCCTCAGTTATCACGTGTACATTGGTATTTTCTAACCAGGTTACGCAACTAGGCTGCAGTGATAATGTTGTCCCTGTCGCCCAACCCTTACTGCCTCCACGTCTACAGTGCAGTAGCTGTCACTCCGGGCAAAACAGCTCCTGCAAGGGACACCACTAAAGCTTAGGCATTTGGGGCAAATGGCTGCTCTGGGTTGTAGGACACAGTGTAGGTGGCCTTCTTAAGAGGAATATTCTGGGGAGAAAATTTAGAAGCTGGACTTCTAAAGAGCAATGTTCCTACGATTACCCAAACACCATCCTGGGGTCATGATATTTCTAGTGTGTGTTCACTGCTAAATCATGAATCACTGAACTGGATCTATCGCCCAACTAAATGACTGTGGCCATGTTTGATCTTCCCCAACATGCTTTCAAATCCCTCAGTTCTTCACATGTAATCAACATCTCCACTTCAAGAGTTAATCATTCGATTCTGCGTACCACTAAACTGCAAAACCAAACATTACTGCATGCTGCCATGTGACGCCTGCGAGATGATGTACACTTGGCACACGGTGTTTACACCTACCCTAGCTGTGTTATTAAAGGACCACTAGGACATGTACAACATCGTGAACACAATCCCTTTGTTACACGTGTACACAAACCCTGGGACCCATCACAGACAAGCTTAGTAAGCAGAACCAGAGATAATACATAAAAAGAGCTAAGTGCAGGTAATCCCACATGCTTCATGACCGTCCCTAGACATTAGTGAGTTTGGTTTGGGGAAGGAGAGATAACATTACTATTTCCTCCCTCTTGGATAACTTACCTCCCAACAAGAGAGATAACCAAGAACAGAGGGGGACTTTATGTCACTTTATATGTAAATACCTACAGTACCATGAAAACCACAATATGACCAGGTAGGCCTTTAAATCAAGATGAGAAAAGGAAACGTATGTGTCTATTCCTTTGTCCGTGCCAGAAATAGTTAACCATTAACCATCAGGAATGCAGCAGCACTATGGTTTAAAGCCCACCGTTGGGCCGCTGGGGAGGGGATCCCCAGGCACAGCAGAGCAAGGGTCCCCTACATCGCACAAATGCATCAATGGCACCGATTTAAGAAGCTGGGGAAAGGATTACATAGGAAAAGGCACCACCGCATTTTGTACGAACAGTCCAAAGCAATAAAGGCAACTAAATGGGAAGCAGACACAAAAAAGACTTGTTCCTTGCAATGTGTAACGACAGAGGCCTCAAGATTACTGCCACATGTGTTAAGTGATTTACACATATCCAGTTCCCAGAGGCGTCAAAATGCGGGGTCTGGCTGACGGTGCTGATATCACGCTCAACCGTATCTATAAACTATGCTCCTGATGATGATGAAGATGATGATTTCTATTATGATTTTAATGATTCCGTTTGCGGCGCCATCGCCAAAACACAAAACACATTAACCCCATAAGGCGTTAAAATGCATCTAGGATTACGGCCGACAAATTTGTCTGTTCCAGTTTTATGTCATACATCACTTAAGTTAATAAAACGAAATATTTTATAAAAATCCTACAAATCAAAGTGCGTCGGGGTAAAACACCGCCACACTAAAAATATCTCTCCTTTTCAGTGACGTTCCATTCCGATCACATCAACTACCATTAACACTTCGGCAATCATTCAATCTACATGATAAGAGAAACGAAATGACACCTTTAAACCAGCGGCTCAGAGCCAGATGAGACATTAAATATTGCAATCAGTTTATTTCTATAAATCCAAATGTCTATCTTCATACCGTAAAATTCAAAAGGACCAAGTGACATTTAGGTGTATACAGACACAAAGCCATATGCCACCAAGAATGAAAAAACGTGCGTATGTTCTCTTTACGTTTTATTACTAAAACAAAACTTTGAAAATGTTCATTTTTTTACACTGCCGAATCTCTCGTCATTTAATCATATTAATTTCTGGTTTTGAAAGCAACACAATAGAGCACATCTGCAGGAGCTGGCAGAAACCTGAGAAGTATGCAACAAAAGCGCCGGTCTGATCAGACCAAAATTCCTTCCGTGAGAAAATAAAACGCAGATCTGCTACAAAATTCAGCGTGTTAAATTGGTCTAGTTTTTTATCTGGGACCAGCAATGCAACTACCCGGTAAACACTTTGACAGAGATTTTAACTTCGGTCGGTTATACTCTGACTGCACGGTTTACGCTTCGGTGGGGAAACCGGAACAGAAGTAACCAGTTAAGTAGCAAAAACACGGTAGTGGGGCTTCGGCTGCCGCGTTCGCGGATAGCGCGCCGTCCCGTTCATCGCCGTCGGGAAAGCATTGTAATGAACTCTCACCATTTCAGTAATATCAACATTTCAGGAAAAAATCGAAAGGAAACCAGAGGCTGCGTGTGACAAAACACGAATACCCGTTTACACGAGTAAGAGCACCAGTTTCGGCCATCCGGAGCCCCATCCGGGCTGAGACCGGTCTACCCGCCCGGCCGGGTAACGTTAGCATCGTGCTAACGCTGCGGAGCGATGACTCGCAGTACAGACGCTGAGCAGCGCATACTCCCTCCCCGACAGCACAGAGTATGTTTCCCGCTCAATAAAAAAAGAGAAAAAGGAAAGGGAACCCCCACAAAGACATAAAAACAGATAGTTATGTACCTGTAACTCGGCCCTCTCCACCTCCCACTGCGCCCTCTCCACCTCGAAACGGGCCCATTCGTGTTGCAGGAAGTGCAAGATCCCGGGGATACTGTACTGAGCCCTGACGGCCTCGCCACCGTCGCCTTCGGCCAGAGATCCCTTTCCACCACCCGGCAAAACCGGGTTATTATTATTGTTGAAAAAGACGCCCGGCCCCGCCTGTTCATCCATGACCAGGTATAAGGGGGTCGGATCTAGGACAGCCGGCAGAACTTCTCTGTCGGGGGATCCTCTCCGCCGCCTGTGAGCTGACTGCGATCTCCGCCGTTACACCATGAAAAAAACAAAAATACCAGCGCTCTCATCGCAAGCGATCTCCTTTCTGACAGCTAGCTGTCAATCAATGACGCAGGCCTCCGGGTAACGCCCACGGGGTGCAGAAATGGATGACGGGATTTGTTGTTTTCGGGAAATATGTTGCAGTCTGGTAGTGCCAGATGTGATATTTAATCATATTTGAAATATACGATGTTCTTAAAGTACCATATTACAGACTCAAGTTAGCTTACCATAAAAAGCAACAGGGAGTACAGTTAGATAAACTGTTCATTCTCCAGTGGTGAGAAAACTTTTTTTCTGCAGTCTTGAGTATCTTATTTATATCCTGTGCCCATAAAAAGAAGACAGCTGTCTAAAGCCAGCCATCAGAGTATAATTATTCAATCAATGTTGAAGGACAGCTTAGCTTCGCAGATTCTACCTGTCAGCGGTTGTTTTATGTTCATGCGGGAGCGCGGGGGGATCCTAATGTAGACTAGATACACCTTAGAGCGGCTGTTACAAATTATTAGTGTATATAGGCCTATATTCCTCACTGACAGCCGAAGGCATAGGAAATGCGCACTTGTTAAAGGGGCTGTATTTTGGACGTTTCTTTTTATGGATGGTAATGTATTTATTCCTTTAATATTATTTTGTTTTATTGTTTAATTTTTATTATTAATTTGTGAGTGAATCAACTGATGGGGGCTTTCATAACACAAGAATGACCTTGGTGTGACAGAGCAATTTCTTCCCCCTGGAAAAGGCTGTTTATGAACTTCATCCGATCAGAGAAGGGATCGAGCTCTTAAATAGTGCAGACTGTGGGAAATATCTGTTCCTGGCATCTCCAACAGGACGAATTGAAAGTCCTGTGTGCTCGTCACCAGGACTTTCTGGGTGCAGGAAAAGCTGTCCTTTTGCTGAATAGCGTTATAAAATCACTGCCTTTTATTGCTGTGTCAGTCACAGCCATGCAGCTAGCTATTCCAACCACCAGACAAGTGACGATCTCATCTAATAAAATTCCAGTGTTATACCGTCATGCTTTGTTTATGACAGAGCAGCAGATTCATTACAGATTATACTGGTATTAAGTCTCATTGACCACTAGTATCATGTGTAGGAATGTGAAAATATAATTGGTGTTAAGCTTGTTCATGTATCACAGTGTATAACAATCATATTTTTATACGTCACCGGGAAAGTTAGGGAACATAACAAAGGAATGGGAGACGTGTCTCAGGGTGACGTTCAGCAGAGTGAAGCCTCATTATGGCTTCTCACCACTTTTGTTATGAACTTGTACTACAGTTGAGCAAACATCCTTTCACTGGAAAAAATGCCCATTTTTACTCCAGACAAGAAATTCAGAAATAGAGACTCTGTTAGCTCAGCGAAACTCATTTTATTCCAGATGTGGCCCTATGGATTTGGTAGCTGCCATCTCTGCATATTACCCCTATTAAAACAGGCCCACATAGCCTTAATCCACTATTCCTAGTTTATTACTCTCACGTCATAGAGACACACAACACACTTGATTTTTTTTCCTTTAACCTGCTGCTTTTATTCAGACTCATGATAAAATTCTTACAGACTTGTAGATGAAGCAAACCCAAACCAGGACCTTCTGTGGCTTACTGGTAAGTGCTATATGCAACATTTTGTTTGTTGTTGTCAAACTTACAAGCAGTCCCGTACCACTGAATATAACAGCCACAGAAACATCACCACAGGAAATAAAACAAAACACCAGCTTTGGTTGACAGTGACGAGAGACCAGGGACTTGTATCACAAAGTGAGATATGTTGATCAGCTAGATAACTTGTTGGATAAGGAACTCTGCTAGATGCAAGTGAACTAAGATACAGTTCATTCATACTGAAGTACTGTTAATCCAGCTTAGTAAGCAATTTGGGTTCGTGATACACTTCCCTGGTGACCGATGTTTAGGTGAGTTTACAAACATGTCTTCATGCCTTGCAGTGCTCAAGGTGTAAATTGTGTGCAGATGGTTTAACTTGTGTCAGGTCCATTTATTTACACAGATCTACAAAAAGTTTAAAATGTATTAATGTATTGACAGACAATGAATATGGTTTACAAAAAAGAAGATGCAAGGTCCAAACTTTGAGGAGAAACAACCAAAAGAAACACCAAAATGACAGAAGGAAGGGGAAGAGTACATGGGGCAATAACAATGCCTAGATTACCCAAGGTTCTCCTCTTTTGACAGTGGGCACAACAGCTCATGATTGGCAGCCCGTGTGTCATTATTCACACTTATCCAGACTTACAAAATACACACACACACACACACACACACACACAAAATAGAACATAATGCTTTCATTTGCAAACACAGCACTATCTGATCATATTAAGCAAATGGGCCATTGGGCACCTGGATTCATATTTATGTCTTATGGGGGGGTAGGGAAGTCTCACTTTTGCTCGAAGACTGTATTGAAGTAAAGTGCATGTCGTGGAGGGTAAAGGAATGAGAAATGAATGGGGGAAAGACATTAAAAAGACCATCCAGGTCACAATAACAACAATAATTTCTGCAACGTCAACTTTGATAATTTCCTTTATGGATTCACCGCCTTGTACACCAGGAATTTAAACAGGCTACACCTTAAAATGCAGTATAGTAAGTCAATTTCCAGACTAATCTCCAAGAATCTCAACACAGAGACCCCTGGATTTCATATTTACATGCTCATTGACTAGTACATTTGCACCTATAAATAACTATAGCTATAAAAAAAAAAGGTTGATTCACAAACAAAAAAGCAAACTGAAAAAGGATGGGAATGAGTTGTTATTTCCAATATATGACATACAGCGCTTCTACAAAAATGACTGAAGAAACAGAGGGGGTCGGCAGAGAGAGAGAGAGAGAGACTAGAAAAAGCTGGTCTTCAGTTTGATGGTAGGCGCTGCCTGGACGGTGGGCTGGGCTTGCCGGGCCGTTGCCTTGGCCTTGCTGCTCGCCTGGTTGGCCCGGACGGCCGTCTCCAGGCGGATCTTCAGCTCCGGGGCGGCCCCGATTACCGTCTTGAAGGCGGTTGGGTACAGGGGGCCGATGCGCATCAGGTCCCGCAAAGCGAACTCGTGCAGACCCTTGGAGGTGGGAGTGGCCGAGGAGAATGCGTTCTCGTCCAGTAGGTAGGAGATCAGCGTGGGCACGAGCAGAGCCAGAAGCTGGACACCTTTCATGGGGGAGGAAGCGATACACTGGTAAAGTCAGACATCGATGGTCCAGCCTACCAAACACACACAGCAGCTAGTTAAAAAGCAACACTCCGACACACCATGCATAGAACCCTAGATCAGCGTAAATCATTAAAGTGAAACAAGAACTACAAAAAAACAGCTTCACGCTGGTGCCTAACGTGACTATTCACTGGTGATGCATAACCCCATTCCGCAGAAAGAAACTCCTTATGCACGACAGACATTAGCATGCCGACTCCCAACTACTCTGCCTGGAGAAACTTATTTCACCGAAGCAAATTTGTAGGTTCAGTAATTATAACTTGATGTTATTAAGGACCTTCACCTTATCACCAAACCTTCATATAGATCCATTGTCAGGAAACAGAAGAATATTTAATACTCTGGAAGCTTACAGATTTCAGATAATGCAGTCTAATACTTAATGTACCATAATTACACAACAGTATATGAATATTTTAATAGAGGTCAAATAATATGCATCAATAATCCAAATAAGTATATCTACTGTAATTTTCTGATCTAATCATGTTAAAGTTCCAACAGGTCTGATTCCAAATTCAGGCTTTTCCATTTATTTTCTGAGGCCAGCTTCAGAAAAAAAAACTGCAACTGGGAAACCCTTGATTTTAGGAATTGCATGCTGGGAAATCTCAGACAAAGATCTAGTAGCACAACTGTCCGCAATAAGGTGTCACTGACATACACACACAAGTTATGAACCTTCATTGAGCTGTTTGCTGCTATTTGTGGAGACAGAACCAAGCTGCACATCATGATTTCAACTCAGTAAACAGTGTCACACCCAAGAATATACAACAGAACCACAAAAGTATATCCCAGACTGTGAGTCAGCGCTCTGGTGTCTTGCTTTGCCACCATATTGGATGTTTGGGTCTCTCGGCCGGCATCTTACGGTTCGGCTCTTCGCCCATGGCCACCAGGTTCTCCAGCACCTTGATGCCCTCCTGCACGGCCTGCAGCTCGGCGCCGCTGGCAGGTCGGCTCCGCTCCACCGCCTTCAGCTTCTCCACTACGGGCGGCGCCAGTGCGTGGATGTAGGGGGTGGCCAGGGCTCTGCTGGAGTGCTGGAACACGGAGAGCAGCAGCTGGTAGCACCTGGCCTGGACCTGGAGGGGGGGGGGGGGGGGGGCCGAGAAGGGAAAGGAGGATGCAAAAAATTAAGAAGGG
>JABFEA020000067.1:5538634-5549412 GCA_019775915.2 Cyphomyrus plagiostoma | reverse complement strand
GAGTATAGAGCAAAATGACTCCTGCTTTTCAGATCAGCTAAGGGGAGTATAGAGCAAAATGACTCCTGCTTTTCAGACTGTCACAGTATTTCTTAAATAAAAAGACAGATGGTACAGAAGTCTGCATCACTGCGGGGAGGTCCCACACCGGGGTGATGTCGGGTAAGGTGCACGACCGCTGGTCTCAGCTGTGCTTTTGTTACGAAGCATTATATAACACCAAGAGCGCTGTAAAAGCATCCTGATCCCTCACACAGTTCTAGCCTCACCGACAACCAATATCTGTTTTATTTTCTTGTTTCCCCTTCTGCTAACCCCAAAAGAACAATCTAATGTTGGCACCCCCTATTTCTACAGTCCCATGTGGCCAAAAAAAATAAAATCTTCCTTCCGTATCTTTACTCATGTTCTCTGCACCATCATGTCTGCGGCAAATCACACAACATAGCGTGATGCATGATTTCAGGTCTTAAATGTGATCCAGACCGCAGGCAGCTTTTCGTCTTATCGCAAATAACCGTAGGATATCAGCTAACAAGAGCCCTGATGCTGACAAAGACGGATATCGTGTCAATAACAGTCAGGTTCTGGTGAGCCTGGCCCTGAGACTTATGTGGAAAACTAGTCAATGAGACAGGCCAAAATCTGAGGAACTCTGTCGCCGCCCTCTTGGATGAGCAGGGGGAAAAGCCGGCACACGTAAAAGCATCCTTCGAGGATCGAGCTAGCCCATTCCTGCGCAGTTATTCAAAATATAAGATCCGAAGTGGAAATGTGACAGAGCCAATTTTCAGAAACGCTAGATCACGTGAGTCGTGTGATGCTATTGCTGTCTAATTATGTATCGAATTTTGAGTCTTGACCAGCTAACGTTCGAGCACAGAAATGAGAAGCAACACAGATATAAACTGAAAAGTCAAAAGGTAAACCAAGTTTGGAAAGAAAAATAATCAATATATATATTTGTATATCAGCAATGCTTCTAATCTTACTCAAAGTGACCAACTTTCTGTGTTTGTCGCCTAAACCATTCTAACCGTAATATCATTGAAAAGATATCATATGAATCCTTATCACAAGCCTCCTCCTGCTGTGTGCAGAGACCTTGGCAAATTGCTCAGAATCTGATTGGCTGTCAGACACTACAATGCCCCTCCCCTACTTCACACTCGCCAAATGGGAACAAATCACTCCCCCAGGTCTGTACCCTCCCATCTGGTAAGTCTCCATGCCAAAATATCAAAATAGATTTGTCTATATTGCAGGGTTACCAGCTCGAATGAGTTCTGCTTCCACGGCTCTAATGCATACTTACACACAATATTGTTTCCTTGATGTTTCCCCTTAAAGACACACAATGCATTTACAGGAAAGACCGTTTTTGTAAAGTCTCTCCTTATAGGAGTTGGACAAAAAAAAAGCACATCATCAGAATATGAGTGAGAGTGACTGAAGTGAACTGGCAGGTTTACCGTGGTTTGGCACGTTTTGAAAAGTTTGACTGCAGATTCAGAAAAACACGCTCCTGGTTTAAAGGGTCTTCTTGGTGG
Organism: Cyphomyrus plagiostoma; assembly: GCA_019775915.2. Lineage (NCBI taxonomy): Eukaryota > Metazoa > Chordata > Actinopteri > Osteoglossiformes > Mormyridae > Cyphomyrus > Cyphomyrus plagiostoma. The sequence goes on along the minus strand of JABFEA020000067.1, from coordinate 5,547,862 downwards.
TCAAAGGCTTATATTCTGCCGTACTGGTGAGTGTTCACCTGATTGGCCAGGTCTATCCACCCCGCTGGCTGTGTGGTTTCTGTGGTAACTAAACTAACCCAGAAAAGCCGGACAACTGGGAAAGCATCTCAGAATGTAGCCATAGTACAAAGTGATTATCATCGCTAACCTGACTGGTGACTAAATCTATTATTCTTATCCTGTAATAGAACAACACAACACAGCTGTTCACATGCAAATCACACTGTCTTTTTCTGTTCTACTGTCTATTAGCACAAAACCGATCTCCTCCCAGCCCACGCCGACGAGCAGGGAGGCATTACAAAACATGAGAAAAACAAGATGTTCCAGGGCCCCGTGACCTCTGACCTCAACCACTGCTGCATCTCATTTAATGAGAACATGAAATGCTGCCTCTGCTGGTGGGGTGGGGGGCAGCTGTGCTACAAGGGCAGGCTTTCGTGGGGGGGGGGAGAGGTCCCCCCTAACGGGTTCTCCGTGTAGCAGTAGTACAGGGCCCGCTCACACACTCCTCCCATACCCCATGCACTGGTTCCTCTTTCTGAGCCAAAATCCTCATTTCCTCTTTCAGACCGCAACGGTCACCCGTTGACGCCAGCAAAAAGTCCCCTCCACCCCAGAAGTCCCCCCACCCCCAAACCAACCTCTGGCCACTCCTGTGTGCCATTAAGAGACACATGGATGAAGTCCTTTTCAAAGTGTCCAAATATTCTTTAGACTACCTGTACTATCTTTTCACCGCCTCTGTACCCGCATCTCTTTGTAACTGCGTATGGCTGAACAAGTCAGCGTTCCAAAGAACCTGTTGTTGCGTGACCGATTAAGATCTAGAATCTTGAATCCCCGTTTTCACGGATTGTGCAGAGAAGTATGAGTATATCTGTTCGAGTGTCAGTCAAACGTATTTATCTGTGCTCGGGTTCCCACTCGCTTTTTGGTGGATCTCCGTGGGGAATGCGACCGGTAAAATGCAGCTTGCATCCACGCTGCGTCAGCTTCTGAGAAACAAAAGTGGAGTTGATCTGAGGGGCCGAGATGTTTACCAGCTCTGGCTGCTCTGCTGCTCCGGCTCGTACGTCGTGTCGAAATGGGGAAAGGAAAGGCTGAAACGGGGCTGCTTCCGTAGCTATGGCAGATAACAGCATTCTAAGATGGCTTGGACTGGTGCCAGGCTTTGAGGTGAACACAGGGGGGGAGGTGCATAAAATGCTTCTCGACTACCAGATTGCTTCAGAATGTTGTTGCTGTTTAGGGACCTGCTACACTTCCTTAAAACACTTTTTGCTAAACAACTGAAAATGTCCATGACATCGTGCGTCGTTTCCCTGTCTGATGTATTGTGACCACATAAGGATACTCTCGGTCTTTCAGGAGAAACCCGAAGGACGACATTGTCACCGAAAACTGCCAGGTCACGTGACACACAAGGCTGGGCCTTGTGTTTATCGCTCGCACTCTCTCGCCAAGAACTGGTGTAATGGCTAAGTGAGGTGCCCTGAGCCATCCCAGTCACATGACCTTTTCACCTTCATTGTGCCTCTTCTCTATGCTGCAGGGTCACATGACAGTGATGATGCCACATGTCACCCCTCCTGCCTGGGAGACCTTTTGCACACAGTGGGTCATTAGAAGCGTCATTCCAGGTCATGTTATGAAAACAGGCCCTGTGATGTCACTGAATGACTTTCAGAGGCTCACAGGCTGCTAGTGGTTTTTGTGCTCATCTGACAAACTGTGTCATGGACCGTTAAAGAGATTAAAAGATTTACACCTACTTGTCTCCTTCTGTCTAGATTGAATAAGTAAGTGACTAATCCAGGGTTTTCCCTTTGCAAGTGTCCCATAGCTGCTAATGTAAGAAATATAAAAGCACATCACAAATAAAAGCACATCCTTGCAAATAAAAGTCAGCACCTCCACATTGCTCACATTATAAGCTATAAGACACATGCTACATGCTTGTGTATAAAGATTCTCTTTCAGCCAAAGTCTACCCTTCTTGCATAACGATCCACGACTTCCAGAGCTCGCAAAGGGAAAAATTCTTTAGGATGATACATCTTTTGGATGAGAAGGGGGGAGAGAGAGCTTACACAGAGGGAGGTGGAGCCTGTTCGCTACTAGCGTGAGCTGAATGACCATCCTGCGTGTTTGCATGATTTTTTTCTTAGTAAATCTTTAATTTGCAGGAGATGTTTAAGCGCCTCGTAAATCCTGCCGCAGATATTCCAACCACGAGATTGAAACACGCAGCTTGAAGCCGTCTCAGTCCAGCAATGCCGTACTGCAACGCCTGAGACTGCACTCGAACCGCAGGGCCTTGACCTCATTGCCTGGCGCTGCCTGCATGCCTCAGACGAAGGACGTGACCAATAAAACACATGGCACCCTAACCCCCTATTACGTGGGCTACGATATGCGCGTCCCGTGCCAGCAAACCCAAAATACATGAGCCGCCCCTATTATTTTGGGCAACTTTACTGTGTCATCGCCAGGAACTCGGGGCACTGGACAAAACCAAAGTGTTGGGCCTTTTAAGGTCATGGGTGGGGTTTGGCTCTTCACCAAAGCTGCAAGAAGGGGGGTGGGGGGGGGGTGCTTTCGGGCTTGCAGACCAGTGTGGTCTTAAACAGTGGCAGTTGATTATAATTATTTCATCAGCGTTGCACAAAACTATGCAGTTGCAGCAATACCATGACATCCTGTCTGAGATGTTATCAGTCCGTATCACAACAAAACACAAGCATTTGGGAGCATGTCTGTTTTTGTGTGTGTGTGTGTTTGTGTGTGTGTGTGTGTATGTGTGTGTGTGCATGCGTGTCTGCACACGGCTCCTTTCTAAGAAAATTCCTGAAAGCACTCAGGTTACCGCACAACACAGCACATAAATTCTTCTGTCGCTGTCATGCAGTTGGCTAGATTTGTGGCAGCCAACCAGCATCCCATTTGTAATTTTATTTTAATTAAAAAAACATCTGCCTTGGCAGCACTTTTTGTTGTGTATTAGCGAGATCTCGGAAAGCGCGACAGCAGGGGTTCTCCACATGGACGTCAAGACCCCACATGACCTTAGCGGAGGCTGCTCCCGATGCATGGTGACCAGGTCTCCTTGGAGATGTAGCCTGTTGGAGGAGCTACTGCCAACGGTCAGGGTGAACGCAAGCAGGATTAGCAGCATGTCTGGCGTTTGTTTACGCATGCTGCAGATCAGAGCTGGTGGGGAGGGGGGGGGGGGGCAGAACTGCAAAGAAAGAGTGGGGGCCTAGAAAGCAACAGCAAAGGAAATTATACCACAAATAAATCTATGGTGGAAGACCTGCACGTTATTGCACCCCTCTCACAATCTGCATGGTTCGATCTAAAAATTATCGCTGCCTTTAGCCGGAGCTGATCAGGCTTGTCTCAGGTGGGGCTCTTAAAGTGGCGGAAGACAAGTGGCACAAAAACAAGGCGTGTTTTAATAAAAAAAAAAAAAAACGCACTCTGTGATGACTCATGCCAACTGTCCCCCCCCCCCCGTTTTTTTCCCAGAATGCAACTGGAACAGCGGAGGCTCACTGTGTTGTTTTTATCTTTTACCGCTGCTTAGCCCTACAACACGAAAGAGTCTCTTCCTGGCCTGAAATCAAAGGCTTTGTTTTCGTTGCGCCAGGCGTCGGTTGCTTAACGAGGTCTGAGAAGGCAACGGACAGGCTGGACTACATTTCGTTTCATGATGGTGCAGGTTACCGTGACAGGCCGGGCAGGACACACATAGAATACAGTGACGTGTTTATGTTGCAAGACTGTGAAACAAAAAAAAAACACAATACAACCTCTGACAGTGGAAAAAAAACATTCAGCGTCTTCTGTGTGTCTCTTGTGCACGGTAGTTGTTTGGCAGCTTCTCAGAGGATGTGTGACTCACACCTGTCAGCGTGGCAAATTGAACAATGTGACATGGGTACCGAGGGATGGAGGAACACTGTTCAGTTCACTATTCATGGTTTGCAAAGACCTCACGGTTACAACAGAAAGAAAACTGGAGAACAATATCAGCAGCAAGAAAATGTGGAGAATATTAACCAAATCAGGAGTCAACGATGGTGTTAGAGTCAGGCTGGGAATGAGAAGGACACAGGTGGTCACCTGAAACAGCCACTGCCCCCCTTCTAAGAGAAATGCATGAGGACTTTTAACAGTTTCATTGAGCAATGAGCTTGGGCGCAGTGTTCACTGAATTTCATGCGCTTATCTTCAGTTGGTTTGAGTACGCAAGAGTTACCTTGGAATGCACTTCTGTCAGCTAAACTGAAGCATTTGACTTTCATTGCGTCAACCGGATGGGAAAATCCATGAACCAGAGCTGCAGACAAGATGGCAGCAAAGTGAGTCACTGCCTCACCCCACTCCCTGGCCCTCCCTGCAAGGAAAATGACAACGTCCCCTGTTTTTTTTTTCCCCAGAGGTGGTGCCCAGCCAGAGTCAGCTGTCTGTGTGCAGCTGCTTTTGCCCCTTAGGATGGTGTTTCCATGGTGACGGCAGTCACCAGCCTCAAAGCTCCATGGCAGACACACACACAAGCACGCACACACACACACACATACACACAAAACTCTATTCATTTCAGGGCTCATTTCTGAAATTCGTAGCATGGCTTCTGGGGATGGTGTGACGCCCTGCAAGGGAATGAGGGTCATGTGTGGAAGTCCCAGGGAAACCTGTGGGGGAATGTGTCAACAAATGGACAGCCGGGGTGCTGTTATGCATCTGGTACACAGCTAGGTGTGACATAAACCGGTGGGACATCAAAGCAGAGCCCACATGATGTGGGACACACGCTGCCGCATCCTCTTAGACGCGGGACACCGTTGCGGCAGCCGGCGTCAGTCCGAATGGCATGACATGAAATCGGTGATGACCGTTCCAGCCCAGCCTGATCTTTCTTATCACACTAAACAGCTTATTTCCTGGGCAACATTCAACATCAGGAGCCTAAAAAGACAGCACGTCTAAAGCTGAAGTGACACACATTACTTGTGACAATTTCACACGCTTATTTTTTTATAAAGCGTTTTTTTTTTTCCCAAATAGTGTTCCAGCTGTCTTAATTCCTCCAGACAGGAAGACCAAAATAGTACCTTTCATTCTGTTGTAATTCAAGGGGACCAAAAAAAAGTTCTTTTTCAATTCAGATTGTAATTCAGAAATAACTGGGTCAAAGAATTAAAATTTTAACATCCCATAGGCTCGAATTATATTGAACAAATCGTCATAGGGACAATCTGCAGATAGTATTGCCTGATTGCAACATATCAGTAATGGACAGCCAACTAATCTAATGTTCTTCAGAGAGCAAATATCTAAAAATAATGATGTGTAAAACAACATTTCCAAGTGTTTGAGTGAATCTGTTTGCTTCTGGTGTGATCATTCATTGTTTGGGAAGAACATCTATAATATCAATTACTTTTTTACTAGTTTTATATTAAGTCAGTGGCTCCTGAATCGGTCTGGACCAAAACGTTCCCCCTACCCCACGCTTCCATTATATTTGTAGCGACCCAGTGCTGTGATCATTCGTCCAGCTTGCCTGTCTCTGCCATCAGGTCAGGTGCTTCGAATTTCTGTGAGCCTAGGTCCAGAGAGGCGTACAAAAAACAGACACACGTGCATTTTCACCTCTCTCCACGCCGAATCTCGCACGATCCCCGTTTTCCTGTGACTACGCCATTAACATTCCCCCAGCCCCCTATTCTTCAGTAGTTAAAAGACCAGGGTCTCTCTCCCACCCAGCATCCCCAGTTGCTCCGGCATCAGTGAGTGAGGTACCAGCAGGCATCGCGCCCAATCACAAGACCTGCTCCAGGAATGCCCGGCACAAAGACACCCCCCTCACAGCAAAGCCCAAGCCTGTTTCAAGGGCACCGTCAGTGGGTGGGGCATTTCTGAAGAAATGTCATTAAAGAACAGGCTCTTGTGGAATTTGCATCAAGATATCCTTCTCAGCAGGCTGATCTCCACGTGGGTGGAGCATACTATCACTGCATGACTCTCCAGGTTGCAGCAAATTGGCATTTAGCGAGTTTTAATACCTGATTGGTGATTATCTTTAAGAAAGAGCCAGTCGACTAAGCTGTTTGCGTGGACTCAAAGTGATCTTCCTGAGCTTGAGTCACTATCATAATCTCCAATAAAAGCAGATTTCTTTGCCATATGGGATCAACAGCAACTTGTGTGCCCAGCTACCCCCCAGGCCCCTTAAATAGTCATATGGCCCACACAGCACTTCAAAGCTGAGGCTGTGCTCGCTCCTCAGACACTCAGACGGACTCCCGAGCCCCAGCTTCCCAGCAGCAGATTACTGAGACAACAAAGGCGCTCCTTCGCACCGCCGACCCCATCGGGGGATAAACATGCCGTGACTCAGCTATACTTTCAGACAAAACAACTCCAGCGAAAACTTCATTGAACAAAACAATAAATGAAACAAAAAAAGAAATCTGACTTTCACTTTCCCCGTCATTCATGTTCACTCACGCTCCATCCTGTTTCTCAAGGGTTTTTTCCACATCTCTCTGATTCAACTTGACTGTCGTCATGGCGACGGGGGGAAGCAGACCGAGCGCGTCTGATGCCCCTCGCGGAGGGGAGATGCGTGGGGACAGGTGTGCACGTCAGACGGGTAAGGGTGCTCGCTGTGTGGCGCCATGGCTCTGGAGATCTCGCGGGCGAAGCGCGAGAACTCACCGGCAAAATTCCAAGACGACATCGTATCGTTTTTTACGGTAATATCATGCCTCGCCTCATGGACGGGGAGTGACTTGCCTCTTAATGCACCTCCTTCCTTATGCCCCCTATCTGTTTATAAACTACAGCTCCACCTGCCTTTGAACCACCTCTCCGGCAAGGTGAGATCCCACACCTAAAATCTCCCGATATGTACAAATGCTGGAGGAAACGAAAAAATGGAACAAAAATGATGGAAGTATTTTGCAACAAGTCGAAGTGGCATAAATAGGAAAGACACACCCCGTCTATGTTTGAGACAAGCACCTTTAGGGATCTAAAACCAAAAAAAATTATAGATTACTAAGTGCTTCGATTTTACCGATCACTCTGAGACAAAGGCGTAGCACAGCGACATCAGGGGCGGCACGAAAATCAGCTTAAATGCTGATGGTACAAATTAAAAATTCAGGTGTTTAACTAAGGGAAGCAAAAATAGTCCTGCTTTAATATTCATTAATGGATTAGCAAAAGGACTTCTAAAGCTGTGAGTCAATTTACATTTACATGATGTCTGTACCGACTCTGCTCAAGTGTGATATATTCCCTTTGAAATGGAAAATAAAGAGGAAAGTTCTATCTTGTGTGTATAAGACAATGAAGACACGGCGAAAAAACTCAATGCATTCAAAACAGCGCTTGCATCAGAAATATTCCTGCTGCATCCTTTCAGTTTAGTCAATGGTAATAAGTAGCTGATTATTTCAAGACTTCAATTTTTTGGGGTATGAATTCTGTCCTACACTATCCAATACAACTAAAAAGCTTCTCGAACCCCTCATGTCTCATGTTATGAGATTGGGGGCTGGTGAGGAATCATTTCGGCAATGTTTGCTAGCCCCCTCCTTTGCAATTGCCTTGACAGGTCCCAAGAGTTGCCCGACCCTTAGATCCTGAATATTGACCATATCTTGAGAAAAGATATAACAGCCAGTGTCAGCTCCATCTACCGTGTCTCCTTTGACGGCCCAGTCCACCTGACACAAAGTCCCCAGGAGACCATTTCCCACAATGCATCACACAGTATTATACAGTAGTCAATTCAATTTAGCGAAGTTCAGTATATTTTTAGACATACATTCAGTATATTTTTAGCCCTTTGCAACAAAGTTGCCGTAAACTGATTAGCAAAGAATAAACACAATGTTACAAGCATGACGCAGCACCATATCAGACAAACATGATCGCATTAACAATATTAATGTGAGAGCGAACCAGAACACAACACAGAACACTTATAATCAGTATCAAAATGAAACATGTGTTCAAGGCTATCTGGGGTGTTTGCCTTCATGTGCATGGTGACCTTACATGTGTTATTAAAAACAGAAGCGTGACCAGTACCATGTTCCGGTTCCGGATCAGTAGGACGGCACAGGCGAGCCGCAAAAAAGCAGTCAGAGGTTCACAATGGATGGTGAAATGTGACCTTCATACGCAAGTCAGTATGGAAAATCAGAAGCATTAGCTTAAGATCAGTCTATAATCTATATGATGAAGAAAGAATTCTTCAAATGGCATGGCAGATATTTACAGTGTACGTAGTCACAAGAAATTTCCCTGAAAAGCCAACTGCTTATAAACAGTTCTGTGTTACTGGTCAAGCAATTAAGCCAAGATTGACACAAAACCATGCTTATGTTCCAACCAGTGTCAAAAAGACCAAGAACGTAAAACTGAACATGAAAACCAGGCTAAGCATGCAAAACTGATGCTGCCCTCTGTAATTGCTGAAATACACCGCTGTGTGTGTGTGTGTGTGTGTGTGTGTGTAGCCACTGGCTCTCTCTGGTTTCCACGCCCAGTCATGCGTGTCAGGGAAGACACAACAAGCAGAGCATCATCCTGCGAGAGGCGCTGGATGTAACCTTAATACTGGTGCACGGTAATGTCACGTTGAATTAGCTCAGGCACAGAAGCAGCAGATGATGCAAGGTAGCCAGAGGGCTGGAGAACTCCAGTCATTTCTCATCCATTGCATGACTCTCTGACGGGTCGGTTTCCGTGGTGATTAAGACACAGGAATGTGAGTGTGCACTTGACACCATTCTGTGTTTACAACCCGACTGAGACACATGTGGTTATGAACTGAGTTTGCCTATCCCATAATAGCTCGTACAAAAACATTCTGGAAAGAGGGTGAATCAGGTGAATCTGATTACCGCTCGATCCAATATGATGTACAAAGTTCTTTTTCAGCCATTTGTTTTGTCCGTGTTTCCCGTGTTTCTTTATGAAGCATCAAGTGCGGGATGCGATCGGCCTCCATCCGCTTTGAAGTCCAAAAACGGACTAGCAGCGCACGCTGCTCTCCTGGCCCCTAGTGGGGATGTCCTCCATTGTACTCTCATTCCGGCTCCTCCTTTGTCCTCAGACGAATTGAGTTACGCCCAGCCAAAATTGGGGGGGGGGGGGGGGGGCATGACCCACGCGTTAAAA